>VZTF01003440.1:237264-299986 GCA_013397755.1 Cnemophilus loriae | reverse complement strand
CTGCCCCTTCTCTACAACCTTTTTCTTCAATTTTCTCGTCCAGCCCCCTAATCTGTATGAAACATTGCATAGAAACAGTAATACAGATAACAATATGTCAAGTTCAGGTAAAGGCACTGAAATCGGCCGTTCAGATGTCACAACCTTCTCACAGGTAACAGACGTTTCCTAAGAACTCTCTTGGAACAGGAACAGGGAAAGAAGAGAAACCACACAGACTTTTAATGCAAGACTCTAAAACCAGCAAGAGATTTATTTTTGTGTATTAAATGTTAAAAATCACATGCATAATTATAGAATACTTTATAGTTAAAAAAATATTTCAAAAACCAACCCTGACAGTTTACCTGCAACTGCTATAAAATATCTATTTTTTATTTATATATATAAACATGATGATTTTCTGTAATCAAAAAAATGAGACAAGGATGCAACCATCCAGGTAATGCTGAGTGAACTGATGCCCTGCATCGGACAGTCTTGTGGAACTCCTGCTGGCGGAGCTGAGCTCAGCCCGGCCAGCTCACAGACACGCTCATCCCGCACACGGATTCAAATCCAAGTGACATCTGTGGAAACGACGAGTGGAAAAAAATCATATTTTGCACACTACAGCCAAGACCTGTGAAGGGCCACAGTAGAATGTGCTGCAAAAGAGCCCGTGGTACAAGAAATGCAGCCTTGTGGGCTGTCTCCTCAGACACGCTGGTGGAATATTCTGCATAACTGGCCGCGCGCTCGGTGCACCTGGGTTTGGTGAGCAACACCAGAAACGTCAGCACGTGTTTTACCAGGCACTTATGGTTTAAGACATGCTTCACCTCCTGGGGAAGGCAACCACCAAAGAAGTTTGTAACAATTACCAAGGCACAGCCGTGAAAATGACAGGTTGCTGGTTTTAAGCAGCCGAGTCGTTGCTGTTCTGAAGGATGGCCCCGTATGGGTCACTGTTCATGCGCTTGTAGACAAAGTGAAAGACCTGGGGCTGCGGACGGCTGTGCAACTCCGCCTTGATTTTCTGAGGGTAGGTGTCCTCTGTCAGTTGTTGCCAGGTGTCATCAACAAAAAGAAACAGCCTGTATTCTTCTGGATTTGCCACTTGAAACTTCTCAGCACAAAGCTGACACACGTCTTCGGTAGTGATATATGGCCTTACTAGCAAAGTCTTTCCCGTGCAGCCACTGGTCACTTCCTGGAATGCAACACGAAGGTAGTTCTGTGGAGCAAGAAAGCAGACATCAGGAACTTGAAAAACCCTCGTCCTCTGAAAACTGAAGAGTCAGCAACAAAAAGCAAGCCTCTCCCTGCTCCGGCTGTGAAACACACCCTGGTGATTCCTGGACATTACGGCCATCCTGTGAGCTGCAGCCTGCTGCCTAACCCAGCTTCACAGGACAGCATTTCATTTTTTTTACAGGGATTCAGAAAGAAGACTTACTGTGCACCATTTGAGTAATCCACATGATCTTGAGGCAAAAGCTGGATCTTTTATCCTGTAGAAACTGACACAAGCCCACAACTCTGCTAACACGGATACATTCTAAATAGGCCCCACAGGGAAATGCAGTTTCACCTGCTTCCTGTTTGTTTGTTTGTTTCAAAAGAAAAATTAGCTGGAATTAAAGACTAAAATGCAGTAAGATTCAAGGAGGTGGAAAAAATTACAGTGAGAAAGAGTTGTTTATTGACTGAGCTGGCACCTATGGTTCGTATGCTGAATAAATTAAGCACATGAAATCCCAGTGGTAGAAGTTTACATTTCACAGAAACAAGCTGTTAAAAGCCAGGACTGAGGAGAACGTTCCAATGACCCAAGTTCCAAAGAGCACTCTTGTCTAATCAAGTATTTCTTGATACCATGCAGACTGAGCACTAAAGCTCTGCAATAGATTTTAAAAATCGGGACTGAACTTGACTGAATAGAACTAAGCTATTTTTGTTACCTGGTTTGAAGAACTGGTAGGAAAAAAACAGCCCAAGATAGGGCGAAACACACTAGTTTTAATTTTTAAGGTAGCTACAACACACAAGACCTACTTTGAAACACACGAGTTTTTAGATGGATAGAACTGCTGGAAAGAAAGGCTGAAGTTTTTTTACAGATGCCCGTAACTCATAGACTAAGTATCAAAATTATTTCCATAGTATCAGAAAGCTGTATTTAATCATCATCAAAATACTGGGGTTTTGCTTTTCCATCCATTTGGGGAAGGTGGAAAGACAGCCTCCAGAGCCCAAGAGCTGGCAAGGCTGTGAGACTGCAGCACAGAAGTGCCATGACCACACGCTGCTTCCCTGGGAGAAAGATGACTGGAGCTACAGGTCTGTTCCGCGCTGGTTGTAGGGAAGGTTCTCCCTTTTCAGGACTGCAAGACTCAGAGAGGGAAGAGAGAAAACTGCCATTCTGAGCACACAGCAAAACGCTTGCGTTTGTGCCGAGCACATCCTGGGAGTGGTGGATCCACTGATTCGAGGCTCTCTTTTGAAAGAGACAACAGCAGGAGAAGCACTGGCCACGCTCGGTGACAGCTCTTCCCTGCCCCCTGCATCTTCCTGCATCCAAGTGAACACGGAGCCTGGACCGAGTTCATTCGCAGAGAAAGGGAAGATGGAACTTCCTACAAGATCCTGCAGAAACAATCTGCCAGCAGTGTGCCCAGGAGGCCAAAAGGCCAACGGCACCCGGCCTGGATCAGGAATGGTGTGGCTAGCAGGACCAGGGCAGTGACTTTTCCCCTGTACTCGGCACTGGTGAGGCCGCACCTCGAGCGCTGTGTCCAGTTCTGGGCCCCTCGGTTCAGGAAGGACGTTGAGACGCTTGAACGTGTCCAGAGGAGGGCAACGAGGCTGGGGAGGGGCTTGGAACACAAGCCCTGTGAGGAACGGCTGAGGGAGCTGGGGTTGTTTAGCCTGGAGAAAAGGACGCTCAGGGGAGACCTTATCACTCTACGAATCCCAGAAAGGAGGTTAGAGTCAGGTGAGGGTCGGGCTCTTCTCCCAGGGAACCACTGACAGAACGAGGGGACATAGTCTTAAGCTGCGCAAGGGGAAGTTTAGGTTAGGCATCAGGAAAAAATTCTTCACTGAAAGAGTGATTGGGCACTGGAATCGTCTGCCCAGGGAGGTGGGGGAGTCAGTGTCCCTGGATGTGTTTATAAAAAGACTGGACGTGGCACTCAGTGCCGTAGCCTGGTTGATGAGAAGATGTTAGGTCACAGGTTGGACTTGATGATCTCCAAGGTCTTCTCCAACCTGGTTCACTCTGTGATTCTATGAATCTTCTGTCATTTCATCACCCAGCAGAAATAAAAGGTGCTGGATGCTCCTATGGAAAGTGCAGGGTTTTGCCAGCAAGAACAAAGACTCCAGCTGCTCAAATCTGACACCTAACTAGGGGTCAGCAGAACAGAGCGGGGATCCCAGGGAGATGGATGGGCTTGGGGCACTGGAATTGCTCGTAAGCGCTTCTCCTCTTCCTAACTGCCGACAACTGAACACCGAGGAGTAAATCCTCTCTTCCCAATTCCAACATCCTCCTTTCAGCCCACAAACTGCTGCACCTGAACAGTCAGTCCAAAGCAGATGGAAGAGATTCAGGCCTAGTTTTAGAAGATGAAGTGATAACCACCATTTTGTTATTCTCCAGTTGAAGGTACTGCCCTACACTGGAAGGGCAGTACAAAACACAGAGGACAAAAAAAAAAGAAAAACAAAAACAAAAACAAACAAATATGTGAGGACATCTATATTACAGAACTCTGCTGCCTGCTTAAACTTCACAACTGTCGGGGAACATTTCTCCCACCTCTCCTCTCCGCTACCTGCTTTGTGTCACCACTGGCTAGTGGGCGGTTGTGCTGATTAATACCCCTGGAAATCCGGATTTGATCTTTTGAACAGCAAAGCGTGCAAAAAAGTTGAATCTAAGATACAATGCAGTTTGTCCTCGCTTTACATGACTTAAAAGGGAAGGTAAGAAAGCTCTATTATTTAGTGTTTTCTGCAGACCATCATAATGAAACTGTTAGATAAAAAGTGCAAAGACTTCAAAACCGAGGGAAATTTGCCAGCCATAATCTCAGCACTATTTCACTCCTCTTGTGGCCCCAAGGGAACTTGCTATGAATCATCCCTCTCAAATGGGAATTTTCAACAACACAATCATCCTACTTTTTATTTCAGCCCTAAGCTCTACCTGAAAATCATCAACTGAAGGTACTGTCCTCCTCGTCGTCCTCCTCTTGTGCCACTGCCGGAGAGTATCTCTGGCCTCTGAACTGAGCAGTTGGGCAGCTTGTTCCTCCTGGAAGTTCTTGATCAGTGAAAGTGCTCCATAAGCGCTTGTCAAGTAATAGCCTCCTGTGAAGGACAGCAAGGGAGCAACTTCTCAGAGTGGTCCCAGTCACAAGTACAGGCAGCTTTCTTTGAGATACATATAAATCTCTTTGAGACAAATATACACAGAGAGGCACCCGGACACACACATAGATATGGAAGTTGACAAAATATTTACACACAAAAGGAAAACCCTCACTGGCCTGCACAGCACTGGAGGGTGTGTTCTCAGCTGCTCAGAGACACACAGGGGTTGCATGTGCTCCATATTATACAGCAGTGTCCATGGCTGGGTCCACTTCTACTGAGGAAAGCTGATTCCTTAAACGACTCATGTTACCCCTTTATTCCTGAGCGTTTACTCCTCCCCTCTTGGAACACCAGCTTTATTCTAAACAATTTTCTAACAGTGTTTTGTTTTCTTTCCAAGCTTCAGAGGTGGATGAAATAAACACGGCTGTTGAAACAAAGTAAAAAACAATCTACCACTGTTCATCAACTTAAAAGCAACCACCCTCAGTGGCAGTAAAGCAACAGCTGAGAGTGAGATTTGTACTCTGGAATAATCCCAGAGAGTTGCCTTTGTTTTTAAAACAACAACTGCTCTGTCGCCTGCTTAGCATTCCCCATAATGTCCAACTAGTTCAGGAGATGGTGTGTACAGTCCTGCACACTCCGCCTTTATTACACGAGTAGAGAACAAATTAAAGCCACAACAGACTTGCCAACGTACAAAAGAAGCTGCAGGTCACAAAGTAAGAGTCTCAACAGGAGGTAACAGTCCTCAGCAACCAGGAGAAACAAAAGACATGCTGTCTTGTCTTTTCTTTTCAAAGTCAGCTATTTGGGTGGGAGTGTTCAGCTAAGAGGCAGCACGGTCTATTCAGAGGCATTCAGAGACGCATTCTATGCCCACAGTAGTATTTTCTGTATTACTGACAGCATCCTCTCTCAGCCTTTAGCTTTGCAACAAGATTAACATGTAAAATTCATGCAAGACCCATTAGACAAACTGGACAATACATTACAGTTGAAATGCACAACCCCAAAGCGCTACACAATTTTTTCTGCACAGTAGAGCTGAGCTAATGCCAAAGACAGGCCCAGCCAATGGACAGACTTCCTTTGCTGCATTCAAAACAACATGACTTAATAGTCCAGTAAACCTTTCTGCTTTTCAAGCATGTTAATGATCTCCACCTTCACATCTTAAGTATTTTCCATGCTCAGATTCCTAACAATGCACTCAAGGATGCTCTGTACACCAAGCAAGGAACAGACTAGTGCCAAATTGGAGGAACCGTGGCATGAATTCTCCCAGGCATACTGGCATGCAAGAGGATTCAGCAATTTCAGAAAATTTTTAACAGCTGTCAAACCATCACAATGGGATATAGCAGGAATAGGAAACACACGCATATACCTAAACACACAGCTAAGCTTGGCTGCAAGAACCCTCAAAATTCCTCATAAACCTGTCAGATTCTGGGGCCTACCAGGGCCTTGCAGAAAACTTCTTTGTTGAAAATGCTACCACGGAAACAGCAAGGATGCAGATTTCCTTGCCTCTAGTAGACTTTAGCCCTCATTCAATAAATGCCTCAGGAAACATATTCCTAGGGCTCATAAAAATACTTCGTGAGAAGCAAATATTGGGAAGAAGCAAAGATCATTTAAAGGGGGCAAAATTCTCAAAAGCACTTCCCCAAAGGTGCAACAAAGTCCCCCAGAAGTTTTCACAAAGCACTTAACCCAACTCTGCTTATGTGCCTCACAATTAACTGAGTGCCGCTGCCCCATAAATCCTCTCAGGAAATTTTCAGGCACAAAAGGCTAAGGCCATTCAGCACCTGCACAGTGCATGTGTTTGCCTGCTGAGTCAAAATGGGTTGGAAACAACGTATTTGCTCATAAAGCAGATTTTCAGGCTGCTGAGGCTTGTGCTCTGCAAGCTACCCAGCAGTGGAAATGATGATGACATTCTCTTGTTACACTGTCGATGTCACTGTCACTAGGTCTCCCCTTAACAGGATTCCTACTCAAACAAGGGGAACAGCAACAGTGCTGTGAGGAAGAACACCCCCTCACTAGTCCTTCAGGCAGTTCTAGTAAAAATAAATAGATTACCTTCTCCATGCAGCAAGGATGGATCCAGCAACTCCATCATGTATTCGATTTCAGTATCCATCTCCAGCATGTCACACTGGGCTAGCACATATGTCAACACAGGCAAGAAGTCATCAGCGCCATACAGCCTCCCTGGGTTGAAGGGAACACAGGCAGTGAGAGACAAACCACATTTTTTTTACCATTTTCCGTGTTTGAAAGGAAAGCAGTCTTTTGTGCCTCCTCTACCCAGCACGTCTGTATTACTCTAGAACCCCCTAAAATCACCAATGTACAGCACAGAGAATGTCACCTGACACTCACTGCACAGGAGACCAGCTCAATCCTGTCCTTCAGACAAGCACAAATCTTATGACACACACCTTGAGGCATGCAAGGGAAATTTAGAGACTGGGCTCACCCTGGCACCAGCTCCACCGGTGAACTGGTGAAAAGGCTGCCATGCCAGTCCGGCCTGACCTTCACCTGCACTGCTACCACTGCCTAAGAGGTGATGAATAGGCATTTTTTTCATACATCCAGGGATTACATCCACTTTCTGGAAGCATCCGGACACAAATAGCAGTTTCTGACTGTGAATCCCTCAGCAGAGAAGCCTGAATATAAAAGCCTATTATATTTGACAAGGAAATTCAACTAACTTCCTTGACAGAGAATAGTCAAAAACACCAGTGAGCAAGGCCTCCTGTACCTGAAGGGAGGTGCCAAGAAAGATGGGGAGAGACTATAATGGCCTGGAGTGACAGCGACCCACAAAGACTGTGCTCCTGGCACTGTTCCTGCATTTTGATTTTCTGTTCAGAAATTCCATGTGGCCAAATCTCTGGTATAATAATAATAAATAAATAAACAAATAACAATAAATAAATAAACAATAAACAAATGGTGTTTAGCACAGAACCGATGCGATGGCCACTCAGAATTGCCCAGAGCAGGAGCCAGCTTACAACTCCGGTGAAACTCAAGTGACACCGGCTGAGGCACATGCTCCAGCTAACACACTTACCTGGCTGGGAGTATAGACCCTCAAACAGCTGCTGGGTCTATGCCATTTAACAAACTTTACATGACAAAACAAGACAGCCCAATGAGCACTTGCCACATCTTAGCCCAAGTTTCCCAGCGCAGAACTTAACCAACAGCAGCCTCTCAGTATTTTCCTTCTGCATGTTGGAAATACCTTACTCAATGCAATAACACAGTACAGAGAGAGGAGTTTACAGAACTTCAGGCCAAGATTCCTATATCCATTTTTAAAATGCAGAATTTTGAAACACAATAATAAGCTGGGCAGGAGCTCAGTCCTAAATCTTGTAAAAGTACCTGGGGGGCTTTAACAGCCACGAGCTTTCACCGTTCATCTCAAATCTCCAAAGAAAGTAGGTGTCTGGGTCTGGGTCTGCACCAGACCCAGCTGCACATGCAGCGATTCCTAAGAAAACTGCCAAGCACCTGCAGCAGCTTATACTCACTTAGGGGAAAAAAAAAAAATCTCCCACTACCACAGCTTTGCTACACCTTAGCTCATGACCTGTCACAGCAGTGTGCAAGAGAGAATGTCAGAGTTGCACCTATAAATTCATGCCATCCAGCACAGCATTTGGGACCAGTGACTGCTCAGCAGGTCTTGACTGGTCTGTAGTGCCATTTCAGTATTTAGGTTTCAAAGGCGCTTTTGGATTCTTGGCACAGTGCAGAAATAGATGTCACTTCTGTTCCAAAAGCATGGCAGAAAGTGTCCAAAATGAGAACATTCAGTGGCACAGTAAGCCAAAAATACTGGATTAGAGGCTGCGTTTCTCCACCCATTAGGACAAAACCCTTGTAGCTGTCATATTGCACACAGGCTGTTGAATTACTCTAGCTAAATATAGGGTGTTACCTCTATTACAATTTGCAGAAAAATACTCATTTAAGAATCGGTGTTAAATTCAAGGCTCACAGGACAGCCTTTCTGCCAGGCAACTTCAAAAGCCCACAGTTAAGGAAAGCTGCTCTTTTTCAACTGCTTCACATCTGCAGGATGCTCTGCCTGGGATGAGGTAAAACGATGCCCTGTTTTGCAAAGCTATCAGTGGTGAACTAAGAAGTGGTGTCATGCTGCTTTTGGTATTGAATTATGCCAAACCCAGTCTGACTCATCAAGCCGAAAGTTAAACATCCTGTCAGGGAGGCAAAGATGTGGCAGATAGAATAAAGTACCCTTATCTAAAAACACAGAAGCTGACACAGCTGGCATGGAGACATCTGACCGACAGTCAGTCACTTTGTACTCTAGAAGTCCAGTCCCACTTTCCAACGGCAGGATCTTCTAACACATCCCTTCCTGGAGTGTGTGTGCAGACTCCTCCCTTGGGTGGGAACGCCCCTCACGGCCACTCCTAGAGGCTGAGCAAAAGAGATTTGCCCCCTTGGTCGCTGGTCTCACTAAGTAACATCAATCTCCACTCAGTAATTGCTGTGGGTCTTTTTGCTAGCTTTAATATAATTGCTTTATTACAATTGCTTTGATATAGTGCATTATACCATACTAGACTATACTAGTAGTTTTTACTTCTACACCGTGTAGTAAGTAATTCAGATTAAGATCTTATTTGTCTAATCATTTATCATAATAAATAATTCAGTTTTATATAACTATATCTGGTTTGCCATCCTTGATCCTTGAGGAGCAAGTTGTACAAAGGTTCAATCACACCTCTATAATTCCTTAGGTTTAAACCACTGGCAAAGTCTGGGCTAAGACTGAATCCAGCTGCACCCAGGCTCCTCTCTGAGAAGGAGTTTAGAAAGCACGAGGGTCCTTCCTGCACCTCATGACTCCACGGGAGGGCTTCTTTAATTAACTTTGTCTGAAGCTCCCGCTCCACCCGTGACAACAACTCTGCTTCAGACTGAGCTTTTAAGATGTGCGGCCAGGTAGATCAGAGATAGCAGGTCAGAAGCAGAGAGGAAGAATTCCTCTCAAAAGGAAAGAGGGGCTACACGAGCTTCAGCAGGAGACCTGTCTGCAGAACGAGATGGGCTGATTCCTCTAAAAGACAACACCAGGTATGAAATATCAGTGAACCTGAACTACCAGAAGCACCATACCTGAGTTATTCTCCATAACAGTGTAAATCAATTTGCAGACTCTCAGCAGCAGCATGACTTTCTTTTCAGGTGAATACATCTTCTGCATAGACATGAACTTGACTTTAATCTTCTCAACATCCACGAAGTCTGGTGTCGGAACAAACACGCCCAGTTCCTGAGGGTTCCTCTGCCGCACCAGCTGCAGGTTCTCCTTCAGTTGTTTCCAGGAACCATCCGTGGTATGGAACTCTTTCAACATCGCTTCAATGTGACCCTTCAACGGCTTCAGAATGCACTTATGCATGGCCTTCTCCAGCACAACATCTGCAACAGGAAAACACAAATCCAGCTGACTTCCCCCTCTAAAGCACAGCCAGCAATTAATACAACCATTCCCTGAAGAGACCCTGGAGAGCAAAACCTACTTTCTAAGGCCCATTTATTACACAAGCTGAGTTTCCAGATGTTTGTTAACACGAAAACAAGAGCCAGAGCAGAATCTGTATTCCATTGTCATTTATGGCAATGTGGTAAATAAAAAGAAACCACACCCACACAGACAGACTACAGATAGTTTAAAGAAAAAAAGCTGTGGGTCTATTTAAGTTTTTCTTTTGTTGGTTGGAAGTCTGCAAGTTTTATTTAAGTTTAGACTTTAACTCCCAAACTTAACATAAAACACAGTCAAAATAATAATTTTTGTCTGCTTTGGCATTAAAGCCTGTCCTTTTTGCATAGTTTCCACTGGAAACTATAACTCAACGAAGATTTCCTAAAACTTGGCTCGACTTTGTCAGGAGCTTTATGAAGCTGGAAAGATCACAGGCTTTAAACTATAAATGAAAACCAAGCTGTGTTTGTCCAGCTTCAGATTTCATCACACAAGCTTATATACAGCTTTGTCATCAAGTTCGAAGTTCTTTGGCAATAGTGTGCACATGGCACAGTAACCACTAACTTCTGGGCTTATTTTTAATTCTTGTTCAACTCTGGTTTTTCTTTACCCGTCATTCTCCATTTTCAAAGTATGGACTGTGTCAACAGAGAAAGCTCTTTGCTAAACATTTTCTCTGCAAAGCTTTACTTTAAAAGCTAATTTCCTTTCCCAGCGTCCTTATGGCAACACAGCTTACATTAGTTATTAGATTACATTGATTACTTGTACCATGGTGGGGAACATGGTGGGAAAGGTTCCTCTGCCATCCCCACAGAAGAGTGGGGCAGATGTACCAGAGGAGCACAAGGACTGAGAGCAGACAGAGGAGAGGCTGTGTCACTGACAGGTCACACACATACACAAATTAGCCGTGGGCATTCTTGTTAGTAACGGTGACTCATTAAAGTTTCATTAAACCTCATGCCCGTCCCAGGTTCTTTGCCTGTACTTCTGTGTTTTCCTTAGACTACAGCCTTTCTTTTCTCCCTACTCTCTCTCCCTTTTTTTTTTTTTTTTAAGATCACATACTATTTTCCACCACACAAAACGCACAAGTCTCACCCACGGGTATGATGGCTAGCTAAATTTCTAGAGTGTACAAATTGTTCCTTGCTATCTTCATTGATGACTAATTTTTTTTTTTTTTTTTTTTGGAAATTCAGCTTACCTTATTTCTACTACCTGATTTTTTTAAATAGGAAAAACACCAATTGCTTTACTTGTAAGAGGAACACCTCTACAATGTGCATTCCAACCGTGTGTTTCTGTACGTGACTGATCCCCTGTAGGAACAGGAGGCAGAAGCAGTGCCTCCCCAGAAGCCGCAGGAACTTGATGCTGCTGGGAGAGAAAATTCCTCCCCAGAGCCCCAGTCCTCGGCTGACGCCAGGCTAGTTGTCTGTAGGTGAGAAGTGGAAGGCTCAGGGCTTCTGCCCTCAACCCTTCAACCAGGCAGTGCCACTTCCACAGATGAACCGTGCAGATTTTTACAGCTGTGCAAGATGGCAAGCAGGTTTCTTTCACATTTGCAATTTGTCACAGGCTCCAAAAGCAGTGCCTGGTTGCTTTGAAATTTACTCGATCACATTCCACAATTTCCACGGAAACTAGAAATAATTTCGATGCAGCACAGAGGAAGGCATCACATAACTCATGTGGCTGTGCTCAAAGCTCCACACAGGCACAACAAAACAAAGAAAAAACTACAACAAACAAAAATCCACCAAACCACACACAAAGAAGCCCCCAAAACAACACACAACCTTTTCTCCTCCCATACGAATTCTTGGCACACACATAAGAACCACAGAGTTTTGCCCTCAAATGAAAAAGTGGCAGAATCTAACAAGCTGGTGAGGCTAACAGCTGCAAGATCGATAAGGGCTGGACTGTTTTGTTAATGGTCAACAGTAATACCCACATGTATCCTAATAAATACAAAGCTTACAAAAATTTTATATTCTTATTATTAAAGCCTGGAAGGACAGCACTTCTTGTGATCTGAGTCTTAGAACAATATTCAGTGCCATGGCACCTATACCATGTTTGGGGTCAGACCATCCAATTAGCGACCCTTTCTTCGGCACTGCTGATTCTGGCCACTTTCAGATAAAGGTATTTCTGGATAAGATCCCACAAACCAATTCTCAGCCAGCAGCAGTTTTCACTGTTTGACTTCTAACGGCCACAAAAAAACTATATGAGAGTTTCCCAGGCAAATCAGCATCTAAGTTGTGAATTGAGGACTGATTCTTTACCTTGACATCTCGGTATATTTTTAAGATCCAAACCAGCAACAAAAATTCTGTTTACTTCAGATGCATGTTTTCAAATACCCTCCCAGGATGCTCACCACTCCAAAAACAAAACAGACAGTCTTCAGATAAATTTGTTTTTAACTGAATATAATTTGAGCTGAACAGTGTGTATCATTCCTGAAATGATGCTTATAATTAGCCTGTAGCCTCAAAACGGGAACTGGAAGTGCTTTGATAAATGAATTGTGAAGGTCAGCCAGCTGGTTTCGTTGAGACTTGTGGAAACACATCTGTATCCTGTGCTGACATGCTATTTCTGTTTTGCTGCCAACCACACAAGTCTGCATCTAGACAGGACAACATATTAGTCACTGCCAGTGTCCTTACACAGCCTCCTCACAACCCGCACTTCCTCAAATTGCAGGCACGCTCTCACCTTTTCCAGGCTCAGCTTCCCTACTACCTACCAATCACTGTTGCTCCATGAGACAGCCTGTCAGATTCCAGTCCCTGGATTTACACGCAAGCCTCATTTACCATGGCCAAACCATTCATCAGGAAAACCAGGGGTCAGTAGGAGACTGAGTGAGCGCCTGAGAAGCACCACAAAAAGGCACAGTCCTGTACAAGTCACAGTGCCCGGAAGATGAAAGCAGAAAGGTGCTTTGGAATACCACAGCATGTACATGCATGGCACCTGACTACACTGCATTGGCTTTGTTCTGCATTTTCCTAATACCTTGTATTGTTCATTGGCTGGCATGACCAACACAGATCTATTTTAAGGTAAGTCATGTCAGGATGGCCAAGCATCCATTTCTCGGTGGGTGTCTACACTGTCACATGCCTAGTCCATGGTGCAGACATGGGTATCTCCTCCACAGGAGCAAGACTTGAAAGCCACACCTCACACAACCCATACTCCTTGATAATCAGCACAACCCTGAAAACGGAGGTAGGACTGAGGTGGTTGATGTACGGGCAGTGGTGACAGAGGCTTAGCAACTAGGGATGAAAGGGAAGTCTCCTCTCATGTGACCTACGTAAAGCACACCAAAGAATCACACAGCTATCTGTGCTAGGTGTGCTCTGCTTTAAGCAGCTGTGGGTTACTTAAAACTCATGCTATAGCTGTGTGGTAAGCACTTGTCTTCTCTTGAAGTAGCAGGAAGGAAAAGAAGCAGGGAATAAGACATAAAGTAAATCCAAGGGATGGTCAGAAGAAGAACCTGGTCCTCTGCCTCCGCTCAGTGCTTTTACCACTGCTTCCTACTTTCCCTATCCTGCCACTCCTGGTGAAAGAAGGTGCACTGAGGGACATGTTTGTAAGACTAAACTCAACATGAAAAGATGCTACAGTGAAGGACAGGACACCAGAACTAATGTACAAGCACCTAAAAAGTAACACAAAGTGGGAAAACCAGCTGGCATGGGTTTTTCAAGCAGAAATAGTGCCATACCATTCTAATTCCTTTAAGAGGATAACTGGATTAGTAAAGAAGAGGGGATCTGGGGTGGGCTGCCACTTAACCTTTCTAAGACCCATAGGCCTAATTCTGTGCACCTTCCATACAAACAAACAAGAGAAATACTGTCTTGCCGTAACAACCATAAGCAGGGTGCATGAACAGGTGCATAAAATACCGCCCTGAGAACCTAGTTATCCATGGCTGACTGTCAAACAAGACAGACATTGGAAAAGACGTACCATGGGGGTCAGTCCTGAGCTTCAGTTAATTAGTATGTCCAGCTCTGTCTGCCTGCAGCTCCTCTGTGGAGGCCCAAGGCCTCGCAACAAGGCATGGACCGCCAGTAAGGGGCCAACACATTCTCTCCGAGCTTCTTTAACATGCAGCATTTAAATCGCCCTTACATATTAGAAACACCAAAACAAGTGATAGACGGTATTGTTTAGGCAATTCCCACGTGATCAGTTAGTACCTTACTGACAAATGGTTTAAACCAGTCATTTCTTGGTTCAGGGCCAGATTAGGGCCCTGAGACTGAAGTCTCTCAGATGTTAGATCCCACTTGGCAAAGTGACAACATTCAACTTGACTCCGTTCTGTTCAAAGCTAGGAAAAGACACAAAGACAAACAAAAACTCCCAAACACTTGCTGATCAAGCAGCTGTGGACTATAAGGGTCTCCTCGGACCAGTCCAGGTCTTTATTCTGTGGATACAAATTGAGGTGGGGATGTCTTTTTAAAAAAAATTAATTGCATTCATCCTTAAACAATAATGAGCCATGTGCCTTACCCCTGACTCTGTCACAGCACCGGGAGTCCCATTGCTTCAGGGAGGGTTTACGGCCTACAGTGCTGAGATTAGGAGGCATCTGTCAGGACTAATTAGAAACCCTGAAGCATATTTTCCCAATGATTTTGCAGAAGTTTAACAATTTGATGGGACCCCTCTCTGGGAAGCTTAAAAGATCTGCCACAGAAGTCTTTTGCTTGCAAGAGTTCATGATACAGTTCTAGAAGAAAAGCTACAAGATCACAAAGATCATTACGGAGACGTGGGAAGAAGTTCCAAACACCGAGGGCTTCACCAAACCTGGGGGTGCTGCTCCAGCACCTACTGAAGTTCAGGAGACAAATGAGGGTTAAAGTGAAGCCTGAATGACTCAGAAAGGAGTATTATTATCCCAGAAGCACACATCCAGCACCAGGTTGACACGTTGGAGGAAAAAACTGCACTGCGGAAGTGTGAACTGACGAGAGAGGATAAACAACTATCCACAAAGTTAAAATTTGGGCTGCAATTCCATATTGAAACAGTCAAGGAAAACTGCGGACAATAGGCAGGGCTCTACTTCATAAAAAGCTCTCTATAGGGATGACTAAATTTTGCTGTCACATAGTTATCTGCTTAGATCAGCAACATCTGATGCTCCTGATCCACTGCAGTTGTTTGCTGGCTCGAGCCAAAGGCAGTAGATGATTCAAAAGCAAGTTCTTTCCTTGTTTAAACCAGCCCACTTTATAAATTAATTGTGTTTAGTCACGTGATCAAAACCAGATTTTCTGTCACTGAAGAAAACCAGGGCAGTTTTAGTTGTTGTATTTCATAGCCTATGCTGCTCCAAAGTCTGAAACATTTAATAGCAGACAACCTTTTTTCCAGTCTTGAGAGACCCACAGTTCGATTAAACCACACCCTTGTGAAATGAAAAGCACATAACAAACCAAGCTTTCACAAAATTACAACCAAACTCGATCTGTATTGCTTTGTCAAATATCCAGAACTCTACAGAAATGCAGGCAAAAATGCGCCTGCATCCCCTGCTTAATTTGGTGCTTTTTCTTCCACGTAACACCCACCTAACAGTCTTTACTACTATAGAGAGAATATTACTTGTCTCTGAGTCTCAATATTGAGAACCCTCTTCGCATTTTTGTATTTGCTTTAGCAGTCCTTGTGACTTTTGCTTGACTTTGTGTAAATGAAGTTGAGGTTATGTGAGAATACTTTCTCTTGGTCAAGGACAGACAGAATATCAATACAAAATTACCCTCTAGTCCCACAGAAGGAAGTATCTGCCAATTTTGCACTGAGCCAACTGTTGGGACACTGGGGTATGGAGAAAAACAAGCAAATTAGGACTGAAGTGAGCTCACAAGGAAAGTATTCTGCCTGAGGCGTGTTTACTTCTTAAATGTGGCTTACAGGCTCTTTTACAAATACTGCTCAGACTCTGCAAGACAGGCAGCAAGATTTATGCAGCAACAACGATTTCACTTTTTTGGATACACAAGTTTTTCTCTGCTGTTAAAACATATATTCTAACATACAGCTCATCCACAACCACTCACAAACACATATAACAGAGAAGTACAGAAAACTAGAGATCAGCAGCCCCTTCTCTCTCTTGCACACGTTTGTTTTCTACAACTCTTACCTATCTTTTTATTTAGTTTCAAGTGCAGGGATAGTCCAGCTTTGCTAGAAGTGACTAAGACTGTCTAGAAGATCAGATTTACTTCAAAACTAAGTTGTCATAAAATGTCTCTCAGCTCTTAAATGTCACTGGTTTTGAATAAATTCTAGTTCTACAGCTACAATCCATATGGTTAGATATGGTTTGGCAGTTTTAGACCAAACATTGAGAACTATGTCAGCCCAGTTCAGGAAAAAATACATGTGTGCCAGCAAATAAAGGATTCTCTATTGTTAACAGTACAGCAGGTAAAAAAAATAATAATCACAGGTAAAAAGTCCACATTGCACCTATTTTAAGGATAACTTCTTATGAACAACTTTGTAGTGTAATCATTCCAAGCTGACAGAGTGATTTGGGGTGGGGACGGAGAGGGGGGGAATGTTGTTTTAAGACTCAAATACTCGGTGGCTCAAGCTCTACTAAGCCGAGTTAGCCCCACCTTTCTGAACTGGACAAAGACCATCACTATAGACACAGATTACACATTTTCACCTTCCCCCCCAAAACATAGGACAGTGTTTCTTACCTATTTGGTCTTCGGGAATCAGTGATTCGATTGGGGGATCAAGTTCGGAGCTTTGGGACAAATAGTTCTTGACTTGGGTCATGAACTGACGAATTGTTTGCAGCATATCAGTGCTCGAAACATGGCACTCCTTGTTTTCTTGGAGAAAGCTGACATAGTCCTGTACTAAGCATCCGAAATAGGTGCGTTTGTCCCGGGACATCTCTGCAATTTTCTTAATCATCCTCTTCTCGGGGGTCATGAAGGAACTGAAAACTCCGCTGACTTTCCGTAGCTGAGATTTCACAATCTTGGGGAGGACAAACGAACTGCTTCTTTTCTTCTTGGGCTTCAAAGGGGGGGCCATGCTCTCTTGGTCGCTTTCCCCCTCAAAGTCCTCCAGGCTGCTGTTGGTGTCCCCCTCATAGCCGAAGAGCGGCATGCTCCGATCGAAGTCCAGCGAGTCAGACGAGGAGGTGGAAATGCTCATGTCGCTCAGTCTCTGCCGGCCTCCATTCCACGGGATGTGTGACTCAGAGATGGCAGCCGGCGTCTTTTTGGGCGCTGCTGGAGCCGGCTCGGGCAGGGTTTCGCTGGGAGCAGCAGCTGCCTCGGGCACGCGCACGGAGCCAGGCCGGATGGCCGCCGCACTCCTGGAGGCACCGTCTGCCTCGGAGCACACCGCCTGCTTCTTCAGCCGAGGAGGCGGAATCGGGGTGGGCTTGTTCTGCAGCAAATCCAAGCCTCTCTCCTTATGGCTGACTGTTTCTGGCATGCTCGCCTGCTTTATAGTCCTGGAAATCTGTGGGCTCGTGAGGGTGCTATTAATAGCAGGAGGTGGTGGCCGGGGCGGGGGGGAGCGAGGCCTCGCTGTGCCATTCACGTCTTGAGTTCTCGGGCTCTGCCTTTTCAGACTTCCACTGACATCCTGGCTGTGCACTTTTAAGAAGAGGGGATTAATGAAACACAGCGCTCCGTTGGTCTGGCTGCACTCCAGCTCTGAAGGCGTTCTGGTTCGTATAGAATGCACTCCATTTATAAGGCAGAGCTGGCGCGAGTCTTTGCGAGCACTGTCCAAAGGCACAGGCCTACAGGGAGGTGAAGGATCCGGGGGTTTGCTGTTAGCCAGGGAGCTCCAAAAGTCTGAAAATCATCATTGCATTAACGTAAGAATGCAAAACAGCATGCAGATGGCTTTCAGAACATTCAGCTCAACAACACCAGTTTAAAGTATCAAGAAATTTAGGCAAGATTTTATTAATTCAAAGGGGAAAAAAAAAAAATCCAAGTGAACCTCTTAAAGCACCACCAGACATAACTGCATGCTACATTCCTGGGGCTGCTCTTACTCATTTATAAATACCATGACCAACGCATAGCTTCCAATCAGCCCACTAAGCTTAAAATTAAACTGAGAATCAAAGAAAAGAATGGAGACTGTAACAGAATACTTTTTACTGTCTCGAGACTGAAATGAACACAAAGTGCTCACTAGCATCTCACTCAGGAGAAATAAGGCAAGATTCTCCGCTGGTATTAATAAGCTCACTTCATTAAAGACAATAGTTAAGCTGATTTACACCAGCTAAAGGCCACTTACGGAAACTCTACAAGTATCTTGTTTCTTTTCATAGTGAACAGATGAAACTATACATGAAAAGGTAGCTCACATTTTGCTGTGGTGGAGGCACACATCACCTTTAGCTACGCAGACCAAGTGTTCAAGTCTAATAAGGGCACTGGCCTGCTGCCCTGCCTTTGCTGTGGGGACAGTCTGCCTGATGATACAGACACGCAGCAACACATAAAGAGACCCAGTGTGCAGTGCCACACCAGCAGCACAGAAAACCTATGCTACACCAGCAAGTTGCAGCTGCAGCCTCTGCACTTATCCCAGCAAAGTGTCAGCATGTTTGTGCAACCAAGTCACTGCTAAAGAGCATTGGTTCCTGAGGGTATGACAACTTAAACCAGATGTGCCCTTGAAGGCAGCAATCATGCTGAAATACGGGCAGAATACCAGAGGAGGGAGATTTAGCTAAAATTTGCCAATCTTGACACGGTCCCTTTTCCCACAGTGTGTCAAGATGGCTCACTGGAGACAACTGAGCAATGATCCCTGGGCCCAAGTGCATGAATGCCAAGCATCCACAACAGGTCCATGCCCAACAGCCCGTGTCCTGCCCATGGGGCACAAGACAGGAAACAGCCCATGGTGACAGGCCACAGCCAGAGGATGTCAATAGGCACAGGAAGGTTTCTCTAATAGTCATGCCATGTTGCTGGTGTTCACAGCTTCATGACTTCACATCCTGCCTGCAGATCTCTCGGTACCTGTGCCTGGTATGCGGCTGCTGCAAACACACGTAAGCACTGCTGCAGGTGAAACACAAGGGAGACTGAGAGAGAATCTTATGTTCAGCACATGAAACCTTACAGGTTGGCAACAGCCTTGAAATCTTTACCAGAAGTTCCTCTGATGTGGTTTGCTGTGCTACATGCTGTTGACCTGCATTGTGCAGCTCTCCCTCTGAGCCTACTGCACAAGAGAGCTCTGACAGGGGATACAACCCTGTGTTCACACACCATGGGGTTTTGTGCCTACTTGTTCCTCAAGGAAAACTCACACTTAACAGGAAGGGCTCTTGGGAGTTTTTAGGCCTCTCTTGAGTCCACAGCATTGAAGGGCTGACTTTCTGGTGTGCTCTTCTGCACATGGACACTTAAAACTCCATCAAAATCTCAACTTTGTTGCCTAGTTTTAGCTCATGGAAACTGTGATCTTAATCTGGTGTGTATCAGGTAATTGATCATAGAGCAACCACACAGACACCGATCCGTCCATCTCCTCCTCAGCTTTCAAATGTAGTAGCTAAAGAAAAAGCACACACAGTGCAGAGACTTTTCAAGAGCAAGACTAATTCTGCTGCAAGTAGGCCACAGTGCTCTGGGGTACTGGTGACAAAGTGTGGTTAGCCTGGAGAGCTTGATCAACATTACCATTATCATCCCCTCTGGAGAGACTCACCTCATGTTACTTTAAGGCTTCCACGTGTCACTGGGAGACTCTTCATTACACTGTATCCCAGTCAGATCTTTTACTTTCTTTTTGCCATCTAAACATTGACCTCCATAGTAACATATTTGCCTCTATTCCCATGATAATCCATACTTTCACCTGATTGCCTAAACTTGCAGACAAGCAGTGCAGGAGTAATTTATCTCCTCTCTGAAACAAACCCTTTAATTGCATGCTACTGCAGCAAACCAAAATGCAAAGCACTGCAATGCATCCTCGTGTATGGCTTTACTGCAAAGTCCCACCAAACAGTTCAAGAGATCCTCATGCTAACACTGATTTAGAGAGGATCCTTTTCAAAATCAAAGATGATTAAAACTGCAGCAAAGACTGCTGACAGTCGACCTTCCCTTCCTGGAGAAGGAAATGAGGCCACTCAGCACTTTGCTCAATGTGGAGTTGCTCAATGATCCATCTGGGTGGTGCCCAAGTTTCAAATCCCACCAGGCTTTGCATCCATCTCCTCTGAGCTCAAGGTATGCTTTACAACGAGCCTGTATTTGGCTGTAGCAGCCAAGCGATGCAAGGACATGTCCTTGCATCGTCTTTTAGTATTTAAAGAATTTTGCCTAACCCATGCCCATGGACACATTCTGCAGATCCTATATACACACTCCTCATTTTCTAAATATGCCACTTCATCGAGGCACTGATCTCAAAATTCACCATCTTAAGTCTGCATGTCAATCTGAATAGAAGTTTTATTAACAGGGGACCTCAGTTCCTACACACTCCTCACAATAAATCATAAAGCCAGTGCCTGTGAGCATGCAGACAATGTTATGTCTTGCAACAGAAGCTGCATCAACCTCTGTGTGGGGACTGTGAGATTTGCTTTGCCCAAGGGCTGCCCAGAGAGGGGAGAGAAGAGGAAGGAAACAGCACTAACAAAAATATCACGGAAGGCACAACACAGAAGGAAGAAAGAGCACCGCTCCTTGACCAGAAGGAGGTCTGGCCTTCCCAAATAAGAGAAACTGCTTTTCTAAATGAAATTTGTATCATCACTAACCAACACGAACTATTTACTGATACAGCCTATTTTTTCAGTGTTACAGGAGTGCTACAGGAAAGGACATCTATGTAAAGAACTACTTACTCAGTCCAAGCTGAGCAATCTCTTCAAGTTCAGCTTCTGTCTTTGCTGCAGCAATTGCATGAGGCAACTTCAGTGTGAATGGAAGGACATCCCTGTTTTCAAAGAGAAAAACCATTATGGTTTTCAGCGACATCCACAGTTTTAAAAGCTTTTTTTTTTTTTAAACACTGGCAGTGGCTGATCTCTGACTATTTTCTTCTTGAGCTGTGGCAGGTAGCAAGATCCTTAAACACACAGCACAGCTAAACATTACCAACCCCAGGGCTTTACATCGCAGAGTGGTGTGAAGGGCAAATGACAGTCAAGTGCCCAGGACTTTCCTAGGATCATTTCCACAGAGACGTCCAGTATTTTCTGCCTTTCCAACAGAAGCTTTTACACCTGCTCTTCTACAAGCAGATCAGTGAGATGCAAACTTGTTATCTGCCCTTAACACTTCAACAAAGCTTCTTACTTTCTGAATACACTGTTGACCGCTATTCCAGTTTTCAGAATAAAAATTTTATTCTAACTAAATGTTGCTAAACTGCAGCATCTGTAGCAGAAGTACCCCTGGAATTAAGACTAAGTGAGAATCCTACACAACTGGTGTCAGCATGAATTTTGGTGTTAAGGCTGCGAACAAGCCAAGCACCTGCTGTAGCACAGCCAGATAGTGGGTCTTTTTCACATAAATATTCTCTATGTTGTATGTTAGCTTCTTGAAAAAACAGGATCTCAGAATTCCACTCACACTCGAGTCAAGCATATGCACAAGACTGATACACTAGCTAGGAAGCATTTGAAAGGCACTTTACATGGTACCACAGGAAATCCAGAGTCCAGACCATCATCATGGTCTCAAGTCAAAGACAGGTAAACCCTGACTCCTCATAAAAACTGGTTGGGTACCTCCTGCAAGAAATTCCCTCTGGTTTTAAAAAATCCTCCTGGATTTCCTGTGATGTACCAAATGGTACTGTCTCTTTGTCACAATAGCTACCTATCTGCCTCCTCAAGTCTATACAAAGCAACTTTGAACCTTCAGTGAAAGAAAATGGATGGACTAATGCCAAGAAATCTCTGCTGGCTGCATGATCCTGCAGGTATTTAGAGAGAATTTACCAGAACCTGGCAAGTGGGCAGGACTGAAAGGGTGACAAGATAAGGAATATCTCCTCATTAAACTACTTTTAAACGCATTTTCAGCTCATTTCTCATCGGAATGCTGACAATTAATAATTAAAATAAAAATTAATTATTAAAAATAATTAAAATAAAATTAAAATTAATAATTAAAATTAATAATGATGCCAATTACCCATGTGGCATCAATGCTGCTTTTATTACATGCATGTACAGCTCGGCTAAATAGACACTGTAGCAAAGGGGTCTAAGATGCTTCTCCACCACAAACAAAACCAGCAAGCACAGCAACCCAAGAGCATCCCACACCAGAAATCACCACACGATCAGCACGAACTGGCAGCCTCGATGCAGTAAAAGGACCGAGACCATCACAGCTGCCCCTCCCTGCTTCCTCCAGAAAATGTGCATGTGTGCAGTTTGGTTGTGTCCTGTCTGTGCATACATACAAGGCTCAAGCATCAGTCTGGAAATTTTCACCAGTAAACTGAAGTCAAATTGAAAACAAAAGTTTAAAAACACCAGCTACTTTTTGTCTGCATTCTACCTGGAAAACAAGTTTGGCAACCATAAACTGCAAAGCTGACATGGCCGTTTTTGTTGTTCACCATTTAAATTGACATCTCTTAGTTGTCATATTCTACATATTTGACATTTTTCCATGACGCTCCAAAAATTCTTTTCACCAGCAATTCAAAGAAATGGACTTTGCAAGCTAGTTTATGATTATTTTTAAATGAGCTTCAGAGCACTTAAGAGAGCATTACAAGATACCAGATAAAGTAAAGTTCAGCTTGGCACCACCTCACAGTTGGGTGGGTAAAAATCACAGCAGCCTCCCAATAATAAGTATGAAGTAAGATAGAGACACTTACTTCCAAGACTTATCTCTGATTTCTACCATTACCTTCTAAGGCTACCCAGGAATATTTGCAGATTGCCAACATAAATATCATGCTGAACCAAGTCCTCAAAACTCTTTTTCTCGAGACAGTCTAGCAGATGTGACTTGGAACATAACACCATCTTACCTGCTAATACAGTAGAATGCAATGAGCCTGAACAAATCAGCAAAACTTATTCCAGACCCCTCCAAGGAAAACGCTACAAAAAAAGTTACACGAAAGAATCACACATGAATCCACTATTTCTTAAAAAAGTTTAATAAAACACATCTTGGATTTTTGCATGAAGTTAGTAAGTTTTCACTATCAAACTAACTACTATTTGGTTATGAGAAAACAACTCAGTAGAAGAGTACATATCCCTGCTGAAGGCATTTTCAAGAATATACTGATAATCTGGGTGGCTAGTTTGCTTTTGTATTCCAAGCATATGGTCTAATTCCTGTAAAACAGATTAAGTGTGATGAGGCCTGCGCAATGTTTTGCTAATAGACAACAAATCAATAACTGAGGCTTTGTTTGCCCAGTGTACCAATACACCTAATTTTAAATCTCTTATTTCCTCCTCCTGAATTCTATTCTGCTCACTTGTCTTTACCCTAGGTGTGCAGACCCTAAAGAGATAAATTTTCATTCACTCCAAGAAAACCTTTTAACCTGAAAACCCTTAAAAACCTCCGACAATTCTGTTGCATGCCATTGCCTTGCACAAGGGGAGAGGAAGACACGAGCAATGCCTTTCATTTCTCCCCACTTGATACCACTGCTTCTTATTGATACAAATACTTGCTCTCAGTAATAATGACGATTACCTCAGGCTCTCTCTGATGCCAGTAGCAAATCTCACCCAATGACTACAAAGATCAAGCAGAAGCAGCTCCTAGAATGAAGGGATCCAGGTCTTTTGCCTCTGATCTAAAACCTCAGCTGTGACAAATGGCTAAAATCATCAGTAAATACTTCCCCCTTGTGGAAAAGTTTTGTTCATAAAAGACAATACGCAATTATTTTCTAGATGGGAATTTATTAGTATAACAAGCCTGTAAACACAGCCTTAGACCACAGTTAGATCAACTATTATTAACAACTTTCTCTTCTCTTTGCCCTGCCTTGCTTGTAAGTGGAACCAAAACCAGACACATAGAATTATCTTCTTGTTCCAGGGGGCAGGGGAGGGAGCAATAAAAAAGGAAAAACTCAACTAAAATTACGTCAGTATACAAAGAGAAATAGAAGTTAACTACAGACTCTCTGCTTCAGGGAAGTTTAACTGAAATTGTTGCTAATTTTCTCCAGTTTTCTCTTTCGTGTTAAAATGAAATATTTGCTCCACTTGCAGCTTCAGCACCACATACACTCACCAGCTGCAGCTTCCTTTTTTCATTCCTAAATCTCAAACTAATTTTTCACACCCTCCCTTCTAAAGATATGAGGGCATTATTGGTTCAAAACCACTTGGAGCACTAACATTTGCTCATTTCTACTAAGAAAAGAAAGAACAAATATAGTTTGAATTAAAAAGCAAAATCATTGATCTTGCAACGGAAACAGTTCTAAAGGGTTAAAATCCATTTAGCTATTACACTAAAAAAAAACCTGACAACACCACCAAAAAAAAAAACCCTCAACAACCCATCCCCCACCTAAATTGCAGACTTTGGGTATCCTCTGCTGTGGGTTTCAGCAGTGTGAATACTCCTGCACCCTGCAGGGGAAAAGTGCCTAAGGAACAGCTGAGAAGTGTGTAACTCACAACTTACTGTATGTACTTTCTTTTATGGCAAATTCTTTCAGGCAGGACCCACAGTCACTGGACACACGCAGAGAGATTACTTTCTTCTGCAGCCTCGCAGATTTCCTAACCAGAAATATCTGTTGTGGAGCAGGCAGAAGGACATGGTTTTAGCTTCATCGCAGATGCCAGAATAAATACAGATCATACAGATAAGGAACCAGAACAACCTCATGATGTCTGATCTAAAACATACTGTAATTTTACTTGGTCATTATTGTATTGGGTCCAACACCTGGGTGTAAAATGGCAGCACAACACTTGGGAAAAGCATGTCCTCAAAGACACTGAGATTCTTCTTACCCCAGGAGGCTGTGCCTGCAAAATTTCCATGGCTTCAGCATCATTCAGACCAAGCTGCAGCCACACAGGGTGAGTATGGAGGAGCTTGTCCAATATGCTTAGCTTGTTGGATAGGCTGTCATATCCAGAGTCCCGGGGGCAGCTTTTTACATCATTTTTCTCAGGAGAGACATTATCCATGTCCTTTATTAGACTGTGGAAAATTATAGAAAAAAAAAATTAGACATGCTAACTTCCTATTGTTGTCATCACTCAGGTCAGCAAACAGAATTATCACAAAGCTCATGGCACTACTGGCACTCTGGGCTGGTACTTCTCCTGTTGAGAAATCATACATTTAGTATACACAAAAATTCTCTTCAAAGGTTCTCAATTCAAAGCCAGCTTGAAGACAAGCCTTAGCATTCTTCTATGAGGTTGGAGAAATCCAGCCATCACTTCAGGTACAATTGTATGTGCAGATGTAATTGACCGAACATCTCACTTGCCTTCTTCGCTGTGCTAACACACGGAAAAACTTCTCTTCAAGGATATTTATGCAATTCAGACACTTTTATTCCCAGATCGATTGCAAATGCTGCAGCCCACAGAAATCTTCCTCTCTCCTGCCTGCCAAAAAAATCTGTTCAATACCCTAACAATGGGGCAACCCACTACCTACTGGTGATCACTGCACCAGAAACAAGAACTTAAGTCTGTTTGGAGGGATTATTTTCACAACACAAGTCCACAAGCCAGCATCGCTTCATGTTATGCCCAGACTACTGTCTCTGCTCCAGCAGCTCTGTTGCCTTCACAGCTGCATATTCATCTTTGCTCCCATCTACTAAGAGGTCAGAGCGGGAGGAGGTGAGAAAGAGATGAGAAACCCAAGAAAGAGACAACAAAAAGTATTAAACCCCCAAATAACCCTCCCTAAGGCACAGCTTCCTTAAACAAAATGTTGTAAGCGGCAGTCACTTTTTATCGTACTCCTGCTAAGTTCTGTAAATGTTTACATTTTTTTCCATTTTGCCATGAAAGGTCCCTACCTTGCATTTTAAGAATACACTTCCCAGGATCAGAAACAAGTAAGGAATTGTATATTTATGCTCCAAATTCCTTTGGCTGTGGATTGACTCCTACTTGAGAAATAACGGCTAAGCTAAGTATGAACATGGATAAGTAACTTAAGGTTAAAATTTATTCGGGGCAGGGCATCTAAAGTTACTGCTAAATGCAGTAATGAAGTACAGTTCTTGGAGGCTACAGATGCTTGTTATTAAAAATCCAAATAAACAGAAGACTTTGAGAACTCCTTTTGTTATGCAAAGTTTCACTATCATCCATATAATACAGTACACCAAGTACAAGTGCATGTATGTTGCTGGCTCAAATTCCTCATTTTTGAGCTAGAAGTACATCCTGTGGTTCTCCCCATGCTAGAAATCACTATGGAGGAGTTACTCTGGCAACAGCTTCCTGATGACAATATTTAGGAACAGACAAAAAACACCCTGCAAGCTCTCTGAGATGTCAGGCAGAGGACGTGCTCCCCTCACAGACCTTCTGTGTCTCAGGAGAGGCCCTGGGCGGCAGAGGGCAACACAGCTCCACCTCCCCACTGCACACTGTACAGCTCTTCTGAATTCTGTGCTTTGGACAGGCCCTAAGCAGCACTGACAGCATTTACCATCCTCATTATGCCAGCTGCTGTACCCACAGCAAGTGAGTGCAGACTTCACAAGCACGGGAGCACTGAATACTTAAAAAACAACCAAAAAGCCTCTCCATCCCCCCAAAAAACCCCATCCCAAAGAAAACAAGCTGAACCGAATTAAAACCCACCAACCAAACAATAGAAAAAACCAAACGACCAAACTGCTTTCTTCTAGCTTTGGTCAGCAACTTGCAGCATCTCTGGAGAGGGCAAGCAAGGAAAATAAACGGGGTAGAGAACTTTCACTGTATGATCAGAGAAGAACAGGCAAAATCATTTGACTTTTCATTACCTGGACCAATTCAGGGTTTGCCTCTTTCGTTTTTCCTCTTTCTGTCAGCTTATGATGATGTGATGCTTTTCAGATTTCCAAGGCATCTCAAATGTGGATGATTCCCCCCCCTGCCCACAAGCATCAGAAGCTTTTACTAACTGACAGTATGCCTTCAAGGGGCACAAAACACACAGAAACACCTTGGGTGCAGGAGGGAAGTACAGTTTACATCGGTCACGAGCGGGTCTGAAACTGCCTCAGCAGGAGTACTGGGTTCCCCTTTCAACCAGTCCCAGCAGAGCCTAGTGTTGCAATGGATGAATCTCCAAAAAGTCAAATCATGCACAACAAAAGTGTTTTCCTGAGCTGTACCTCCAGTAAATATTGCTCAGAAACTTCCCACTCACCCGCAGTGCCAGTTAGCTGCATTACAAACCAAAGGGAGCTGTGGCAAAGTGCAAGTTATACACCAATGCTGGCTGCAAGCTTAGACAGACATAAATCATTTCCATTCCTTGGTCAGGAGATGAAAACTAAACATGCTGCAGGAGGAATATGTCCAAGAGGGAAAAGTTTTTTGCCTACCAAAGACAGCTACCTCACATTCAAAAGAAGGTGTGCGACTGGTATGAGCTAGAATGCCTGGCATTGCTTGTTACCACAAAACCACCTAAAGCTGTCAAGAATTTGCACAGGTCACGATGTTCCTCTTTGGTATGACTGGCTTCATGTTGTCCCACACTCCCTAGACCATTATAAATCAGAAGACTAATTTGAATGGGGAGCTATCAGGTTTTTGGAACCTCCAGGCACAATCCCTCCCACATGCTGAGATCCAAGGAGGAAACTCTCTGACCTACATACACAGGCACCTCCTTGCTGCAGCTGCTTCTGCTCCCTCAGGAAATAAGCCAAAGATTATGAATATCGGATCATAACCAGAATTTCTGGCACTCCTAAACACTAATGGTTCAAACAACACTGATGCAACTCAGCTAAATCAGCACTAGAATGTTACTGCAGTCTGTGGTGAGGTAAACAGGAATAAGAAACACTTAAAAAAATTATTTCCTATTCTCAAATAATAAAGAAGGAGGCAGAGAGAAAGATCTAACCAGGTGAACTCTGGAAAGAGCACACCTTGGAAAAACCACACCTAGCAAACCACATACAACCTACGAGAAGCCACTTCCCAAGGCCTGGGAGCAAATGCAGTAAAAAAACCCCACTGATCTGTTTTGACAGCCTATTTGCAGTGGTCTAACACTACTGAGCATCATATTCCCAGTTTACTTTTTATTCTTAAAATAATTTTAATTAATGATCTGGGCATTAGACATACAGTCAAACCCTGACACATGAGAGTTCTTGAAATTTGTTATGTGTTAAGAGTCAGACTAGAATTATTTGGGACTGGGATGTGTGTGTAACTATGCTGGAAACAGGTGCATGGAAAGAATACTCATTTGAATTCACAAACAACGGATTAACTCAAGTGCACCGAACAAGAGTAAGAATTTGCCGTAGCCTAAATGCTAGCAAAATATGCTGTATATTATGCAACAACTAAAATCCTCTCCTGGTTTTACTTTCAGGTTGGAGGATGGCTGGTTGGTTGGTTTGTGTTATTTGTCTGGGATTTTGGAAAAAAAAAAGACTCCTGATAAACAACAATCTGACCAGGTCACATTAAACTCAAAATCGAAACACAAATCAGCCTTAATGGATGGTCTGCTTTAATGCAGGGCTGCTACACAGCTCCTCTTCAGTGGGAAAGGAGTTTTAACACTACTCACAATGAACTGAAGAAAACATGTGATTCATGCAAGTTTCCTTAGATTTGAGAAAACCAATAAAAGAGAGGTAATTGCCAAGATAAATGATGCTGTGCTGCATCCTGATTAGACGTAGCTCACAGCAAAAAAGACAAGGAACAGGTTGAAGCCTGTAACCAGGATGATCCTTGCTCACAATGTGAATCTTGCTCCAGTCCCACCTGAGTTAACCACCACACAGTTAACTCAGTTTGACTATCCACCGAGTTAAATGCCTGGATTTCTGTAAATCCTTCGATCTAACAGCTCCTAATCACCCCAGCCTGGTCTATACAGTCATACTGAGCATCAGCTGGGAGGGGCATAGAGCCACTGGTAACTTCCTCCTGCATCTCATTACAGCTAAAAGAACAGGACAAGGCAGCTGGGAAGAAGGTTGTTGGATACTTGCCTACCTGCCAGCAATAACAGAAGTGGTTCTCTGTGCGAGACAGAAGATGGCTCTGCTGAAGTGAGTTACTGCTGTGGAAAAGACAGCGGCCTGAGGGCTGTGCAGTGCAGGACACAAGGCAGGGAGCCAAGCTCTGCCCCTGTTCCTTCCGCGGGAACAGAGCAGGGAGGGAATAAGCTGCTGCAGCTGCCACCACCAGCAAAGCATCCCTGAACCACTCCACAGGCACCCAATGCCCAGGGAAGCCTGGAGCTTTAGAGCCTTCCCTACAGAGGGACAGCAGGAAGCCTCAGCCCCCTCATGGACATTCACACAGATGTGCAGGGGGCACGGGGCCTCCTAAAAGATCATCCAGGTGCCTCCAGGAGCCACCAGTCCTGGAGCACACGCTCCTAGGGTGCCACTGCACGCAGAAGCTCTCTTGTTACTCTTGCAAAGGTTGCTGGAACAGCAGGACAGAAATCTGTCCCCGTAATTCCCTTTTCTGACAACTCCACTCATTTGCGTTATTGATATAAATGTCTGCACTGGGAAAAAGTCCAGGCATCAAAAAACTCGGACACTGAAACAGTCTCCCTTAAAACACATTTTTGCAAGCCTTTTTTTTTGCCTGCCTTTTACATATTTACAAGCCAAAGTGGCAAGCCCTTGAATCATTCTCGATATTACTTGGGCCGTATATATTAAAAGGAGAGACGAGCCTAAAATAAAGCTGGGGTGAGGAGTATAAATCTGAAAGTCACCACATAACCACAAAAAAACCCCGCACCACAATACTAAGGACGCAGTTTCACGTCCTTATTTTTCTGAATTCCGCCGAGAGCTCTGCAACTCTGCCTTTCCAGAACTGCTCTGGGTGTCTGTGGATACCTGCTAAGGTGGAAAAAGAGCGAGGAAAATGGACATTCCATTGAGCTCTAATTTCCCTAGATACAAATCCAAGGGTCATATCAAGACAACAACTTCTGAACAGCAGAACATGCAATAAGAAGAGCAAACTACATTAATTGCTAAGTTTCAAATTAACTACAAAGGAATAAAGTTATGACAGTAAACACAGCTTTGTGAGGTGTCTAGTTTAAACAAGAACTCTAGAAAATCTTTGTTGAAATTGCTACAATCGTGCTCTGTAGCTCTACATTAAAAAAAAAGTGTCAGTGCACAACTAAATTACATAATTTATACCAACTTTGATACAACTTCTTCCTTACATAGAAGCATGCAGTTAAGAATTTTATAGTCATAGAAGGTTTGACTTTAGCTCATTTATTCAGACTTCATATTTCACATTATCATCTTGAAGTGACAGAAAATAATTTTTTTGATGACTATTGTTATTTTTCATGGAAATTGCATTATTCACTTTTTTATATTAAATTTACTTACATATCTTAAACCAAAATGTATTTTACAGTCAAGATTAACAAATTAAGATTAAAAACCATTAAAAAAATCAATAAAAAGAAAACCCATGATCTGTAAAATGGGGAGGTTTAGTTGACTGTTTCCAGGTAAGTGCTTTCACCAAGATTTTAGAATCAGTAGACCTTAGCCTTTCATTCACATGATGTATTCAAAGATACAAGAAGCCTTTTCTTAACTAAAAAGTAGCTGATGATCCCCGAAGTTAATTAGCTGAATTCGCAAAATGAAGAAAGTATCCTTTCTGCCCCTGTAAAAGAACTATACACTCAATAGCTTTAAAACTTGAATAATGTTCAACCAGGGCCATAGCCAAGGACTTTAATTAGTTCAACTGTCTTACGTTCTTTACCACTTGGGCAACAAAGGTGTTGCTTAATGTTTTTTAAAATAATCTACATATGCTTTGTAGTAAGTTCTAGCAGATTTCAATAGAATTCATAGGAAGAAAAAGAGCTAAAAATCTTGGATGTAATTCTAAATAACAATTTTCCACTTCACTAGCTCGCTGCTAGGAGAACAAAGCCCACCAGCTCCAGGGCTGGCCAAGACCATGCAGTCAGATAAAACACAACGCCTACACTGGTTACTTTCCTCTTGCAACAAATATTTCAGATAAGTTAAAAAAAGGAGTTTTCTTCTTCACACAATGATTAAAATATCGATTATCCTTCAGACGTCAATTTAGCAGATGCTACTGTTCAAGAAAAGCCAAGATGCTGAGGTCCCACTCTTCCCACAGAAAGGTACAGTTTTATTTTTTTTATGTGCAAGTTACTCAAATATAAATTAACTTAAACACATAACCCACATATGCATCAGCTCATACCAGTCAACATTTTACTTCCTAACCTGAGAACATAAATAAATCATGTTATTCTATCTTGAATATTCTATATTGAATCTTCAAAGAGCCACTTGAAGCAATGGGCATTTTGTCTTTGCAGCGTGAAAGCAAAGCTGTGCCACAGACAGTGGTAATAATGTTAGTAGTTTCCTGCTTTAGACATTCACCAGTATCCACGTTTTTTAACAAGTTGAAGTGAAGGTCAGTTGCAATGAGAAGATGTTAAGGCAAATACACGGAACAATTGAATGTCTGGGCACTCCTGCACAAAGCAAATTCCCTGGATCAAGAGCAAGATTATGTATATCTCCTATGCTGCCAGGGAGAAAAGTGCTAGGACATAAGCCACCCAAGAAGACAGCACAGTGAAAACATTCCTGTTGTGGTAGACCCTCCAGAACCATGAAAATAAACATTTTAATCACCTTCGCCAATCAGAAGATTCATCTTCCACTGTGAGATCTGTCTGTACCATCTCCTGTTTCAGTTCTCCGATTTCTGAGGCAATTGTGTCAATGAGCTAGAAAGGGACAAAAATAGTATGACATCAAGTGAGTGGAAGAGGCGTGGAAAAGAAGCCGGGGCAAGTTTAGTCACCAGAGATTACAAACTTTCCTTTTTTTGTAAAATCGCATCCTATTTGGACTTCCCCTTGCAAAGGAACGAGTAAGGGCTGGGGCCACGTATGAAGGTTCTCAGAGGAAGAGTAATTCCTGTTTTGCGCCAGTACAAAACCTTCCAGGTTGGCTAGCCTTTTAATTTAAATGGTTTAAATTTGCAGCCTCTATGTATTAGACGACATCTTACGAGAACTAAATTATTAAACTGTTTGTAGCATTCACCTTCCCCCCCCAAAAAAAAAAATTAGAAGAGATCCATCTGCAAGAGTTTTATTTCAGAAGAGACACTAAGCCAGCATTACGATACCATGGAGGATGAAAAGCAATGAAGCAAGAAGGGAATGGGTGGCTGCTGTTCACATTAGGTTTTGCACTCCACTTGAACACAACAATTCAATTAAAAAAGAACTGCCTTGCAACCCTTCAGCTCAAGTAGAACACTAACCTAAGTCTGGGTACGAGACCAAAAACTCACTTCAAGGTGGGCAAAATTAGCACTAAGGTCGTATCCGAAGAAATGCAGAATTTGCTAGCCAGACTTCTGGGAGACATTTTGTTGAGCAGAAACCAACCATGAAATTTGCAAAGCATGCTCTCTTGAACACTTCTTTGTAGCCAAATGCATCAAGTTTGCTTATCACGCCACACCAGGACAGCCTATAAACCCTAGCAGGGCTCCCTCTCTGCTGCCAGGAGGGAACCTAATGAAAGGTTTGCAGTGATGCAGTGATCTCTACCACCACTCCTCCATCACAGCAAACAAAAACCCCGGCATATGAAGCAAAACCAGCTTTGGGGTCCAAGTCAGAACAGTCTTCACAGGTGCCCACAAGGTATGAGCCTGAGTCCCACTCAGGGCAGGCAACTCAGTACAGCAGCATTTTCAAAGAATTGCAGGCATCATTTTCCTAAATTGTTACATTGGAAGCTTTCCTCCACCTCAGGAATTCACACTCTCCTTTGCTGTGTAGCATTATTCCAATCAGGTCACAAGAAGTTTTAGTCTCTGCTTACAACTGGCCAACTCCAATAAATGAAAGAATGAATTACCATTACCCACACCCTAAGGGCTTTATTCTGTCCAAGTCATAGCTCCCAGTGTTGGAAATGACACAAAGTTTAACATTTTTTATATAACTTTAGTCAGGGGTTTTGTTTGCCTTTGCCCAGGGGGAAGGGAATTGAAGTTTCTTTTCAAAGGACTGTTTCACCACTGGAGGCCTGATGGGCTTATAATCTCAGCAAACTGGGAGCAGCACAGAAGATGCACAAAAGATGACAATCATTAACGACCATTAACTCCAAACATCACCTCTGGCATGGCCCAAGACTCCTGGTCTGGGAAGAGATAGATAAGAGAATGAAGAATGAGAACCTAATTAACATTGAAGGTGAAGGGATCAATAACCAATAGGAAACCAAATACTAAGACCTTGGGACCAGTGAACATTGAACCAATGAATTTCTCTGGGTTTTGACTGTATGTGAAAAATCTAGTAAAGACCTATGTGTGATGGAATGATTTTCTCTGCACAGCCAGGGCAATGTGTGGATGAAATGATTTCTGTCGCACATCCTGGCCAGAATAAAGTAATGCCTTAATTCTCTAACAGTAAAAATTGTTGTTGGAGAGTTTTTGCTTTTCCCATAGTTTCGGTGACACCAGCCATATGTGAACACGGACACTGCAAACATGTTCCACCTGCTGATTCTCAAACATCCCTGAGTCACTGCAGCCAGATTTGAGCAATGCCTCCCTGACCTTTAGAAGGGGCAGCCAGAGGAACCCAGGCTATCCTCAGGGAGCAGGCAAGCCACATCCCCTGGAACAGCTGAGTGCTGCTGGCACAGGTCAGTTCATCCCTCCCTTTGGATAACTGGTGAATCCAGGCCCCACACCGGCTTTACATGGTGAAAAAGCCACGTGACACTGCTGTCCAGTGGGCCTCACTAGAAAGCCATTGCATCCCCAATGCATGGTGTCTGACTACTGCTACAGGTAACGGCATCCCCTCACAGAGGGGGATTAAGGTTAGCAGAGCAGCCTTTTCACTAAATTAGCAGTGTAACTCTACCTCCAGTGCTGCATGCACTGGCCAGCCTGTCTGGTCCCCTTCCGCAAGGCCCGGGGACAGCACTGAAACCAGAGAAATTACTCCCAGCTCCTTCCATTTTGTGCAATATAGTAAAACCCAAGACCAGTCACACAAGCACCCTAAAGACAGTTAATCTCAGAATCATCAAACTGGAATTGGCCATCCAGTAGTCTTCAAGGGATTATTGGAAAGGGATTAGGTCAACTCTGCATAGCAACAGACGTGACTCTTTCAGCAGCCTTCGTTCAAACACCTTAAGATTCTGCTTAAGATTCAAACAGAGCAAGACAGACTGCTTGGCAATTTGCTGGCCATCCACACAGAGGAGCCGACCAGGAACGGGAGTCCTGCAGCCAGCTCTGGGCATGTATTTTCCCTGGTGGGGATCAAGGTGCCTCGGAGTGGTCCTCGGCAGAGCCAACTGGGGGCCATCAGAAGGGGTGAATTTCTGCACTGCCAGCAAAGCACCCTTGCAGAGCTGCTTCAGCTGGCGACTGCATGAAAGCTGGCCTGCTACTCCCCATGGATAAGCTCTGCACAAGGAGCTCCTCTTCATGGGCACCATCACCTCAAGTCTTTGCATCCGTAAGACAAACTGTGGCCATAAAGAGCCACCACAGTGGCGTGCCCTGTTCTCTGACACATCTACAGAGACTAAGTGTCTCGAAGGCCAACAGTCTGCACAACAAAGGAGCCTTTTAGCACCTCTCCCAGCAAAGCACACAATGTATGAGTTCTCTCCGTGTGTTTTCAGCCACCTGCCCCACGCCGGCCTTGCTGTGTCACTACCTGGCTGGCAACTGAGTTAGCGGTGTTAGCGGGCTTTGACCAGAGCTGCGACAAAACCCACCTCCCTCCCAGAAAACAAAATCTCAGGGAGCTACAGTGAAGAATTCTCATCCAAACTGTACTAACAGTGAAGTAATCTTGATGCTTTTGAATTTGTACGCCTGCCTCGAAAAGAACTCTGCAGAAATTATCATTCCTGAGAGGAACTATTCCATGTTTAGCAACGTTGCTTCTCTTTCTAAAGAGGACTTAAGCAAAATGGCACGTTTCAAGCAGCCTTATGCTCACATTCTGTTCCACACGCTAAATTTCTCGGGTATACTACATAGGCTCCGTGACAAATCAGTCTTTCCTTAGTCTCTGAAAAGTCAACACATTCTGGACAAGGAAACCTGGTCAAAGTGTGGCATCAAACCCCAAAGTGACCTGCCAAGTTCCCCAGGATGGAACACACACCGCAACCCAACCAAGACTTACCACCTACCACCATGTACTCCACCTGAACCTAAACACTGATCTCTAGGAAGAAACCCCTCATTTTTTTCCTAGAATAAACCACCAATATTTTCTGCAATTTCCAACTAATTTTCCTTAAATTCTCTTTAGTGACAAAAAAAAGTCGCTCTTCTCTTGATTTAAGAAAAGAAAGTCTTACAGAGTTGCATGACTTGTGTATCCCTGCAATTAACTGACACATACTGTTACAACAGCATTTTTCTGTCAAATAACGTAAGGTGTACTCATGATTTTATGTTGGCATTTCCCAGTATTTAGGATCAATTAAACTTCTCGTAATTATACAGCGCACGTGATGCACACATGATCAGCATCACAGAAGATGAGCTGTTAATAACATGTTTCTACAAAACGCAGGAAGGATGCTGGGATGTACTATTATTAGCTCCAGCCCTGAGGAAACAAGCAGCAGAAGAAGGCTCTGCCTTTTTAGCGCAAGGATAAGAATATCGGTTATCTTCAGAGACTTCTCTATTTGCAACAAGTGTGGTACCTCTTTGGCTGGAAATAATGGGAAAATTCACCCCTTTGTTTCAACAGACTTGAAATCAACAGGGTAAGAGGTAATTTCCGAAGGAAAATGCAACTGAAGTGGATGTGTACATTTGTCAGAGGCCACTGTTAGTGTAAAACAGCATACATGAGCCCAAAGACTTAAAAAGTCACCAGAATAAATCTGTTGCGGACTGTTTAGGTCTGTGAAATAGATATTACCCTGCCATGCTATAGAAAGAGGAGATTTACCTGAAAAATGCATTTGGAAGTAAGACATCTTCTCAAGCGGTTAATTCTTTAGTATTTCTTAAAAAACAAAATTAAAATGAGATCTTACATAACATGATAAAATAGCTATTTTTGTGTCTATTGATTTTCCTTTGGAATTTATTTCTGATAAAGCGCTGTTCTGTAAATTCAAAAGACACTACAGTATAACCACTGCAAACCCAAATAATAATTATGACTCAGGCAGCACGAATTCACATAGCAGCCCAGTACAGCATTGTCTAACCAAATCTGTCCTAAACATTAGATTGCCAAATATCCATGTACTAACTGTTTACATTCCTAACATCCATGAACGTAAAATGAAAAGCAAACATGTTAAACCACAGCATTTCCTTTCGTAACGTATCACACTCTGCTTACTGTCAGTTGATTCGGAGCTCAACAAGACTGAGCTCATCTTCTGGGAGCTGGCAAGGGTGACAGTGAAACTCCTACACACAGACCACAAAATTGTTACCTCAGCACCCCAGCACCCCAGCATTCTCTCACCACAACACATCTATCTTGCTTTGCATCTTTCCGGATGTTGTACAAGCAGCAAAAATCAGAGCCAGTGTGTTCACCAGAAGCGACCCACTCCCGAGGGGCTCCAGTCACATTTGTGAAGCTGCTCTGTTGACACTCACATCACTGCCGTGCATCAGGGAAAGCACATGCCCAGGACTAGATATAGACAGTGCCTCTCCCAGAAGCCCAGCATAACTACAGCTCTTCTTATTCACTTGACTTGAAGAGTTTCCTGTGGCCAAGAAGAAGACAGGTGGCTTTGATATGATGTCTGTTCCCGTTTTTAGAAAAAACTGCGTGACAACTGAATTCCTGCTGTTTGTGTTGAAATGTGAATAAGCTTGTACAGAGAATTAACTAAACTGCTGTCATTCTGAGAATGCACTGAAAGAGTCAGCCAAGATGACCACTGCAGAATGTTTCCAAGCCCTGAGATTTACAAGAGCTCGAGATGAAAAGGTAAGATGGGTGCTTCTAATCTGGCAAGGGGACAAGGGCTGAAGACAGCGAGATCAGTATCAGACTGGACAAATGAGCCTCAGCACTTACCACTCCCTCTTCCTGCCAGCCTCTCATTTTTCATTCTTTCTGAGGACCTGCATCCTCTTTGGCATCACATCTTTTCCTTCCTGTTTTGATAAGCAGAACGCAGCAACCCTCACAGAGGGCCCTGTGTGATGAGGTGGCCAAGCGCCAGGGACGAGCCCGACTGGGAACGCTGCTTCTGGACTTGTGCAAGCCTCTGAACACAAGCCAATATTTTGATACACGGCTGCAGATTCTGGTTATTTTGCACAGTGAGCTATGAATTCTCAGGGCCACTGGCATTGTTCAGCATCTTATTAATCAGAAACAAAGTTTTACCCGATGTTTGGTTTTGGAACAGAAAAGCTTTACTGGGGTGTAACCTCTGGTGCCAGTTCAGTACACACTGGAACATTCTGATGAGAAGGAGAGTAATTCAGTAAAGACCACATTTGTCAGAGACATATATTCAGCCCCTTGCCTTACCACAGACTCTCTCTGTAACGACTGGCAAGCTATTCAGTCCCAGAACTACTCAAGACTAACCCCATCTCTGCCTCATTTTTACTACTTGCTGGCTCTGAGCATTCACCAGTCGCAAGGTGTAGAGTACACAGAATTTAGCCTCTAAAACTACAGACTTCTGCTCTGTGTAAAACGGGGACAATACTGTTTTCCTCGCGTACTAACAGTCAGCAGAACTCCCGTGAAAAAAACTAAGAGATGGTTAGAAGCTGAAGCAATGAGAACTACTTAAGAACCAGAAAAAAAAACCAAGTTGGAATTTCCCACTGGTATTTGTCAGCGATTTTTCTGGCAAATGTTGCTGAGAATGGTAAGATACTCCCTTAAGAAGATTTGAGTGCCCTGAGAACCTGCATACCAGGGTGGTAAAGGTTTCTTAGGCAACTGCAAGTAACAAACACAACATGAGAGCCATATGCAAGTACAGTGCACGTCTGTGCATATGGGAGAGCATTCTGAAGAACAGATAGACAGGGATGAAAAGCCGTATCTTAATTACTAGGTCTCCCAAACACAGACAGACGAGGCAAATTAAAATAATGTAAGCTCAAAAATTCTGATGTGCCAAGTATTTTGCTTGCTCACCAGCTCAGCTGTAGCAAATAAATGTAACTATTGTCACAATTCTACTCACAGGAGGGAGGGAGGAAAAAAAGGTAATTTCACTGCACACACACAAGGTACCAGGTGCACTGCACACAGGCTGGGCACACCGACTGCCTGCAGCTTCCAACCCGACACTCTGTGCTCAGAACCGTGGTCCAACAGGGCAACTTCCCAGGGGCGGTAAGAGGCCTGGAGAAGTAGCTTGGAGGTATCTTTCTCCCTGCCAGCATGTCCTCAAGAAAATTTAGGACCTTAGTTTTCTAATTGACAATGTTTCTTGAAATTGGCCGTGCAGACTGCAGACTGCATTTCTAATAGTTTAGAGTAACTGCAACCTCATCATCATGAACAAAACAGCTGTTCCAGCATCTATTTTCTACACAAGAATTACACAAGGCGATCCCAAAGGACCGCAGAAAATGACTGGGTGCTTGCTTAGAGTCCCATCTGACACCAGGAGTCCTTCAGCATATACGTAAGAGACAACCTAGAGATATTTCTTGGAACTGAGACAGTTCCTTGCTGTGATTTGAAAAATAGGGCTATTCTCCCTGTTTGGCTGTGGAGTGCTATCAACAAGGCTGATGTTTGTGCTCCCGAGTTCTGAGAGGTAGCTGAAGTGTGTCGCAGATCTGAGAGGTGGTTCCTGTCACTGCATGACCCTGTTAATTGCTGACCACGTGAATTGCTGGGCAAGACAACAGGAAAACACGATGTTACTGCAGCGCTGATCGCTGATCGTTCGTCTCCTAAAGACTGCCCTAGGGGAAACTTCTGCCCCAGAGGAAGAGAAGGAATGGAAACAGCAACACCCCGCGATGGCAGCGTTACCATCTTTCACTGGAAGAAGCTCCAGCAAGCGATGAATATTCCAAAGGATGTGATCACGGTAAGTTAATTCAGTGCTCAGAAGCACCTGTCAATTTTGATGGCTCCCTAAAGCAAAACCCTGCCCAGCAAGGCAGCCACTGCGACCCTGGCACATAGTTAACAGGATCCAGCCATCTTCTGAAAACTGCACTGGTAACTCATACTGCACCCTGGCTTTTTGGGATGACAGCTGTTCTCAAAATACGCAAGGAAGTGAAACCAATTTTCAATCCAATAATGGAAATCATAAACCTGCACCACAACTTTAAGTGACACAAATCCAGTTTATGAAGGCTCTAATAATTTTATGCCTGTGCATAATAAAGCTTATGTTCTCAGCATTAGCAGCAAAGAAAGCCATGACCTATTTTACACCAAATATTCTATTCCGTGCACAGAAAAAATATACATGTGAAATAACTGGGGGGTAATCTAGCCACAAACACTGCCTGTAAAAAGAAATGCTCAAGAAGTACTTCCCATTTTACAGAAAAGGCTTACTATGTATCACAGAGAGTACTGCACGTTCTGCTGCGCTCATTTCACATAAACCCACATACTTTATGTTCTGTATAAATATCCCATTTACCTTAAAGAAACTTCCTCTTTTGTCCAGACAACGGGTTTTCATCGTCAAAGACGACATCTTCCCTGAGAAGACTCCACTGTATGCCTTGATCTCCTAAAAGCAGACACATATTCGTAAGTTAGTCCAGTCTGTAGGAAATTCCTCTGCAATTCTAAGCCACAGAAACAGTCACAACAAGCCTTCTGCCAAAACCCTTTCCGTCAACAACATTGTGCCATTTATTTCCTACCAGCGTCCTTACATATCCCTTCAGTCCATTATTTTTCCATAAATTGCTTCAAAAATACAGTGCTACTCAGAGTTCCGTATCTCTCCCTTCTTTTCACAGCTGATCCTGTAGCTGTGAGTAGATTTTAATGTGCTCATTAAAAAAGAATGCTAAAATATCATGATTGCTTTCATTGTTTACTTGACCTCAGTCTGCAGTACAAACAGAACAAAATGTTAGATGTCATTACAATCCACTCTCAAGTATTACAGTATTAGCAGGACTCACCAGGAGGGAAAAAAACAGTTTAAAATCACCCACAAGGGAGAAAACACTCTACAGTTTAAGTAAAAAACCAACAAACAACAACAAAAGGAAGACAAAGTTAGGAAGAAGCTGCATTTTCCACTATCAGGTAAACTGAAGGAACAGTTTAACACCCAGGACAACACACTAATGCATCATGTGAGGAATATCAAGAGAGTGACCTTCATCTGAAAGCAGAGTAGCAGAGCTCCTCTAAAGTCGCAACCAATTCACACCAGTAAATTGTGAATCAGCTTCTGAACGAAGCAGGAGTCAGTTCCACGGCTAAAAAGTCCTTCTAGGATTTTTACAGGTGAGCTGTAACTGTATTTAAACAGCCTAACTCTTCTCATTGCCTACACGTCTACCGACCACATAGCAGGGAATTATGTCAGAAGCTTCAGCTACCAAAAGCGCAAATAATGCAAGTGCAAAACATTACAGAGTAGAGACAGAGACACAGCTTTTGATTTGATACAAGCAGAAATTAAAATAAAACTGGCTGCCAGCAGCAGTGAAAACAAAGTTTAGTGGTGTGGCTGCAGAGGGAGATGGAGCAGAACAAAGCAGCTGGGACAGAGAATGCTGACAGGTAAAAATCCAGATTTGACACAGACCCCACACCAAACACACACATGATTCTGCTTTCCTCTAATGCCTTATGAGAAAGAATTCACATGGGTAAGGAAGACTAAGGCAGAAGGAGGAGCTTAAATGAAAAAAACAGTTAAATTAAAAACCCTGGCAAGTAAAAGTACACAAGAAAACTGAGATGTACAAGCAGGAGAAAGGAAACATTTCTGTTTTAACATGTAGCAGGAAGCTTTAAATAGTTCACCCTGTTTCCACATGTCCTACCAGAAGAGCACTAGAAAAGGTTACGTTTTTCCACTTGGATTCGGGTTAAAAATCAGCCATGCCAGGAAGCTCAGGAACCTGCCTGTTTTCCAGGCAGAGTTTGCAGACTTTGAAGACTGAAAGAAAGATCTCGAATTCTGCATTGTTGTGAAAACCAAACACTAGGGATGACCAAGAGAAGACAAAAAACAGTGCTGGGAAAAAAAAGATTAAAAATAAAAAAATCCAACTTTCTTCCTAAATCAGTATATTTAAAGGATACTCTCCTGGTGAAGCTCTAAAGAATTGTGAACTGTGTTTCTTTACCTAGAAGTGTGCCTAAATAACTTGACTGCACTAATCCCATAGGAGACGATGTTCAGGGAAGTGGGTAGTTTTGCTATTAAATGAGTTAAGCTCTGTCTCCTCATTTGCCACATACACACATACATAAGGGTACAGAGCAGTTGTTCCACTCTGGGGAGCATAACAAATTTTATATATATACACACGTGTGTGTATATATATATATAAAGTTTTCTTTAAATCAATTCTGGAAAGAAAATTTGCACCTGAGAGTGTTAAGGTGGAGGCAGACCCAACAAACCCAAAAAGGAATTAGAATAAAACCTCAAATTTCCAAGTTGATCCTGTTCCCTTAATGACAACACCAAAATAAATGATACGGGGAAAAAAAAGAGAGATTTTAAAGGAGTTACATTAGAGGGTTATGAGCAAGATCCTGCAGTTGTCTGTGCATCTCCAGTCTCAATCATTAATCACTCCATTTGCAAACAACAATCCCTTCACAGGAAATCTCATGGGTTCTAATTTTTTTTTCAATTTAACCACAAGGATGTCTGCATACAATCCTATTACCAAAATAAGACCACGCTGGGATTTCTGCATTCTCCACTCAAACATGCAGAGGAAGGAAAACACACAAATACACAGTTTTTGCCCTTTAAAGAGTGGTGTGACTCCAGTCAGGAGAAAGCCTCAAACAAAACCACTGCTTATTTCACTTGTAAGAGGTTCTGGAGCTCTAAACTTCTTCATAACTTCTATTACCGTTACTATGTATGCAACATTACTGCTATATATAGGACCTTAACTCCGAACCTCAGCTGAGCTCTTCTCAGCTCCACACAGCCAGTGAATCTATCCCCACCACCTTTCGTGGTTACAATGTCATTTCAAACTAATTTAGGGTAACCTAAACAAAGTTTCATGTTTGAGTGGGTTTTAGTATTTCTGACTAAAATCAGCACAATGGGAAACACTGCTGGGGTTTTTTGTATTTGCTGGGAGGAGTTCTTTAGGTGCAGATACTTCTTTTTCACCATCTAATACACAAGACACTAGGGCTCGCTGGTAAAATGGATGGCCAGGCTGTGTGCAACACTCCAAAACCTCGGAGCTGAGAGGTACCTCCACATCATGCAGAAACAACTGCAGAAGAACAAACTTACTGTCAGGAGGTCTCATTTCTCTGCACAGCTGTGCACATCTGATGCTTACTCAGATCCGAAACAGGCTGGAAAACCACTGCTCTGAAGTTGCCCTTGTTGAGCTTGGACCGTATGAGGCTGTCAGAAACAAAAAATCTTCCTGGGATTTGGGAAGCTAGGTAAAGAAAGTCAGCAAAGCATGTCATCTCCTGTATCCACTGGAGAGGAACCTTTTCTCCGCCTTCTGGGTTCCGGGCACCGAGGCAGAGAGCCCAGACAGATTCACCCAGACACTGCCCGGGTGGTGCCTGCTCAGAAACCCACCTGGAAATGTCACCAGGCTGCAGGAGCCAGCTCACTGTGTAATTCACGTGGCCTTTTGCCTGGCCATCTGGAGGGGAGCCTTCTCTATGTCCCAGTGCTTTGCCCAGCTCTCTGTGGGTGCCAGACGGTTCCCGCCCACAGCGCTGCCTTCCCGCAGCTCCTCACATCCAGGACAGAGCTCCCGTGTGTGACCGACAAGACAGGGTAGGGAGAAGGCATCATCTGTCTGCTTGGCAAATTTCTCTGAAGTCCAACGCTACTGCATGGATGCTCGCACCCATGCAAGCTGTAAGTTAGAAGGTGAAAGGCATCTTGTTTTTTCATTCTTCCATTCCCTTCTCCTGCTGGTTTTCATTCACACAGGAATGCCAGAGCACCTTTCACATGCCTGTATGCAACCGAGACTTCTGACTCCTCATTGAAACAGCTCCTACTTTACTCCTGCTACTGCAATTTTATTTGGATTTTTTTGTATGTTCTTATACTTAACGATATTAGAGCCAATGACCACCTCGCTGGACTTCTCAGGATCCTTCCCTTTAATCCTCTCATTCCAATCTTGCTTTTACAAAGCGAAACATCCCGTTTTCTCTAGCCAAAAGTCCCAGCAAAGATCAGACCGTCTGTCTGTCTGCCTCCTCCGAGCTCAGCCACAGTAATCTGAGGAATGTACCAAGTCCCTGCCCAGGATCCTCCTTACCCCACCTCTGCTCGGTTTCCTACTGAATCAAGTCTATCCAACCGCACCAGCCTCCTGTTCCTTAGTTCCTAACTAGGATCTTTCATCTTTTGGCCAACCTAACAAGACCTGACTAAGGAAAGAGTCTAACACAGACAAAAAGATAGCAGGAAGAGACTCCATGTATGCCACCACTGAAGGAAGAGATCCGCAGCCTTCCTTTTGCTGGCTGACCCACAGAATGATCACCTTTTTTTCCCTGTATTTTAAATGTAAGTTACCCTACTGAAGAAACTCACTCTGCCCTCTCTCATTTGCCACCTGTAAAGGATGTGCAACCACTGAGCACAGACTCCCACAGAAACTCCCTCAGGCAAATTTAGAAAGGGTTTTACTGTTCTGCAGCCAAGAAAATACAGGAGAAAATATCAGTCCAGACCTAGCATGGAAGCTAGGTAGAAGCTACTACAGAGGTACTTTTAAAACCTATGGTGAATTAGCATCATATTACAAGCAATTTTTTACAGCAATTTATAAATACATAATATTAAAACAACTAAAATGAATTTGGTGAACCCATTTTCTGGTGGGTTAAAGTGGAAACCAGAAACAGGAAGGATAAATACATTTTACTTAATTTTAAAAAGTAAAAAAACCCCACCCTGCTCAAATGCAATTCTACACTTGACAATATGCCACGAGATATACACAGAACTTCAGATTTTCAGCAAATGTAATCACCCTCATGCATTTCACTTTCCTGTTCTCCTAGCACATTTGCCAGTCCCAGGGAGCAGGCTGTGTTCATCTCTAACCTACAAAGCTCTGGTTTGTCCAGTTACTCTGACCTTATCTGAATCTTGGCAAAATTAAACCTTTCCTTTTGAAAGTATTTCCTCTGAGAAGCTGACTGCAAGCCTCCTTCCAGGAACATAGATACAACTGAGCACAGTATCACTTTGAAAATCTATCAAATAAGACCTTCAGTCTGCAAACTATCACTGGTGCCAGGATCTGGCGGACCTCTCAACTCAAATGTTGCATTGTGTTAACACAGCTGTATCCACAAGCAAAATGCGAAGGGATTATGTAAGAAGAAATTCTAATTTCCATCATTCTTCTGGCTGCAGAAAGGGTTTACAGTCCTTTTTTTTTTTTTAATTCACATAATGCAAGGGCACATCTCTTGTAGAAAACAAGTAAGACATACAGCAAAAACGGCAAGTCACTCTTTATACACTGGGGGATTTTTGTATTTTGCCATTTTATTTGAAGAGTTTAAAAAACCTTGGAAGTAACAACAATTCACTCACCCTCCTTTTCCTTCAAGCGCTCTTTATACTTTTTATCTGTGCTACCTGAACATAATGTGTTTGTGTGAGCCACCCCCCAGAGGAAAGCCACCAGGATGATGTCAGTGAGTACTCCTCAGTCAGGATTTCTGCCCAAGAGGTAAAAAAGATCCTACCAAGATAGACATTCCCTACATGTGTGGGCAGAAGGGCCATGAACGACTGTTCGCAATCCTTTTCAGGAAACAATACTGTCGTCATAAACTGCAAAGGAAACATAAATATGCAAAACTCCGAACTTTTCAAGGGCAATGAGGGGGTCACAGGTAAACTCTATCAGTGCTGCTCATCCCACTTAACATAACAATGCTGTTAAACCACAGCCAGCTCTCCAAGCACGACTCCACCTCACCACGCATTAAGCCACCAAGTATCAGCCAGTGCTTAAGAAACTGTCACCCAGACAGACTGATTTTCAGGGCTGTGATCCAGTCCATGCGTCAGTCATGGCATCATGTCAGCCTAAAGTGGGAACATCACTGCCAGACTTACCCACTGATCTTTCTACATCTGGTTTCAGCCAGTCATCACTCCTGCCTCAAACAATCTTTTGCCTGCAGGCTTATTTTTACTCCTTGATTCCAGATCCTACTCGCTGGCAGCCTTTCATGAGACTAAAGAGGAGTTATTACTTTGAACTTGTCTCGGCCCAGCAGTCTCAGGAGAGGCTTTCAGTCTCACCAGATTTTGGGCAGATCCACTGTCTCACTCACAGCTGTCTACCCACTTCTTTTATCTACGAAGCCGTAAATTCAGAAATTAAAGCATCTGAAAAGGGCACAAGAATCAGCCTGGCTCTGCTCCCACCAACATGAACAGACATGGCATCACTCTTTCCAGCAGGAGCATATAGTTATGCAAACACTGAACGCCTCAGGAAACCCGGTCCTCAAGCTTTGCAGAGCACAGCACGCTACCAGGAGAGTTCTGTTTGCTGTCTCTCTGTACCCCTCCGCAAGTTTCTTCTTCCTCTCTTCCACTAAACAACCTCTTCCTGCTTGCTCTCATGGCATACTTTCCACATTACTGAAAAGGAATAAAACCCCAAGTCATTTCCTCTGGCACAGCATTTAGTCATGGAGGATACTACCAAATCTATTATAAGAGAATGCTTGTTTGTTGATACATTCATGTCTTGTTTCGACTCTAGAAATGTTAGAGAAACACATTTAGGAGGAGATTTGACTTTGATTTGGATGACCTTCCAGAAGGTTTCTATTCTTCCCAAATTCCCTGGCCTAGATACCTCACAAAAACTAGCGTTTCTTGTAGTATTTCTGTAATTTCCACTTACTGTTCCTGCCAAAACCACTGAATAATAAAAATTAAAACATTCCCAAGTGTTTTCAAATGTCTTAAGAAAGCTTAACAGAGCTGCACTTCCTGGAAGAAGCAAGAAAAAGTAATTGCTTGAATTAACAATATTAGCTCCAAGGTCCAGAGAAACTCCAGAATTCATAGTGACACTTCAATGCAAGGGGACATGGGGTTCAGCATCCGCATCTAGATGGAGATGCACAAGACACCCACGTGCTGGGCTTGACCACGGGTTATTTTAGGCACCTTGGAAAAGCATCCCTCCCCTGTCCCATCAATCCCAGAGCAGGATGAGGGTCTCAGTGCTCAATTCCTAGCTCTTACCTCCTGGCCCAACAGAGGCATTAAAACAAAGCTCTGTGCACACCACTGCCAGAGGTGACAATCCTCCATGCAGCAAAGGGGAAGAAGAGACCTGACTTCCTGATGGTTCAGAGAGCCTGAACACTTCTATCCACTCACATATTTACGTGATCATGGAATTGCAGAATGGTTTGGGGTGGAGATCTGAAAGGGTCTCGTTCCACCCCTCTGCTGTGGGCAGGGACACCTTCCACTATCCCAGGTTGCTCCAAGCCCTGTCCAACCTGGCCTTGGACACTTCCAGGGATCCAGGGGCAGCCACAGCTTCTCTGGGCACCCTGTGCCAGGGCCTCACCACCCTCACAGGGAAGAATTTCTTCCTAATATCCAATCTAACCTAAACTTACTCTCTGTCAGTTTGAAGCCACTCCCCCTTGTCCCACCTTAAAACATTTCTCCCGTGTGGAAGAGTATTATGTACATCAAAGCTTGTGCTCATTTTGCTCAGTGCTTCCAGAAACACTTCAGCTGATTTCCAGTAAGAGCAGTTCTGTTTTCAGAGCTAGGGCAACACAAGTTCTTTTGATAAATTCTTCTTCACATAATTAATCGAGAAAGATTGCATTTGTTTACCCAAAGCAACATACAAATGGGAAAAAAAGGCAGATAGATCTAAAAGTTGTTTGACCTTTAAAGTAAATATGAGACATGGATTGTGAGATAGAAAAGTGATCTTAAAAGAACTGCAAAAGCTGTGAATTTTTTGAAACCCTAAATATCTTTTAGGCTCTTCATTATTAAAAATAAAAATCAAATGTTAAATAGTTTGTACACCACTGAACAATGACAAAACATAGCTTCTTTCAATTCTAATGCAATAGCGTTTTCTAGTTGTGTTTGTTGCATCACCAATATGCTTAATAGGTATCTCCTTGTAAGAAAGTAACTCCTTATAATAGCAAGCAATGGTTTCATTATTCCCTATGAAACGTTTTGCAAAGTAAACTGCTGTTCAGAAGGCAGCCAATGCCAAAGAAACTACATCCTGCATTTCACAGAATCAACAGAAAGATTTCCACCGATGGCCATAATTGCTGGAATGAGTTCGGGCACAGCGCACTAAATGGTGTGCGAGAAGAATCCGTGAGATCAGGAGCCCCTTAGGCTGTTATTCCAAGCTCCATTTAAAAGCTTGTCCTGAGCACTTTGAGATCACTGAATACAAACGCCAAAAGGGCCATTTGCTGCGCACCTCAGCTTCAGCGCAGGACGGGCAGCAGGGCAATGATCAACCAGGGAACAAACTCCCTCTCTTTATTCTGGTGTTCACCTTATGCTCGTCTTCCACGTGACACATTCGAAAGATAATATGTAAATCGTGCCACTGATCTAATGGCCTAGCTATTAACTAAGGAACCAGATCATCAGAAATGCACGACACTTGGCACTTTGTTCTTTGGATAGCTCTCAGTGAGAGCAGCTGCTCATTTCCAGTACACAGGCTGCTCTTCCTCCGAGCCGAGGAAGCTGAGGCAGTTAAATATAGAGTACTTTATTTCAGCTGATATAAATGGGTAAGGCTAATATTTGAATTCCTTAATCGAAACTGTTAAGATGTAATCACCTGGATCACTTCTCAGTTTAGCCCTTAGCATTAGTTAGGAACAATTTCACCCTTTCTTTTTTATTCCCACTTTTAGCCTATTACATGAAACAGTAATTCTGTGAACCACAAAAACTCGAGCTTATACCAAACGCTATGTTCACAAGTATCAAGGAGACAAATCTAAACAGTGTGGCATCATCTTCAAAATAAAAAGATGTTTTGGGATCTCAGGAAGCATATGCGTGCCCTCTTCGGCCTAGGAACGGTCCCATTAAGACAAAAAGGACCAGCAATTAATGCACTCTCGTGATTTAAGAAACGAGCCTCACATTTGGTGAGAACTTTGATGTGTAATTAGTTTTCCTTCCCCATGAAAACTGGGAACAGTACTGCCCTGCGTCAGAGGGTTTTCTCAAGGAGTAAACCCCTCAGCGGTGGCAATTTCAGACACTGCATTGATGGGGGTGACCCACAGGGACCCCTCACTGTCACCAGCTCATGCGCAGAGGAAAGAAAGGTGCGACCAGGGGAGGGGGACAAGGTCCCGAGCAGCCTGGAGGGAGGGCTGGACTAGCTGAACCCTGTAAGCCCCTTCCAACCTCTGTTTTTTGCAAAGACGTCACAAAGCAGGGGAGCACGGAATGGGGAAGTGTGTGTTGGGGAGGTTTGGTATCATTTTTCGTGGGGTTTCGGCTTTTTTTGTTTGTTTCTTTTGCAATACCAAGACATCAGAGGAAAAGCATGAATTTTTCTTACTCAATTTCACACAGTGGTGGGAGCCCTCCACCACTCCAAAACCCATTTTTATGTTTCATCACACAGGAATTGCTACATTTCCATAACCCAAAAGGAAGCACAAAGCCAAAAAGCATAATATCAGCTTAAATAATTAATAAATCAGACTTTTAACTTTGTATTCATTAGGAAATGATACACACCTGAGCACGCACACACAACCCGGGTGAAAAAACATCTAAACTTGGAGCAAACAATTTAATGTACTATTGGAGCTACATATCAACAGGAGTAAGAAAAACATGAAAACATGTATGTTTTTTACAGGGACAACCTGACTAAACAAACCACAACTACTATTTATCTACCACTGGAAAACGTTTAAAAATACCCTGGGCAGCTCACCTAGTAAGTGATATGCAAACATTTATCCAAGTTTAAACAAATGGGGAAAAATTACAGTGATTGAACCTGATTTTTCACCTCCTAAAGTAAGTACACTAAGTGTTGTGGGTCAGCTAGTGCGAAGCCACTGAATATTCCTGGACTAGGAAAGGATCCATTTTCAAGAATGCAAAGCACGCCACATACTGAACCACGCCAGGTCAGCACCAAGTGACTAACCTGAGGGCACTCCAGCTATGCAGGCGTGGATTTGCTTTCTGCTCAATAACAACTGTATTTGCATGTCATTAGTTCTGTTTGCACTAGTGCTTGCTTCCTGACCAAGAGGTTAATGCAATCCAACAGACTGCATGAGGAAGATCACATGCCAGTTTTTGTGGTTGCATTGTTTATTTTCAACAGCTGGAGATCAGACATGATGGACAGTTTGCTTCTTTATTCACTCAGCACTCACTACTAATTTTTGAAGAACGCTATCGATTGCCTTAGGAACCACTTCCTGTAGCACACTTCCCATGTGGTTCCCCACTCTCGAGGGTGCACAAACACAGAAAACCATGAAGCTGAGTACCAAGCAGAAGATTTATTTCTCAATGAAAAAAAGAAAATGTTTTCACTAGAAAAACTTTAAAAGAACAGTGCTTATGTCTTGATCTATTTGTTTTGGTTTATGCACAGAAGAGACTCCAAGAAAATCTCGCATTAATTAAACCAAGGTCACTGCTCTCCACACAAAGACGACCCGTGTAAATACACCAGACGGCAAAACACTTCTGCCCATAGCAGAGCTTTCACTGCCCTAACCTAGCTCGGACCCACTGGCAGTGAAGAGATAAGCTGCTCACTGTAGCAAGCTTGGATCATTGCTTGTCTTGGCTGTGGAGACAGGCTTGGGAACTGGGTTAGCCCCACTAGGGACTCGACACGTTCTGCACCACTGCAGCACAGCACAGCACTGCTAACCTGCATTATGCAGAGGGAAAGCCACCACGGGGCTCAGAACGTGTCGTTTGCTCCTGAACCACACTCGGACTATACAAACTGGAAAAAGCAGACTGAGCTATGAATGAGTGCCAGTTCAGTGATGCACAAGTGTGCCAATGCAGCAAGCAGGATACACCCAAAGCACACCCAAAGTCTTGTCAGCTGTGCCATATACACATCACACGAGATGGAATGCCTAGACAAAATGCCTACACTTACTTTGTGTTACCAGGAGGTTAAAAACCAAAACAAAACCATAAATCAAATCCTAGAGAGAAAAACTCAATCTGCACAGTCTTTATTTCTTGCCTGTTTGAGGATCTGGTTGGGGTCACAGGGGAGGCATGAACAGGGCAATGTAACAGTTCCTCAGAACAAAGTGTGCAGATAGCATAATGCATGGTATTGGCCCTACCTGACCTATCTGGTAAAATCAGGAGGTCATTTTAAATCTTCAAAATAATTTCAGACACTTGTACATTCCTCATAATGATCAGGTCTATAAGACTGGTTATAAAGAGTGACTGTTCTATAAAATCCATGCACAACTTTGACCAACTATGCTCTGAAATACTAAGTTTTCTTTTTTTTCATACAACTACTGAACTACTGATTTTCTTGGGGACTGGGGAGGTAGAGGGATTCACCTTGGAGATGTTTTCTTTTTGAGGGACAAGGGAGTTCCAAATATTCAGATATTTAGAACCTACAATTTAGTTTCTAAATATACGTTCACGAAACAAAAGAATAAAGTCAATCACAACATATGACTCTGAGAAAAAGTCTTAAATGTTTCTTCTTCCATCCTATTTCTTTATGCAAAAAAAATATTAAATAGTGAAAACAAGGTTATGACACACACCAATGAAACCCAGGAAATTCAAAACTGACGGCTGTTGAAATATCTGTCTCAAGTTAATTCCACTCCTCTTCCTGTTTTCTATACATACACCATGGGACTGGCAATGTCAGCCTCAACCAAACTTCCTGGCTCGGGTCTCAGTCTGTGTGACTTTGAAGTCACGTAAGCACAGGTCACCCTTCCCGTCCTCGTGGTGCTCTTCTTGATCCTCCTTCCGAGGACAATTCTGACTTCTCCCTGCAGCTCTTCCCTCTGATAATCTCATCACCTTCTGTCACAGCTGACTCGTAAATTCATCAGCAGTGCAAAGGTTACTGCTGCTTTCCCAACCCTCTTTCCTTTTCCCTTCAGGATGTTCATCACTAGCACCATCCTCTTATTCTGCTGATCCTGAGCAGCCCCAGACTCCCCTACCACAGCCCCTACACCCAGCTTGCCTTCACTCTTGCAGCTGAACCCCTGGGGATGAAACCTCACGACTTTGCCGGCTTCCTTCCCTGAACTTGTAAGGTTTCCATCCACCAACCCAATCCTCTCGTTTTTCAGTTTTCACTATTTTCTACTTCCTACTAAAGCTCCTCTCCTTTTCTACCCCTTTTCCCCAAGCCACCTGCATAAGGATCCTGAACAGGCAGGATTTCATATTCATAGAATCATAGAACAGTCTAGGTCGGAAGGTGCCCTAAAGGTCATCTAGTTCCAACCCCACTGCCATGGGCAGGGACACCTTCCACTATAAAGTTGACACTATCCATGTTCCACAACACCTTCACTTGATGCAGGTTTGAGCAGCCTTCTCATCCCTTCCCCTTCTTCCATCACATTTGTATTTAAGAAGGTGGACCAAGACCATCACAGCCTAGTAACTCCCCTGTCTGCTTCTTTCCTCCAATCCCCTGAAATGCCAGGACATGTACAGCCCACAGATAAAAGAGGGAGGAATTGATGCCGCAGCACCAACTGGCTCTAACAGTAAGGAGAACAGCTTAAAGCCTCTCCCAGGCTGTCTTCTTCCAGACTAGGAGGAATGAAGGTCTCCCTAAGTTTTGGGATGAGCACTTTTCCCTCCTCTAACTTCTTTTTGATCCCCCAGTTGAATAGGGGATATCACCATAGCCAAACTTTCCTTCCTCAGCAGCATCAGCAGTCACATCAAGACCCATTTGATTAGAACTAAAAAGTTTCTCCTGACTCACTGGATTAATGAGTTCATAGAAACTCCTAGCAGGGGAACTCCTGAAGAAAGAAGCGTGGGTGTTGAGTTCTTCTCTGTTAGTTCGCTTGTGTAAACAATTTGTTTTCTCTCTCCTGGGACAGTGTGTTTTGAAATAGGCTTTTTAGGAGACAGTAAGCCTCATCTGTTGAAATGGTGAAACCGGGTCCAAGTACTGCCAAAAGCAGAGCATTCCAAACACACTGGTGACTCCACATATTTCCTGTATTGGGGGGTTACGTTATGCACATAGGTCTGACAGAGTCTGTTGGTGTCACTTTTTTTCTTTCGGATCTGAACCAAATGCAATCAAATCCAGAAAGTAAGGCAGCAGCCAGGTGACAGGCTATTTCCCAGATTTAATTCTTGCTGACACACTGGTACCAAAAGATTCCCATGACTGCCAGCAACAAACATTGGCAATCACTGTGTATGGGGAGCTCGGACTAAGCATAGTGAGATACACGTTTACTTAGTCCTTTTAAAAATGAAAAATTAAATTGTTTAACAGCTAATAAACTCCATCACTCTCGTTCTGCAGATAATAAAAAAGAAGCTGCCAATAGGTGAAAATATTTCTTAGGTTACATAGCACAGTTTCAAAACTTAATATGGCATGAGTTTATTGCTTCTACATCTAGTGCCAGTTATTTTTATACAGCTTCTTTGTATAAATTCAACAACACTGAAAAAAACCCTTCCAAGTCTATCAACCACTCTTAAAATAAACACCAACAAGTCCATCTCTGTCTTCAGTACCTCAGCTATGACGTATCCCCTGCACAAACACGAACCTGTGTCCCTGGGGAGTCACAAATCTCTCGAGTAACTTGACCTGCCATGACTGAGCTAGGGGAACTCAATCCAGCCCTAAAATTAATCTTTTTGTTCCCAGTCAGTCTGCCTTTGTTCCAAAACCACAGCACCAAAGGGCAAACCAAGGAGAAAACAAACATCTTCCACAGTTCGTGGACCATGACCTCAAGTGGCCAGGACTGCTGTCCTGCGCCTCTTCCTGCTTGCAAAGTCCTATTCCAGTGCCTGCTGGAGAAGGTGAACATGAACAATGCCCAGCAAGGAGCTGCCACCAGCTTCCCCCTAAAGACAGAAATCAAGTATATTCCATTATTTCTCCCAAGGCCTGCACACAGGACGACTGGAGCAGCCCAGAAAGACCCTGCTGAAGCCAACACCTCTGCTCTCCAAGTAATTAGCTGGCATTTGATGCTGAGTATCCCTTGAAAACAAGGAAAGCGTAAGTGTGCTGGTCCCCTCTTCCATGCCCTCCTTCACCTGCCCAGGGGTCTGTTACACTCAGCCAGGCTTCCTAATGCCACTGAGGGTTCAAGCAGGAGCAAAGCTTCTTCACTTGCCTTTACAGCCCCGAGTTTAACAGCAGCAGCTGCTGTCAGCTGCCAGTCTGACTGCTCTCAGCTCATGCTCCCCACATTTCTTCTTATGCTTGAAGGGCTGGAACCATTTTTTCCCCTTTTGCCCTTCAAATAAAAGTTATCTTCTGCAGAAGGTAACTGCAGTGGTCCCTCTCTTGTCTGGGGAACCTAGCGTTCCTTGTGTTATGCAGTGCATAATGCAAGAGATCCAGACTGTAATCCAGCTATAAGAACATGGAAATCACTTTCCACTCTGGAACTCCCTTTCTTCTTTGTGCTCTGTCCATCCTGCCAATGATGCCTTAGCCTAAGCTTCCTACCACTGCTTCTGTGTACAGCAAACACCGGCTACCCCATGCTACCAGCGCTGTAGAATTCTGCAGCAGGAACTACTTGTTTGAAACCTGCACATTCAGTGAATTTTTGGCAATTTCTGCTTGTAAATGTCTTGATCAGAAATGGATTCCAAGCCCAGCAGCACCTTCAGACAGCTGTCATGCCTCTTAGCACCTTGCCACACAAAAGCACCTCTCTCCAGTCTCCTAAATCACACAGTAAATTCACACAGAAACACTGCACGAACACATTTCACGCCTACACATGAATTACACTATCACACTCAGGCCTGGAAAAGTAACAGTTCAATTTGCCATTCTCTGACCACCAAGGCTGCAATGTAAGAAACCGCCCCTACGAAATAATAATTTTGCCAACTGCCCCAGACATTTACAGGCAGCCCTGGAAGATCTGGCCTTTAAGTGATGACCATCCTATGTGCAGTCTGGAGTTAGCCTACACCTTCACACCACAGGCTCAAGGACTAAATGGCGCAGGTGCTTTGCTGAAATGGATCTGAAAGAGGAAGATCTAAGCCTTGCTGTGGTGAATGACTATTCGAAAGGCAAGGAAAAGACCAAAGCCTAGAAATGTGTTTAAGCAGCCAAGCAAATAACCACATTGCCTTCAGTTAAAAGCTGGCCAGCTTGAGACAAAAGCCTTTCAACTGACAACCAGGTTTCTGTGCTAGCCACCAGACGGTGGATGAATAGAAGGAAAGGATTCCATAAAATGCTGAAAGAGTCTCCCTGCAGGCATCATACACAATCAACTTTGCCAAACCTCTCCATAAGCTACTCTTCTGCAGAGTTTGTACATTCAGACTAAAAAGGTGTGTGCTATAGATGTCAGAGACCATGCATACAACCTGCGAGTGACACGGCCTGATGCTTTATGTTCGTCTGGACCTTTCCCTTTCCCTTATCTTTGTCTAGACCTAGAGAGGAAACTCTCCTAGTTTCCAGAGTTACACACGATCTGTTGGCCTGAATTAGTGCTATTTTAACAAAATGCATCAACCAGGAACAGGATGAACAGAGAAAAACTGATGGACCATTCATAGCTAAAATTAGATATATATATATAGCGTATAAACACTCTGCTGTATGGAAAGCTTACTAGCAAATTAGCTGAACTTACAATCTACCTTTCCTTAATTTCTTGTCCTTCTAATACACCAGATTTCAGAAAAATCTTCCAAATGAAGGTTTCCACTGGCAAAATAAAGGCTGTCTTGCCATTCTGTTGGGCCTAAGGGCATGCTGTGCCTCGACACAGGGCAAATGCCTGTAGCCAGCATTACAATGCAATCCCACGCAGCAAAGGAATTACCCCACGGACAGAACTGTGCAGGGAACACATCATCCACCCCCACGTGGGAACCGGAAGGCCCAAGAACAAAAACCCCAAGAGTCTTCCCATCACGACTGGTGCACTGCCTCCTAGCAGCAGTTTTACCCAAACTGATGAACACATGCCTTTGTGAAGGACAAGGTGCTATGAAACAACATCTTGATATGAAGACTACGTTCTTTAATTTACTGCTTCCAAGTTAGGGTCTCAATTCAGCAATCCTCAGTTAAACACACTACCCAGCTAACCACCAAGGCCCAAAACTTCCTTAGTTTTACATTCTGTCCAACAGTGATGCAGCCAAAAGCCTGCCACGAACATTACTGAGATTATGCAAACTAACATTCTCCAACCACGATTAGAATGTGGATAGTAACTACTGAAAAACAACTCTCACCCACCATATGTTCTTAGAACGCATAAAACAATGAAAAGCAGCACATAGAGCATCAGTGGAACTGCCACAGTATTATGCACTCCTTGCCCTGAAACAAACCTAAATTAAAAGGTTGAATTTAGACACAGCTCTCAGGGTGCCACACTAAAAAGGAAGAAAAAAAGCAGCTGCCTCCTCCAGCTCACTGTGGAGTAGGGAAAGCAATGGTTCTCTGCAACACGGCAAACAGAAGGCCACCAGCAGCCCGGGAGGGTGCCTGGTGTGTCTGCCAAGAGAGTACACCACTCCAGCAAGGATCAAATCACACAGGATCCACCTAAAACATTTCGCTGGCTTCCAGAGCTGCTGTAAACCAGGTGTGCTGGAAATACACCACAGCTATCCCAGCGTATCATCATAAGTGATAGCTAACATATGCCCAGTCATTCATGAAATACCAAGGGATGAAATAATATTTTTCATATAGACATCAAAAAATGAACCTGCACTGTAACAAACCAAATATTTACTTTGGCAGATCATATCTTCTAGTAAAAAATTTGCAATAAAGTTAAACATTTAAAGGGACATACTGCAAAAACAGATGCTGAGAATATCTTTGTAAGGACTCCTGCCAAAGTGGAGGAGCTGTGCATCTATCAGTGCAACAAACATGAATCAAGAATTTTTATGGAACCACTAAACAGAAACTCTGAACTATCCAAAGGAAGGACGGTTGCTCGCTTGAAGATGAACACATTTTTTCCTCTGCTAAAAATTCCAAGCAATGCAGTTTGCAGAGGATATACTACATAAAAGAAGAACACCAATACAAGTTAGAACTGAGCCTTTCTACCTAACTCCTCTAAGATCATTTTCTAAAATTCCAGTTACTTAAAAGCAGTTTACAAAGACTTCACCAGCAATTCCCAGCTCTAACACACACTCAGAGAAACACTTCAGGGTGAGTTTTACTGCACGTACTATTACTCAATCAAGTTCAAGCTACCAGCACATTTTCTACTTACACCTCCCAAAACTGAATTCTCATAAACTTCCAAAACAATCATCAATTTAACAGCTGTCTCTAGACAGATCTAGTAAAACCTAAGTAAAAATTTACGGATATGCTGTGGCACAGGTGCATACACAACTTTAATGACACAGAGCACCCTAAGTTTCCCAGTCATGCACAGCTGTGGCCCTTAGCAAACACACCACGAGAACCCTGCTTCCTTCTCCCAAGCTATTCAGCGTGTCCAAAGTCTGATTTTTACTCTTGCATTAACTACCAAGAACGCTGTGAGTAAATTATTCTTTTTTAAATCCCCAGCTGTAGCTAAAATAGCTTATTACAACATTTAGTGAGGACTGACATTTCATAGTTGCCAATATCTAACTGCTTTCCTAAGAAATTACAGTCTCAGCAAATTATGCAGCATAAAGCATGCCAAGGCCTCAGCTGGCACAAGGACGCATGTTTATTTTTGTGAAGGTTATGGTTTTGGTTTGTGACTGCATTTAAAAAAAAAATCAGTTTAAAAACTTCGCTTCTTTGCAAAAGACGGTGCGCAGTTTCCCACACAAGCAGATCCAAAACCGGCAGCAGGCATCCCCAGGCCTCGGTACAGGCCTTCTTTAATTCCCAAGTTAAAATTATCACAAGGCTCACTTACAGAACCAGCACAAAGCTGGAGTACACGGCAGCACCTTGCCACACAGGCTGGGCTGGAACACAACAGCTGGGAATTCTGTCCACTGCTCCACACAGGAGAAGCCCCCGTGCCACAGGATCTGGCTTTTGCATTGAGCACCTGAGCAGGCACTTGCAGGGCAGCAAGACAAAAGAGAGCTCTTGTAAACAGCATTTCTCCAGGCACTGGCTCCCTGTGCTGCTCTGACCGCTCTCTCAGACCTGCCTTCTGCCATCCCCACGTGCTCCACAGCTCCAAGCCCTCACCTGGACCACGGAGCCAAGTCAATGTTCCCCTCGCTCTCCACACATTCACTCTTAAATACATTTAAAGACACGTCTTGGTGTGCGCTCAAAAATCATCATCCATTGGGAGAAAATATTAAGCAAAGGATTTAGAGGAAGACAAGGCTACAGATCCACAGTCAGTTCAAGAAGGGAATGTCAGCATATGCAATACACATCATGCATGAAAGCAAAACCAGTAAGGTTCTGGCTTATTTTCATGTTGCAAGTATGTATGTTTCAATAAAGTCAGCACTGAGGAGCCCCGGAGTTAATTCCTGGAAAGCAGAGATTTGTATTCAGCAAATATAAAGCAGAAGCCAAAAGCATAATTTTTGATACAAAAAAAAAAAAAAGTGCAAAACAGCCATTTAAAAGTCAAAAAAGTATCTGGCTATTGTGGGTGCTTTTTCTTTTCCCATACAAGCCTTGTGAGATCTTGTTTAGAGCACTGTATTTAGTCCTGGGCATCCGGCCAGACGACATTCACATTCTGGAGCTGGTGGAGTGAGGAAAAAGAATAGTTTGGGGTTTTTTTTTTGAGCAAAGTCCCTCAGAAATGAGTTGTGTCTGCCTCTAAGCATGTATACATGAGGCTGGGGAGGTGACTTAACATCTCTCACCAGAGTCAATCTGCAGTGTTCTGCTGGTTGTAACGGAGCAATAGCAATTTGCAGCAAAAGGTTTGTCCTTTAGTCTCTGAATATCACACAAAACAATCCAGTGCTTTCAAACTTTTCAGAACTCAGAAAGATAACACCTGCTTATGTGCAAAGCAGGGCTTTTATTCTTCAAAGACAAGTTATAGATAAGACATATTCCAGGAACATTCATCTACAAGGCTGTCTTGAAAACCCTGTTCCAAGATCAGGAGGAAAAATGCACTCCCCTTTTCTCATCCTACCATCTAATTATATAATGTTCACAGACCAGAATCCTCCCTGGAGCAGCATTACCTGTGTTCTCACACAACACCCAACACAAATGGGTGCACTAATTCCAAACAATATTTGATGATCACATACCACAAAATACTGTTATTCCTGCCAGAGGACTGGTAGGACTCCAGCAACTTTCACTCTACCATGGCGAGACCTTCATACTCCTCTCCCATATTCATGCTGATGGCAGAATTCTTACCAGCTCCAAGGGAAACAGTACAGCATTAATGCACAACGATTTTCAACTGAGCTAATTGTTTAGATCAGCATTTCCAAAAAACCAGAATGAACCTACTGACAGAACATGACTGCAGCTCCACAATTTCTTTTCAATTATGTGTAGTTTCTGTCTGCTGATCTCAAGGCAGAAATATGGCTTTAGCCATTCTGCAAAATTTTCAATTTTACCTAAAAAAGTAAACAATGGGTTCTACGTATGCAGGCTCATAAAATCTACATAAGGCAACCAAAAGTTACAAGGACAAAACCAAGCTCTTGGGCCTGATTCAGAATTCACAACAGCATCAATTCAGAAGCAACTCCCCTGAAATCAATAAAGCATAAAACTTACTGTCAGCAGAGGAGACCTAGGCCCACCCTCCTTTGACTAAAGAATGATCCTCACAAAGAATGGACCTCACAAGCACGAGAGAACCTGAGAACGCTATGCTACATTATTATGCTTTTTGTTTTGCCTGAAAACTCGAGGCAGCAACCCTCAGCTGAAACAGGCAGCTACGAACACTTCCATGCTGAGACTCCTGCCTGGCCTGCTCGGGCACAGAGCAGCAGCGTGCACTTAACACTTTTCCCAGCAGCACAACGCCCGAGTGAGAAAAGGACCTGTGCTTCCACACTGCACAAACCTCTGTCTCTGTCTTGCCAATCATACCAGCAGCTGAGGCAGGGGATGCTTTTTGGGACAGAATGCCCAGCGTGGAGGCAGCCATGGACTGCTGTGATGCCTGGCAGGTCCCTCACCACCTTCCACTTCTGCAGCAGCCTCGGAGAACAAGGAGGCAGAGAAAGAACCGTATGTGTTCATCTTGGTCTACCTACGAAAAAGTCCCCGAAGCCAAATTAACACAGGCTGGGTTATAGCACAGCATGTCTCCCCTGCCAGGTAAGGATCACACGGGGCCCGGACCAAAAGCAGGATCAGACCACTCACACACTTCAGACTCTACAGACAAGAATGCGAAGCAGCAGCAGCAGCTGCCCTTCCACAAACAAACCATGTCGTGGCTCACAGCAGCTGAGACAAAGAAAATTCCATGCCCCTGACAGCTCTTTCTCCTTGTCCTGCTCTAGCTGCAAATGCTCAGGACTCCTGAACATGTCCGGTAAAGTGAACCAGAGCACCTCAGCACTGGGTAACTGCAGGTGGTGGAATATCAGGTACCAGTAATGCCCACAGCAGTCCTACTCTGGATCACAAGCACCATAAACGCTGAGAAGCAGACATGACCCCCTTTCTAGCTGCCAGTAATGTGCTCCGTGAGAAGACATGGGATAACTGTATTGCATTAAGTGTCTTGATGTAGCATTTAACGTGTCAGGAGCAATTTATTTCCAGTGTTCTGAATTAAGACATGTATTGGAAAACTCGAGCCTCATATCCATCCCATTCATACTACAACACCTCTGTGTTTTGCTACACAATGATTCAATTTAACACAGGGTACCGAATATTCAGTCACACTTCCAACCCCTCTCCTGACAGGCACTGCCAATTGAACGGTAAGTGACCCAAACAAAAAAAATCGTAACTGGCACGCTTGACTCTACCTAGCATTCTCTCCACAGCAACTCTTCACTGAGGAATTTTAGAGGGGTTTTTTGAGACACATCCTGAGAAATCTCCCGTTGCATATTAAAGGTACGTAAAGCCTCTTACTCTTAAAGCTCTTACTCTCGAGATCTGTGTGGTATGCCAAGTATTTATTACAGCCACAGACAAGTGCTACACAGCCACAGAGCCTGCAACACATTTGACCACAGAACCAGTTTCCTGTGTCTTGCTCCATTGATGTTTGAAGTCACCATGCCTGCAAGGTAAGAGCATGATTTTGCTGTTGATCCCGTTTCTCCTCCTGATACAGAGCCTCTCAGTGATCCTACAGGAGCAGTAAACTGTGGCTGTGGTTCAGCGAGATGCTAAAACAATTGAGTCCATGTCTACTTGATACAGTACCCCATCAATCCCCTGCTGCTGATGGGAGACGAATTACCTCACTTATCACTAGGATGTGACAGCCACGTTATTCTCGTACATAACAGCAGCTCTTTAACTGCTATAGTAACAGCACTGTTCTTTTCTTTTTCTTTTTTAAAACAGTAGGCCCCTTTTGAAAAAGATTCAGTCACCCTACTGTTCATTCACTCTCTCAGTAACTACTGGGTGAACTAGGTTTAAAAACAACTCAAAAATGCCCCGATAGTTAAGTAGAAGAGCTAGTCTTCTTCTCCATCAAGAGCAAGAGGAGCCACCCCTCCTGGTCCTGTCAGCCACACACCAGAACACCTGTCCAGCTGCCCACCCACCAAATGCCTCAGCAAGGGCGGGAGGAGGGGACACTGGAGCAGAGTTTCACACAGATGCCACAACCACTCTCCTAGAGGTGGAGTGAGAGACACTGAGCTGGCTGGGAGCGCAACAGGGTGACAGAGAGATCTACCACGGTCATTCACAAGAGCCCCCCAACACACTGTGCCCAGCTGTGCCAGCAGCACCGGCTGCCAACAGACCCCTCATCCCACTTCCTCCTGCTCATCTAATTAAACAGTCAAGTCCCAAGTAAGCAATTGGTATTTTTGGAGCTAAACAGAGCTAAAACTAATGAACCTTAATATAGGAAACCTGAGGAAAGTCAAGGGCTTGGTTCCATGGCTATACTGTCATACTTTTACCACAACGAAACACAGAATTACTCGTGGAACCAGTGCAGACACAGCTGAATTGAACACAGAGCTGCTGTGGAGCAGCAGAGGCACGGCTGTTGAGCCCTTGCCTTTCTGAGCACTGCCCCATCAGCGTTCCAACCCCCACTTAGCACACCCACGCCTCCGCAGGTGCCATCAGCCCCACTCACCCGACCAGTTCCTCAGCTGTTACCCCAAGCTATCCTCCGAGGGAGAAAGGGCTCCGGCCAGCACTGTCCTGTTCAGGCCCGGGGCTTCTGCTGGCACGCAAATACCTGGTGGAAATTCTGTTCTGCTAACTCCTCATCAACTCAGCTGGGCTGGCAAAGGCACGTAGAGACGTTCCTTATTTAGTAGGGCTTAAGAGTTACACTTTGGGAAGTCAGCAAACAAAACAAACGAGAGGTGAGTAGCCTGGAAAGATGAGAAGACGAGCTCACAGAGGAAAATACACAGTCTGCTTTTCTACATCTACCAAATCACACCTGTGTGATCTAACAGAAACTTCTGCCATAATACTTACAAGGAAATATTTCAGAAGAGGACGCCGCACGCCATACACCGCATCCCCGCGTTTCGGGCCCCAGGAGCCCCTGTTTCAGCCAGCAAAGGGAGCGGACGCCCGGACTGAGGGCTTCTCGTGGAGCAGGGGCTGGACTGCTGCCCACGGCGTGCGCTGCCGCGGCAGTGCCAGGGCCGGGGCCGCGCTCCGGGCTCGCACCGCACCGCGCTCCCCTCGAGAGTCCGGGACACCCGAGGGGACAGGGAGGCGGCGGGACGGACACCAGCAGGGTCCCCCGCCCGACCCGGCCGCCCTTGGCCGGGAGAGGAGCAGAGTCCGGTGAGAGCAAGGCGAGGACAACGCTGCCCCGCGGCACCGGCGGCTGCCGGGGCTCGGCTGGGCCCGGCCCGCCCGCTCCCGCGGGGGCGGTTCCGATCGGGCCCCGCGAGCCCCACGGA
>VZTF01003440.1:117275-237068 GCA_013397755.1 Cnemophilus loriae | reverse complement strand
CAGCGCGGGGACGGAGCCGGGCGGGCTGCGCGCCTCAGCGCCTCGGCACCCGCTCGTGCGGCCGGGCGGCCTCACGCGCGTCTCCGCGGCACCAGGACCCGTGCCATGGGCGCAGTTCTCCGACGTGGGCCAGTGAACTGGTTAAGATCGTTCACAGCCTCGATGCCGTCAGGCTGTGCATTTTCCACAGCTCATTCCAGGATGTATTTCAGTGCAAGTTATGTCAATAACAAAGCAATGAGAGCAACATTTCCCTTCCATTCTGGCAGCTGCCAGCAGTGCCCATTAAGGATGCCAGCGACCACAGTGAGGAGCAGCTGCCGTGTCAGGCCTGGTTGTGAACACGTTCATAGACACGGCGCAGTGGCAAAATCTGCTTAAAGGGGATGTAAGCAATTCCAAAATCAAGACCATTGAAATGAAAGGTGGGTGCTTACCTAGCTTTGAGGAGGCAGGACGAAGGAATGCTGTCTCATGTCCGAGAAGGTGATTTTTATATTAATCCACGGTTTCAATGAAAGTTCCCATTTATCTTCAGGCCTAAGATCCCTGGTTGGCCCCACTGAACAGCTCCTGTTGCTGCAGCTTCCACGCAATCTGTAGCTGCCTTTTGACAGAGGCGTGAAACTTCTCTGGCGAGAGCTGGAGCAATCCTGCTTGCCAGCGGTGGCAGCAGTGGCGAGTTCTACAAGGTGTCTCCAGGGCCTCTGACGACGGCTCCACCTGCATGAACACCACACGGAACTGGGACATTTAAATGCATTTATTACAAGCACTATCATGACTGACTTTTCAGTCCAATGAGAGCTGCTGGTGTTTATTCAGGAGCCTAGAAGATGGAAATGAACTCCAGTTTGGCAGTACCTGGTTTGGTAGAGCCATCAGAGCCCTTTGCTACCCTTTTACAGAGAAAGGGGAAGACACCACTGCCCCCTTTCCCCCCCCAAACATTTGAGAGCAGTGATGTGAACTGCAAGCCACAGAGAAAAACGAGAGCAGAAAAGGCAGTAAACAAGAGGCAGGTTAGGACATAGCCAGCCCTGCCAAACTGGAGCAGAACTGAGCTCTAAGGACTGGAAAAAACTCAGCAGAAAAGCCTTTGCCTAGTACAGCCTTCGAAGAATCTGAGATACGGCGTCAAGTTTCATGGCTTGTGTTTCTTATTTATCCCTGAGACCCCTCCCTGCAATCCAGCTGTGAGATGGGCTTGGCATAGCTTTCTATACATGCAGTAAGCCTGCAGAACAGCACTTTCTTCCAAGCCCTGAATGGCTGGGCTGTATTTCTCATCATATGGGTGTGGGTCAGAGAGCGATGTGGAGGCAGAAGGATTTAAGGTGGGATGCCCCTGAGCACCTGACTAGTCTGGACAAGACTGGCATGCAGCCTTCCCCAAACTGCTGCTCCACTGTGTTATAAACCACGGAGAGGTGAGGGAAGCTTTCCCATGGAATTTGGGGTTGGCTGGGCCAGGGCAGTATGTACTTTAGCTGTAAAAATCCCATCCTGAGTACAAAGGAAAAGCATGTTACCAGGATGGATCTCCAGTCCCGAGTATCCACAGGGATAGAACACAGACTTATCTATTGTCACGCCGTGGCAGCTGCAGCAAGGAGCAGAAACTGTTAATTCCTTTGGCCAGCTTCTCTCGTGGCAGCCAAGATTCCTGCGTCCAGACACTTTCCTCTTGCTCTGGCTCCTGCCCTAGCCGCCTGTCACACTGCTGTGAGCACTGCGGCAGTGAGGAGAGAAACTGCAGCGCAGGGAAAGACAGAGGAGTCGCTTGGATCTCTCTCCTGCGAGGTGAATGCATTGCTGCTGCACCGCAGGAACAACTGTGCCACGTCCCAGCCATGGAGGTGGATCCGCCCCAGCCTCCACAACCAGGTCATGTCCACCAGTGACTTCAGAGTGACCTTTTCTCACCTGAAAACATGATGTGTGTTTCATTTTATAGCATGCGACAGCGATTACTTCAGTACGTTCCAAATCTTACCCTTGGCAGCATTATGTGCATTATACTTTCGGCTTCAAGCTGGATTTCTTGTTCTGATTTGCACTCAGCTGTTCCTTATAGCAAGGGACGAGGGAGATGGGAATCAAACTGCATGAAAGACGCACAGCAAAAACTGCTTAAGAGCAAAACAGACCGAGATGTTTTGTTCAGTTTTCCTAGTTACTTTTTCATACAGTGATCAGAGGGAACATAATTACACACATGCAAAGAAAATAAACCACCAGAAAACCCCACTAACCAACAAGTGAACAAAACCCCACAGAACTGAGCCAACTACTTTTCCTGCAAGACTAGTTTTTTGTAGCAAGGCAAGTATGGGATCCTGAGTTGTTCTGTGCTCTGTTCCGTTGCCCTGCAATGTACAGTGAGGCAGAATCTCTCCTTGTCCCACCTCTCCCCTTTCTCTCAGCCTCATCCCATGAAGGTAAATCTGGCCAACAGCTTTCCAACACTCCCTCACCTCAATACGGATCTCCTTCGTGGGGTTCTGATGAGAGAGCTGACAACAGCTAAACTTCCTGACCAGCCAGGAAATGAAAAGGTGGAAAAGCTGCATAACTGCATTTCCAGCTCAGCAGCACTTACTTTTTACCTTCCCTCTGTTTTAATTTCACAACTGCCAAATTTAATTGACAGCAGTATTCAAACAAAACGTGTATCCCTACAGGGATGTGTGAACACCTGGACATCTCAGCTCCCAAAGAAGGAGTGCGCCAGAAGCCCAAGTTTCTCAGAAAGCCCCAGGAGAGCCAGAGCAACACAGAAACGCCACACACGTCCTGCCCTCTCTGAGCACCGTGTGAGGAAGATGCGAGGGCCATGGCACCTGATCCGTCTCCTCACCAGCAGCCTCACTAGCGCAGGGAGCAAGAAGGGAGGCGCAATAATGAGCCTCGAGCTGCCAATGAAAGCTCATTCCAGCTGTGTATCTGCCAACAGCTATTCCTTTCTCCAGAGTCCGAGCCAAAGTAACATGGCAGTAGTGATGAGATCTCCGTCAAGGGAGATTATGACTGCCAGACACTAGCTGTGAGTAATCCTCAGGAACTCGGGGATGATCACAGCCATATTCTGGTCCCACTGCTGAACAGGTATCTGTTTTTTAGGTGGCACTGTGTGAGTAAGAGAGAAGCAGTGGTAGGACCTGTGTTTGGGTAAGGACTTCCTCAGTGCACCTGAGTTCAGCATCCGTGGTGCTGTCTCTGACCCACCACTGAAGCACAGCAACTTGAGTTGATCCAAGTTTGGACTTGGAAGTACCAGCTACCGGGTAAACCAGCCTCTGCCTTCATTATGGTGGATGGAGTCCTGGCAAAAACCAGCATGCTCTCATCACCTTCAGAAAAACCAGGCTGACATTTCCAGTCTTTCTCTCATAGCTGTCTTAACTTGCAGGAAAGTAATGATTGTGATTCATCCTTTTATCTTTACACTGGAGAGGAGAAAAGACAGTGTTTGTAGCCTGGCTTTAAAATTGTTTTCTAAATAAAGTCATCTGCGCTCCAGATCTCCAGTTACAATGAGCAGTGACATACACCATACCAATTTATGGGACAACAGACCATTAGGGAGAACTGTGATGAACCAGTTATTTGTCACTTCAGCATCATGTTTTAACAGTGCACTGTTTAACTAGACCCTACAAAAACTTAATTACTAATGTACTTTATGCTTCTTAATTAATATGTTAACATCTAACCCTTCCCCAGAGTTGGAGTGCCCACAGACAATGCAGTTTAAGGTGGCAGCAGGCATTTGCTTTATTACCTCTTGGCAGCCAAACCAGCTACGAACCTGGAGGAGAATCAGGCCCCCTCCATGCTCAGATAGCAGCAAGAATGCCAATATTCCAGGGGAGGGGAAGGAATTCCTGCAGCTACATTAAAAGCTCTTGTGTTTATTAGTGACAGTACTAACATTTCCCGGTATGCTTTCAAGTTGTAGTCAAGTATTTTGCCTTCGGTTTGGAGCTGCTTGTAAAAACAACGAAGTCATACGAGACCAGTAACTTGAGGAAGATCAGCTGCAAATGTAACTCTGGCACAGGCAGGCAGAAGCTGGCTGGTCTAGAACCTGGTGTGCAGCCCTGGGAGTTTGAAGAATGTCCTGAGATTGGTTTGAGAGCTAAAGCACTTGCTGTTCTCTACTGGGGAGCAAATTCGTGTATATAGAACCAAACCCATTGCAGAGACAAACAATATTTGTCTAAAGTGCCACTAAATATTGCTACCATTCCCTAGAAAGGCCAAGCATTATGAATTCAAATGGCAGGAAGCAAGAGGAAGAGATGATACGTAAAATGTAATACCCGTGAGTCAAGGTCCCTAAGTCATTATGGCCACAGGCCTCCACCAAACCCAGCAGACTGTTACCTTGTATTTATTTGGCATTTTATCTTCAGCCTGGAGAGAGCTGTACCAGCCAGGAGCGAGGAAAGGCTGTGACCAGGCCAGGTTCTCGGGGTGTGTTCAGCTAACGCAGACCAGCACTCCACAGGCACCTTGGTCTGAACAGGAGAGGCTCAACAACAAAGTAAGCTTTGAGTGAGGATGACAAGATCTGGCCTGTTAGGTTTAATATTTTAATCTACTGCCTAAGTGTACCGTGGCTCTAATCACGGCCACGGCGCATTCCTCGAGTAGCTGAAGATTAGAAAGACCATCCATAATCCCTGCTGTGCTGCACGGATGAAAGCTACCAAGAGGATTTAAGGGGGAAATAAGGTATATCCAGAAATTCATTATGTTCCAGTTGAGACAAAGCGATCCATTAATATCTGACACTGAGCATAGTCTGGAAAAGTGGAAGCAGATATTGAGAATGAGCAAATTTCAACAGGCCTAATGCAAATGTGATGAACCAATTATAAATATTCAATCCAGGAAGCTCTGTCACTAAGGATGGATAGCATTCCTGTTGGTAACTGTGAGGCTCTATGCCCTAGATGGCATTGCTCTGCAACAGTAGAAAACACACTTCTAAAATCCAAGCTCTCCCTGCAGTCAGCACAAAAGAATTTCAGGCAGGACAAGTGTTGATTTAAGTTCACACACAAAGCAGAGTTCTCTTTTTAAAATGTTACTTGTTTGAGACATTTGCACTGCAGCTGATACATTAATTATGCCACTTTTTCTTTTCCCCGGTTATTCTTTAAAGGCTCACTTGTAAAATCTTCTTGTGTGCAGTTTGAAGTGGTTTCACTGCACCTGCTCTCTCCAGGCTGTGGCACTCAATTGTTTTTGTTTATTCTGTGCTACTCTTCTCTAGCGATTTGCTTGGCACTGTGAAGAGAGCGCTGTTTGTTCCCCACAGCCAAAGGCTGAAGATCAGCCTCCTCCTCCTCCTCTCTGAATGCTGCAGCCTGCTCAAGGCAGCTGGACGGGAAGTGGGCAGATGCTCAGCTGTGCTCAGAGGGCTGACCACCGCTGCAGCAGCGGGGAAAACCACGCCAAACCAACATACCTGCGGCTCATCCCACGTCCCGTGTCTGCACACTGCTCTCCCGAGGCACGGCCACACGTTGCCTGTGCTTCAGCTTTCCAGCAAGCACAGCGTGCTGGGAGCACCTGTGTGCATCCAGGTCCCAGCGCCAGGGACTGGGAGCCGCGCTTCCGGCAGCTCTGCAGCCAGCAGCAACCCGGAGGCTGCCCAGTTTTAGGCAGCAGAACGATTTTATTTTGGCACTGAAAGCTCTAACGATGAAGGCCCCTGCTTTCCAGGGTGTGGTTAGCATGTCCAGGATGTCCATGTCCGTGCACGCCCGTGCAAGGATGGGGAGAAGCCTCAGGTGGGAAGTCTCACCTGGAGCTGGGAGGTGCGCAGAGAGCTGTGTGGAAATGCCTCAGCCTTCCTGCAGTGCGAAACCCCACTGCTTTGGGATGCCAAGCAGCCCCACGCCCTGCCCAGCATGCACACACTCTTTCTGTTGGAATAAACAGGTCAAAATCAAGTGGGCAGAGTGTGGAGGGAGATTTTTATCTGTAATTTACAGAGAACAGATCTCTTATCTCTGCAAGTATTATTTCAAAGCAAATAACTTCTGGGGTAGCAAAGACACAAGTCAGGCCTCTGTAAAGCAAGCTAGAAGTGACCTCCAAAGGGGAAAAAACCCAAAACCCCAGGATTTGTGCTCTAGTTTTGCATATTTAGGATAGACATGTGAGAGAGGAGGGTTAGTTTTCTTTTAATTGGTTTGTACTTTTGCTCTCATGTTTTTTTGTTTTTTTTTTTTTGTTTTGTTTTTTTTGTTCTGTAGTAAGAATTCACATCTTTGCTTGGTCAGGATTGAGGGTTTGTGATGGTTGAAGAATAACTGCAAAGACAACACAGGAACAGCTTCTCAAAAAGCAAAAGTGAATACATGAATATGAATGCATATTTATCCATACCTACTCCATTGAAAGCAATGATGGCTTGCCTTCACACTCTGATTTTCCTAACTTTAATGAAAGTGGTTAGAAATTCAATTACTCGCCCTATCTCTGAAAACCAATTTCTAACTTTCCAGGCTGTAAGCTGCATAAAAATTTTCTGAAGTGAAGCAATCACAAGGCAGAATCAGAAAAGATGCACATTTGGCATATCACCATGGCAGGGGGTAGGAAGTGAGAGTATCTGCAGAGTCCAGCAGCGAACTGGAGCTGCACCAAATTGTGACGAGAAGCAAGATTATCTTTGAACCAGAAAACCAGTCATGGGGAAGTACCTACAGAGATGGAGCATCTGTGTGGAGTCCAACATGTGCTTTGGGTTGGAAGCACACAGAGATGGAAAGCAAACAATCACACCAATGGAAAATATTTTCAAGACAACCGCTGGGCTGGCACTGATCAAAGACGTTTTCTGCATTAACAGCAAAAGCTGCACCTCATCCCTGCGCTCGTGGACAGAGGCGTAGGAGCAGCACGTGTGCCCTTCCTGCACTGCAGGACTCTCTGTACCTGGAATGAGCTGTGGGTGTGTAAATAACCTGCCTAAGACACAGCACTGCTTCCTGCAGACATGGCGCGTCCTTCAGAAGAAACAGATCCTTTTGTCAGCGGCTGTTCCAAAGACACAAGTCAGAGTGGTTCAGGTGAGGCAGCCAGACCCAGTCACACACCTTTTCATTCCGGGATCTCAAGCCCTTCCTTCAGGGAAGGTACAGTGGGGGGGAGGGGGCAGCTGAAGTGTCCCATGGGATCAAGTAGGAGGAAGAGGCATCCTGTCCCCAGGGCAGGCTGAGCTGGGGGGAAACTGCAGCTTCCCGGCTGGTGCGGAGTACAACAGCAGCTCAAGTATTTCCCTCCCTCAAAGTACGGCCTTCTGCCCAGCCCTGCCCGCAAGTGCTCTGCAGCACTCCGAGGGAAGCTGCCCGCCCCCTCATTATTATTCCAAGCATTACTGGAAACATTACTCCAGGAACTGCTTCGGAGGGAGGACGGGCTCTCGTCACCACGGCTCTCAATGGCTGAAGCAGGCACAGGCACGGATTCCTCCAGCTGCGAGAGTGACAATCAGCTCCCACTTCCCTGTGCTAGAAGAGATTAACTAACGCCAGTGCAGCAATTTCAGATCTGTACTGTTGTAAAAGAGCAGAATTTAACTCTTTATATAACAACAAATCAAATTCCCAGAGTGTTTGTTTCTGCACAGATTCCTACGTGTACTGGATGAGTTCTAAAGGAACTGCTGTGGTGCACACACCTTTACAACCAACACGCATTCAGTGGCACAGGCAATAAAGTATAAAAACTGTCTTTCCTTCTTCCTTCACTCCCTAATCCAATGCTCAGGTCAAACGAGGGGTATAAAGTATTCTCAAAATTAAACCAAAAATTAATAAATCATTGGGATTGGAACCCACAGGGGTGCTCTACTCCTGTGTCCAAGCACACCCTGAAGTGTTAAGTTAGTACAAAGAGAGGATATTTTTATTGATAAACATTATATTGTCTTAGTGTAGATGTCTGACACATTATTAAATCAACTGACAAAACACTTAAAGTAATTAATTCTAATAAAACTTTTTGATATTCCATAGACAATAGTGCTGTGAATTTTGTTTATAGTATAACACATTAAAACCACAGAAATACAAGTTTCTAATTTCATAGGTTACCAGCAAACAGAGAAAAATGCATGCTTTCATTTCTGTTAGATTTGTAACTTACACAGGCGAGTGGAACAGCTATGCATAGAAGACTACTCTACAGTAAGTTGTAAAACATACAGAAGGGCTGACCTTATAACACTTGAACAAGTACGACAAAACCATTGCAACTCATTTCAAAAGGTAACAAATGTTTTGTCTGTGGCTCCACCATTTTAACACTTTTAGGCTGACTTAATAAAAAGCTATTTTGAGTAGAATTATATTACTAGAAACCGCTGCTAATTTTGCTTTCTGGCTGGCTGTAAATGAACATACATTACATGTACATTTGCACTCAGTTCCACCTACATTTTCTTCCTGATGATTAGAAGCATCACAGAATTGCCCAGAGATAAGGGACCCACACTGTGACGTTTGATCCCCAATCAAACAAGAAGTGCTCCTATCAGTCGCTTTTATCGCTGTGCTTCCTGCAGCTGGGATGCTGTGACTGTACCTCAAGGCAGAGAACTCACCACGCCCACGATTCAGAGCCTGGCACGGTCTCAGCCGCCTGTTTTAGAACAAGCCACGGCAAGGATCGCATTCAGCAGCCCAAGACTTCGGCAACAGTACAAACCCAAATTTTCCATTAGAGCTTCGTGAAATTATCCAATCTTGAACAGCTGACTGCTGGGCCCTGAAATGATTTAAACACCCCCCCAGACAGAGTGCTGGCCCTGGGGCTGTCCCCACAGGCCTTGGTGATGCCAGGCTGAGCCCGGGTGCTGAGCTTGGCTGCCTTTGGCTTGGCAACCACGTACACACGACAGTTTGGGCTTGGCTTGGAAAAAACGCTGGAAGGAGCTACAACTTGTGCAGCACACACGAGCATTAACAGGTCTGTCTGCTCACCTTTTTGTTCTGTGGAATCCTGGTTTACCTGAGTCTCAATTCCCATTGCCAGGCCTGTGCTGGAGGGCTCAGCAGAAATGACCCTTGTCACACACCTGTGTCTGGGCCCAGGAGAAGCACCACTCCTGCCCTCCTACACGTCCCGCTGGCTGAAGCTCTGATGGATGCAGCAGCAAGAGGAACACCCAAACCATCGCCAGACCTTGCCAGGAGGGTTCGCATTGCACAGCACTCTGACAGACAGCAAAAAATAAAAAACAAACAAACCAAATCCCCCAAACCCTTAGAAACTTCTTCCTAGTAGGGCTTCAGTCTTGAAAGCAAAGATTTGATGCAAGGATGAAGGCAACATTCCGTCAGTAATCTCACATATATACTGCCTGCATAGTAGGGATCTTCAGCTTTACAAGGGGGGACAGTGAAGTCAATAACACTGCTCCTCGAGGGAACACTGACTAAAATTAACCCCTAAATCTTCATTGCACTGCGAAGTTCACTGCACACCAGCGAACTCTCAGGTACACAGACTGCTCCTGGCACACCTGTGCAGCCAGGGTAAGAGTCGGAGACATTGGGTTAGGCATCTCTCTCCCTTCTCCCTCAGAAAGGGACAAAAGGACAACTTCTCACCTTTCCTCATCAAAGACCAGGGGTTGCAAAGATCAAGTAGCATCCAGGCAAATCTTCATGTAAATGTGACCCCTGTGAAACTTGCCAGTATGTGAATTACAGATGGCATTTTGTGATGCCATACTATTTTCGCTTGCACTTGCTCTCCACTGGTGCTGCATGATTGATGATTCCCACTTTGTGTCCTTTGCTTCTGACACCCATTAAAAAAAAATTCCTTCAGAACAAAGTTATTACATAAACATCTTTCAAACACCTGTTGTGGTTCAATCTCTGTGCTTGCTCACTTCACCTAAACAACTTCATAAGGCAGTCCTGTGATACAGAAATGCACCTTACGCTCAGAGGTCCTGACTCAGCAGTGAAAAACACGAGAGAAAAAGGTTGTTTCTGAGAACCAAGGATGAACAACTCAGCTCAGCTCTATGCTTGACAGAAGGTGGGAGCTCACTCTATGCAAAACTTGAACATTATACAAACTTTCATGAAAGACTGAGGCTGTGCTTTGTGCAATCAGCCTTTATCTTCCATTTTTTTCTTTCCTGATCTCAAATTCCCCCATGTCTTTAAAAGCTGGCAAAACAAAGACTTCCATTCCCCCCAGTACACTGTCTGTAAAAGGACTCCACTGTTGCTGCTGTATTTTCCCCCAGTAAGCCCTGCGGTATCCCCGCTGATAGCGATGATGTGATAGACCATTCTGCACTGAAGATCTGCTGACGCCCCTGAAACCAAGCCAGAGTGATGGAAATGGGGGAGTGTTGCGTTTGGGAGTGGTGGGGCCGTTTTTACTGCAGGATTTCAAGGTGGGAGGTCCTTGCCTGCTGTAAACGGGAACAACCCCAACACAAAGCTGGGACAATAAATGTCAGCTTCCCCCAAGCGCTTCCTGGCACAGGACACCTGGTTGAGGGGGTTCTTCACATTTAACCAGAGCCAAGCACTTACTGCTGAAAAGAACTGGGGAAAAGAAGCCGAAGGAAGATTACTTCCTTAATGAAAAGGGGGAATAAAAAAACCTCTAAAAAATGATAATAAAAAAATCTATTTGTCGGTAGCTTATGAAATGTGAATTCTGATTATTGCAAATGGTACCTCGTGACAGTGATATTACAAATATTAAAAGTGCAAGGAGAATTTACTATTTACATATTTCTACTCTTACAGATCACAGCTGCACAAGCATCTTTGGATCTCTCAGCTTCTCTACTAACAGAAGTTACAAGAAGCATTTGAGAAGGTCTCACCCCTTTTTGTGGCCACTTAAAAGGATGGAATGGTGCTTTAAATAGCTTAGTCTGCTTGGCCCCTGATCCAGGGAAACCTGGCATGAGCTTTAGGAGGGGACCAAAATTAGGTTCCTAAATCTTCTGCCAGCATGGGGAAATGTTTTCTTGAAGCAAGGGCTCAGCACTCTGTGTTTGATAAATAAATAAATAAAATGCGTAAATACCGCAGTGCAGAACTTTCTGACCTCCTCAATGTCTCACAAATTCTTTTTTTTTTTTCCCTGAAGATGACTTTATGTTCAGCAATATAAGTGGAATTTCAAATGACTAACAATAATTAGAAACATTACTGAATGTACACAGATAAGCTGTTTAGGCTTTTGACCTGATATATTACAGATACGCAACTGCCATGCACCACTCGCAGTACCTTGCTAAAACAAATAAAAACTTTGCTTGAGTTTATAAATAGTTATGTGTAAGACTGTCTTAAATACTCATACATTTACAGCATCTTAGCAGTTGCCATGGTAAGAATTTATTCCTATGCAGAAACAGCTGGTTACCACAGGGCTTCAATTTAACACCAGATAACACATATACTTTACTAAGTAAAGTGTATATATATATATATATAAATATTGTATTTTGCTTGAATACAAATCTATGTTCATACATTAAAAAAACCACAAAACACTAAAAACCTGCCAATGAATTATATGAACTTGTGACCGAGTCCCTCAGTAAAACTCCCATAGTATAATCTGGCTTCACAAAGTGTAAAAGGCCCAGGTCAGATCCCTTAATTAGATCAATTATATTTATTGTATAATGGAATTAAATTTATTGTATAATGCATGTCTTTGCACAGGGTGCAAAACTCCCTTGGAAGAGTCTCTGAAAACACGTGAGAAGCATCCCCAGGGACTGTGCAGTGCCTGAGTATCCCGGTGGCTTGGGGCACTTTCCAGGCAGGCAGCTTGTGCTGTTCGCAGCCAGGTGCTCGGAGGCTGGTGTGCCAGGCAAGGATCTCCTTGCATTATCTCCCATCAGCTTACTGGATCAAAACCTGCACACTGTCCCTGCTAGCCCGGAGCATTCATTCTGTGTTACAGACAGGAGGACGTGGGCCGGCCTTCAAAGCCAGAGGGATGCAGCTTAGGAGAGAGTGGAAGCAAAATTCTGAATCCTGGCAACACAAGGAGCAAGATGAACTAAGGAAGCAAGCAGGCAGCTGCTGGGTGTACAGGGATGTCTGCTCCTGGTAAAGATTTCATGGGACATCCCAACATTTCTACAGGCTCTATCCAAAGTCCTCCTGTGACAGAGCAGCTGCCACCTGACATCTGCCTCTACACACGTAAAGTGAACAGAGCCCCTGTTCCCTCCCCTGCTCCAGCATTCATCAGCCGAAAGCAACCCTGACCAGAGCTAAGGTAAGATTTGCTCCTCAGGGAAACGCATGCCCCTGCCCTGACAACGGAGCAAGTGTGATCCCAGGCTGGCAGCAGTGACCAGTAGCTGAGGGGCCTGTGCCCCAGCAGCCCTCTCCTCTCACGACAGGACAAAATGTTCAGCAGCGGGCACTGCTCCTCGGGGAACCCGAGGTCTTGCTTTGCTCGTCAGGCACGCCAGTGGAAAACCTCAGTGACAAATGCTCAGCACCAGGGCAGACCTGAAATCAACTACAAACATCCTCACAGGGTCAGGCATGCAGTGGTGTGTTTCTCCTCAGCTGGCAATAAAAACGTTGTGTTGAACTGCTGCTGTAAAATTATCACATTGACTTGTAGCACATTCAAATCCTACCTGGCAGACCAAGATTACCCTGACAAGATTTCTGTCAGGTTGTTCTGGCGTGGAGGGTTTCAAACTTGTTCTGCAAGTCTATCAGAAAAGCAGAAACCTATCTAAAAAATACCGCAATAAAGTTGGTTTTGCTACATAAATACATTTAAAAATATGTTGCTTTAAACAATCTGTGCTTTTTTTGGAAGCCTTCCTGAAATTAGATGCTTCTACCCAAACTTGGATAACTTGGCCTAGACGTCAGACTGTTTCAGGCCAGCACATAATCGATTTCCAATCTGGCTCCAAAAAAGCCAATTTACATCCCCAGGGCACAACGAAACAGACTGCCATTTCTCACCCTATTGCTTTCCCCAAGAATAAAGGGAACTTCTCCAAAAGGCAGGGATTTGTCCACACCAGAGCTTGATTCTGCAGATTCAGACAGACAAGTCCGAGCAGTTTGGGCAGAAGTAGACACATTTTGGAACTGTGCTTCAGATTTGAGGCCACTAAGTGCTAACAGAATATTCATGTAAATTCCCCTAAAGGTGCTTGGTCTTATTACTTAATAGTCATTTATGTACTCAGGTAAGAAAATAAAAAGGTCACTCACCCCAAAAAAGGCAGTGTCCCCATCCCTTCCAGGACTCACTGCTACAAACACATCACTGACCCTACAACAGTTGCAGGGGTTCTGCCCCTGATTTCACAAAGGTCAGATTGCACTCAAGTCCCTGAATACTGAGAACTCTCTTGCTGAAACTAAGCCTTGCATTCTGCTTGGTACATCCATTCAGCACACTCAGACTCTGCAGCTCCTTAAATCTGAAGTGGCTGAGGTCTTTCAAATACTCAAACTTCTACTGCTTTCCTTAAAACTGTGGCTTTAAACTGATTCAGTTAAAGTTGTACCAACCTAAAAGTGACATCTTACCTGGATTTAAGTCTCTTTTAGACTAACTTGCAGTGGCTGCTGATCAAGTGAAACTTCAAAAGTACCAGACAGAATTAAATCCAGGTAAGCATGGTCCACTGAGATTGATTTTTAAAATATATTTTTAATCAAGTTTAAAGCTCCAGTGGTGTAACTTTGAAATAGATAAACCACACAATATTGCATCTCTGTGAACTTTGATTGAAAGGATTAGGGTTTCCAAAAAATCTTAATATAAGAAACATTTGTCAATCAGCAGAAAGCTACGGTTTTCTAAAAAGTTATTCGACAATACTGAATTTACATTTTATCTCACAAGTATCAATTGGAAAAGACATATAAAAATCCCTGTTCTGACAGCAGGGTATTAAACGTTACCTTCAGGTTGCTCCACCTGCCTTGAACGTTATTTTTTCTAAAACTAGACTGCCATTCCACCTGATTTGTTTTGTCAAGAAAAAAACCCAGTCCTGCACCTCGTTCTCCACGAGCACCACCATGACAAATCCAAAGCTAATCAATTGATTTCAGTGACACAGCTGAGGACAGAGAGCTGGGAACTAAGCATGCAAGTGGCATCACAGCAAAAACAACAAATGATGCAAGTGAAAATCTCCCATGCACACATTTCATATTGGTGTTCCTACCACAGAAAAAGTCTATCAAAAAGTGCAGCACATGAAAAACAAAAAAAAAAAAAAAAAAAAAAAAGAAAAAGGGAAAAAAAAAAGGTAAAAAATTCACCTTTGGCAGGGACAAAAGCAGTTTCCCTAGCATGTTTAAGACCATCTCTTATCATACCCTATCCCATCATTCTGCCTTTGAACTGCTGTCAAAGGAAGGCCATCCATGTCAAGCAGATCTGAAGCCAGCAAAGGATCACATATTTAAGTCAGAGTCAGAACTGCAGTGAAGCCTCTCCACGGGGGAAAAGGTTCTTTAATCTCCCTTTGAAATACTCATTGAAGATTGTCTGAAACTGCTAGGAATGGAAACAAAAACAGTTGACTGCTCCAAAAACCAGAGCAACCTCAGACGCGAAGGTGACCCTTGCTTTCAGAAGACGGAAACTGCAAATCAATCACAGTCAAGCTGAAAAAACCCACCACAACCCCGCGTGGCCGGTGGCTCTCTGCAGCCCCCCAACCCTGTGCTCTCTCCCAGCACACTCAGCTGGTCTGTTCTGTTCCAAGCCAGGCCTGGACATGACGATTTAGCTGCATATCATCGGCACACCTGGCAGGAAGCATTGCTCCAGGATGTGCTTATCGAGGCATCTATGGCACAGGTAACGGCAGTTCAAGGTACCTTTTGCTTCTACTTAGAACAAGCTGCTTGCAGAACGTTCTGGCAACACGCACAAGTATCAAAGCAAGGTATTTCAGGTTTTACACACAACACAAAACTACAATTACTACAGTATTTAATGCACACCAGTAGGAAAAGTTCCTAAAAAATACTCGTGCAGTTTTTGTGCCATGGGATAGGTAATGGCTATTTCGCAGAAATAGATCCAACTGGCTCCATTGGAGCAGCAGTATAAATATTCAAAATAGAAGTAATAATAGGCCCTGATATGAAACTTCTCTCCTTTTTTTCCTTCCCCTTATCAGCAGGGACACACTCTGCTTAGGAGCAACCGCATCTTGCTACGAGAGCGGAGCTGCGTGTTTGTGGGGTGGCTTTAGTGACACGTGCCACAGCGCTGCAAACATCATTTGACTTAAGGAAGTATTTTAGGCATTTTAGTGGTTGTTATTATTATTATTCATCTCTTTAACAACAACAACAAAAGAAACAAAACCCCAACAACAGGAAGGTACAGTGGGCTTCCTAACGTGAGAGGACGTCCCGCGGACGCAGGTATGAGAAGGCTGCTCCAACCACAGCTGCAGAGCTCAACAAGCAGCAACACAATCGCTTTGCAGGATGAAAACTGGCAACGCAGGCATGCCATCGGCTCTCTCTGCTGCCTGTCCCTGGGCCCTTCCTTCTTCTTGCCAGGGATCCACTGGCACACGTCGTATCCCGAGCGAGGCCAGCGGGACGTGGCTTTTTCCGCACGGCTTCGCTGCCACGCACAGTGCAAGAGCTGCCAGTGCCTCATCGTGCTCGGTGTAACAAACAAAGAAAACCAGGTGCTGAGCTGAAGGGAAACCACGGGGTGCAAATATTTTCATTTACAACATTTTGCCCAAAGAAAATCAGACTGACAGAATCACTTCCAAAAGTGCAAATGAAATAAAAATTGGCTTTTCACCTGTGAACAGAACGTGGCTCTCTTCTTTTTTCTTTTAAGCTGGAGTTCTTTCTTTTCCTGCTATTGTTTAGGCTTTGGTGTTTCAGGTTTTTTTCCTTTCTTTCTGTTACGTAGGGTTTGCTGTACCTTTACTATTATTTGCCACTGTTTGTACCATAGACAAAAACATTCACCTAGCTGGTAGTCTCTTAATACATTTCATAGCAGAACATATACAAGAGGAAAAAACATACCAAATGGATCAGAAGTGATCAGTGCCTAAAGTAAATACAGGAGTCGCAGTGGCAAGAACCCACAGTATCAATACACACAAATGAAGCAGTGATGGTGTTTCTCAGGGGGTGGAGTTTGCCTGCGTTATTAATACAGAATTATACAAAATCTAGCAGGGATATTGCAACAATGAATAGCGAAACTTTCACAATAACTTAAGATCTGTGAGCGAGTCTGCATTGAAGATATTCCACATTTTAAAATGTGCCGTCTCTGTCCGTGTCTTCCTCCCTCCCAAAGGAGGGGCGATGAATCCACACGATCTGTTATCAGGTAAGTTCAACTGCTTAAGACGACAAATATCTGGCCAGGTCCAGTGTATTCTTTAAAGAATGGCAAATTATGACTTCAGTAACTATGTCTGTGCAAAATATGCCTCTTTCCTCTTAAAGAAACCAGTGTCTGTAACTCATTTAGAAAAGTTTTGACATGTACTTATGTCCTTCTCAGAACGAATAAGACAAGACCTATTGAATCCCCCCAAAACAAGAAATCTGATGAAGCAGAGAAAGTTCTGACCTTCCATTTCCACGTGTAGACCATTAAAAACCAGGACACCTCCTTGGTAGCCCTCCTGGGCTGGCAATCAAACTATTGCTTGGAAATAACAAACACCCTAGTAATAAAACTCCAACATTCATAGTAAAATGGTAGCAGTGTTTACCCTTTGAATCCACATTTAGCTTGCATTCCTCATCACACCTGTACAAGGTTAACTATTTATAGTAAAAAGTCATCAGTTTTTTCCTCGACAATCTTCTTTTATCTGTTCTTATGCTGAGTACCTTGAATTGCATTTCCATTTGACACTGCCCTGGGGCCTTTGGATTGTTACAGGAGACCCAGCACTCAGAAGGAGAAGATGCAAGAGAGGACACTGATCTCTGGCAAGTAAAAAAAAAAGAACAAAAACAGCACCCCCACCCCCAAACAAACAAAAAACCCTGCAAACCCAAAGCTAAAAACTAAAAACAAACAAAAAACACCCCCCACAACAAAAAAAAAATTCCCATGATTCTCCTTGAAAGTCAACCTCCATATATGACGTACCCTCTTCTGCATTGTAGCAATAGTCTTAAGTCATAAATTAATTAGTCTTCCATCAAATAACTTAAAAAAAGAAGGAATTGTAGCAGACCAGTTTTGACTGGCTTAACGCCAGTTAGCAGCCAGTTCATCTTGAGTCCCAGTCACACTGTTCAAAAAAACTGAGCTAGGAAATCACATGGATGTTGAAAAAAACTCTTCACATCGATGAAGGATTGTTCCAGGCTGTGGGGGCCAGGAAGAGGGCAAACCTAGGTGGGGCCACGGGTCCTATGAACAGTGAACAGGATCTAGGTCACGACTCGGAGGTGCACTGCATCCAGGAGATGCCAGCCGTGGCTTGTATTGCACAGGTAAAAAGGAAGCTCCTCCCGACAGTCTGCCACCTGCGTTAGTGATCTCTGCACATTGGCAAGTTCACAAAAGTGAAAACATTGAATTCTGTCATGATGGAGAAACACAGGAAGATGCCGTAAAGGGAAAGGCACACACACCCTAGCTTCTTATCCAGTTTCCATTTGTTCATGTGGACACCAAAAACCTACAATGAACACAGAGTAAGCCACCACAGCAGGAACATTTTGAACAAAGTGGTAAATCCCCTCCTCAGCTACAGGAGCCACAAGAGGGCTGTCCCCTTACTGATGGTGATTAGTTGGAAGCAATCACAAACTGCACCAAGTGAGCTGAAAACCACAGCTCAAGTAAATCAGAGCAGCAGTCACAGAAGCCACCCTGACTTATTAACTCGAAATGCTTCACGTGCTCCTCTGCATCTCAGTCTAGAGCCACACAGTCTAAGACTGCTTGACTTGGCACAGTTTGCTCCCACCAAAGATTAAAGTCTTGTGTATGCGGGAATTGTGTTGGTGTGCATTGCACAGGACACCCCCCCATCTCAAGATTCGGAAGATGTCACATCATTCCTCTTCTGTCATTTCTGGGAAAGGTCAGGGAACACCAAGCACTGATTTTGACAGAAACATTGCCAGGCACTTTTTTTTTTCTGGACTGTGTTGTATTTCAGAAGGATCCTACAGAGGGCCAAGCAATCTGCTCAGCATTTTGTCTGCTTGTCTCACAGGAGAATGGATCTCACCCTGCATCAAAGGACCTGCTTCAGCTCTAGCATAGAAATAACTGATGATTACTAATACATCTCTCAGGCTCCTCCCACGAAAAACATACAGGTAGGGTAGGAGTGTCATCCCATGGGAGTGACAGCTCCCACAGAGAGCTGGATCAAGGTCTTGGGAAGCTTTCAACAGCACGGAGCACCCCTATCCTGTAACAACAGACTTTGCAACCACTGTTTCAGCTGGAGGTGAGAAAGGAGCAGGCGAAGAAAATGTCTATAAAAACCCCTCTTTTGGAAAAGAAGAACAAAAGACTATATACGTACTGTGACAAACACTGATGCCAGAAGGAGACCCACAGAATAGATAAGTCCTCTGCTGTTTAACCGAATCTGTAAAAGAAGGAAGTTTATTGAACCATCTCACAATTTCAAACAACAATATTCCTCTCTGCTTATATTTCCATAATCCTAAACTGCTGAGTCGCTAAACAGTGGCTTGCAAGCTGTAAATGCCCAGTCTGACCGTTACATCACAGATTACTTTGCCTGCTCCCTGTTTTACCAAAGAAGGAGTGTTATTAGAGGAGCATCCTTAGGACCTGTCAGCATTTCACAGTGTTCCACTTCCACGTGAGCCTTGCTGTCCCTCGTACTATTACATCATGACATTTTCTAGCTCCTATATGAGTCCTGGAAGAACAAATAGGGGAAAGGAAATTTTGCACTCAGTCACCAATTCATGCTTCACAGTGTGGGAAAATAAACAAGGACACACACAAGCACCTAATTTCTTCCCTACTCTTACTCCTCTTGGTGAAGGGAACTAGTCAGTAATCTCAAAACCAGAGCCTCAGGTGCAGAAAAATTGTCTGTATCAATGCACCATGGCCCACTAACACAGGCTGGACGTGATTTAGCACCGAGGCAGACTGGACAAAGAGACAACTTTGCAGGGCTGTGTACCAGGCACATCACAGGCTCTGGTGTAGCTGTCTCCATGGCAGAGCCCCATTACAGTCACTGTCCGGGAGAAGAACCGAGACACAGGTCCACAAAGCTGCAAAGCCGTTAAACTGCCACTTTTAGAGGCTTTAGGGTCTAACCTAAGGCACTCACCTACATCTTCAGGGCCCAAACACTTTTTAAAACATGATTTTTGTGAGACATAAACCTAACGTTACAAAGGAAGGCTACAGGGAGTAAACCCACCTCTCCTGCTCCTGAGCTAGGACCACATTTCTCTTTGGTTTCCCATCCTTCTCTCGGGGAACTTAATCATTTTCCTTTTGGGCATTTTTATACGACCTTCTCAAACAGCATCACCTGCAGCATCATCAGGGGACCACTCAGTGGAGTCTCTCAAGGCACATCTCCAGGAGCTACTGTGTGAAGGGCGTGTCCTTCTAGGGAAGGTTGGCTTCTCAGCGCTCCCGTCCTTCTAGTCAGACTATAAAGGATCCCATTTGCAAGAGATGTGGGTATTGCTAATGTGACAAGCAGCACTACAATGTTAAGAACGCAGGACTGCTGATACACTTGTATCATTTTGCACCACAGACGGGAAATCCTTTTCACCCCGATATTGCTCCTAAATCCAGAGTAATGATTTAGGTTCACTCCCCAGGGACCACTGAGGAGAGAGTCTGACTTGCAGAGTCGGAAGGGATGACCAGTCCTGGCACTTTGAAACTCTGAGCCTGCACTGAACTCCGCACATCCAGGATTTTCTAAGCCAATCCATGCTGCCCGAGCTTTGCTGTTCCCTTCACACCTGTTACAATACCAGCTCACACAAATGGCACATTTTCCTTCCCTACAGATTGCTGACATCAAAAAAAAAGGCTACAGTCATGATGATCATATTGTCTGAAAGGTACTGGAGGATTTCTGTAGGATATATGCTGTAAGGGTATGGATGGACAGCAGGACCGTTACATTCCTATGGCCATTACATGTTAAATACAATATTCTCACCAGACTGCTCAAAGAAATGGAGGATTTGGATTACTTCAGGGCATGAAGAGCGATTTTGGGACTCTATGCATAACTGAAGATGAAAAATGTCATGATCCCACTGCTAATGCAGACTTCAGAGATGGACCAGCCCGCTCTGCTTCAGTCATTCCTGTGCATCCACTCCTCCTCTCCTGCTTCCACCCATCAGAATGGCCCACAAGTCACAACTAACCTGCATTTCCATTTTACTTATTATAATGTGCAAAAAAGCCCTAGGCTAACCCTGTGTAACTAAAATAGAAATTTAAAGCTGCCTTCCCTGCTATCCCAAATGAACAGCAGCTGGCTAGGAAGGAGATACTATTTTACAAAAAAATTCTTCTCTGGATTTTGGTCAGGAATTTTGTTTGACCAGTGCCAATATCTGTAAAAACTGTCAGTATAAAATCTATCAGCTGGAAAGGGATCTACAAGAAAAGGAAGCAAATGAAGATGGAATTATTTTAGGACGGAAAATGTCTGAATTTAACCTAAAGTGCAGACGCTGCTTCTCAGTTGCAACTTCATCCTCCACAAAACCAGCAGAGCATTCCAAAGGCCTCTGTGTCTAATCTGCTGAGGACAGTGCTTCGAAAGAGAGGCGTTTGGGGCTGCTTTCTTCAGACTATCTGCAAGGCTCTTCCTTGGGGGTCATTTAGGGGAATAAAAGCTGCTACTAGGGATTATTCAAAAGCAGAAAATGTATGCTAATTATTTACAGCAATGTAAGAGCCACACACGTCATGCTGTTCCCATGGGGGCAAAGCAAACGTGGCAACCCCTTCTGCAGCGTGAGCACCAAGTTCCCCTCACAGGGATACTGCACCGAAACACTGGAGTTTCACTCCAGCTTAACAGCTCTCAACTTGGGTTTAACTAGCCACATTCCTGGCCTGGTATCTAGCCCAGCTCCCACTGCTGGGCAAAGCCAAGAGCTATTAATTAACCTAAATAACAAGAACGTTCCCGGCAGCCCTGCCACATTTTTTAACAGGCATCTATCTACTTCAGAAAGTGACCCTACAGAACCACGGGTGGTTTTTATACAGTGCTGCTGAGTGGTTTGGAGAGAGTGGAATCCTAACTAGGCGGAATCCCCACGGTTCACGTATGCCTTGCTCCTCTCACTGTACTCCTCTGTGTACCTGCAGGATCCTTCCACTCTCCCCGTGTGCCAGAGGCTGCTGAGGGGAGCTGACCCCGTGTGGGCCCCTGCCCAAGCCCTGCAGCGCTCCCTGCAAGCCAAATACACGGGAATGTTGGTGTGCACAGGGTAACCCCACAGTACTGCACGTCCAGTTTATTTGGAATTACACCCGGCACCCATCTATGGAATCCATCTCCCAGTCATCCCAGGGCAAGCGTGCTTTGGGACCAGGCTTACATCAATATCCACTTGTTCCAACTGTCCTTCTGCTGTTTCCTGTTTGCTTCTCGATTGTTTTGCAGCCCTTTTCACACGTGGTTTCTGTCCTTTTCTGCCTGCTCCATGGCAGGGAGGTGCCATGCATACATCACCTCCTGAGTCTCAGTAGAAGTGTCTGGAATTCTTCACAACTTTTCCAGTACTTGGAGCTCACCAGCAACATTTTTTTTACTCTAACAGCTGCACTTTTTCTTCCAGAAATTCCAGCTGTGATGTGTATCTAGTTCAGCCAAATGAGCTTCCTGACAAACCCTTTCTTTTCCTGAATTTGACTTTGGACTACCCGCTGGTGTTTCACAAATTTCCCATCAGTCTACAGCTCTGGAAATGCAGATTTAACTAATGAACTATTCCACTCCTCTGGTAATCACTGTAGCCTACCCCATTTCTTATCGTGACTTTTAGCTGTGAGCACAGAAGCTCAGAAGATTCTGAAATTTGAAACAAAAGCTTAAGAAAAATGTGTCCTCGATCTGTCAAATTAGGGCAGAAATGAGTCAAGCAGCCCTCTCATGAGACGAGTGGCATTTCTTGCAAGAGGCAATGGAATACATTTCCTTGGGACATGTGAAAATGTGCAAGTTCAGGGAAAACAAGGGCAGCAAAACATTCGAAACTCACAGTAAGGGAGGAGATAATTTCAGGTTTTGGCAAAGACCAGAAAAAGAGTCTCAGCTGGAGTCATCTTAATTATATAAGGAAAAGCCCAGTCCCTTGATCATTAAGGAACAGGAAATGCCTCTTCCCCAGGAGAAAGCTGTCTGCAGATGAAGCACTCCCTCATACTGCAAGGAGGAAAAATCAATATTCCCCAGCTCCCCTTTGAGGACTAGCTTGTGTGTAGGGGCTGGAGCGAGGCAGAAGAATGCTGTTCTGGCTGCCCATGCACAGAAGGTTTGCACGTTCACAGCCTCCTCTGTCAGAGTTTGAGAGGGGCAACGTCCCTGCTGCTTGTGCAGCAAATGCAAAGAGGCTGCCACCAGCTCCAGTCATTCCCATGCTGCTGGGGCAACCAAGGCTGAAGCTGAACAGCAGAGGAAAAACAATGGAAGTAAAAGTTACTCTATTCTTAAGTTCTTTTCTGGCAGCTGCTTAAGGGAAAATGAGCTATTGCCAAAACTCAGACTGGTTTTGCTTCAGAGCCCAAATATGACAGAAATTACCCCAGTAAGGAATTTCAGAAGGGCTATGCTTTGTTTCCAGTCCCTCAGCTGAAAAAGCTGCAGGTCTTCTGTATGTCTGGGGATCCTTCTCTTTCAGTGTCTCTGCCTGGCGGTGGAAATTCAGTCCAACTCCTGCATTCCCGAGGTCTTGCCATGAGACAGCGGTCTCAGCAAACTGGAACTTCAAACATGTGCTGCATTCCTTCGTGTTTAAATGGAATTTCCTTCTGAAACCTGTTTTTAGACTCCTAAGAAAGTGTCCCTGTTTTGCTCCGCATCACAAAACTCACTTTGCAGAGGGTACGTACCTGGAGTGCTGCACGTGGCCACTCAGGGTATCATGCAGGAGATGCAGGAGCTATGGCTGGAGAGAACTCCTGTCATGCTAGGAGGTTTGGCAGGGACACCTTTGCTCTACCACAGTTTAATCATCCCAATAATCTCTCTGCCACGAAGCCAGGGAGCCAGCTTTGTCCCAGTGTACCATTCACCCCAGTGCCTTGGAATTAAACCAGTGAAAATCAACTGGTCAGCGAGGAGCAAAGCAGTGATGCTTCCCGTCTCCATGTGTGCTTAGCAAGCATTTGCTTCCCTCTGGATTCTCTGATGCCTAACAATGATTGCAATGGGATTATTCCTGCTGTCTCAAGCTACTTTTTGCATGGAAGTAATGTCATGTCTCTAAGACTTCTAATGTACTGTCAAATTTTGCGGAAACTGGCTGAAGTTATCAAGCAGAGGAGTAAATTGGACTGACATGATTACATTCCCAAATGCTGACATGATCAAACGAACCTGGCTGTTTATCCTTAGGCTAAAAATCCTGTTCTCTAAAATACTGCTGGATGATGTCTGGTTTACATGCAAAAAAATGTTCCAGAGGGAAGCAACTGGATGAAAGATACGGAGCAAATGTCCTTCCAGTCTGCATATGCCAGGTGCACTGGGGAAGGACGCTTACTGGATTAGAGAGTCAGCAACGTGTCCAGGACTCGGCGCTGGAAGGGAGAAAGCAAGTGCACTCTGTCAAAGGACTCTCAGGGTCCAGAGGGATGCTGCTTTTCCTCCAAAAGCCCTGCTGGCCTGCCAGATTAGCTGTGTACACAACAGCAGGCCAGAGCTGCTGCAGGAGAGTGACCAAGTGAGCAGTGGAGATGGAAGCTCCAGTGGGAAGCACACAGAAAGGCAGAGTTAGTACCTGGACATTAATAAGTGTTCAGAAACAAGGACCTTTAAAATAATAAACATGTAGTTGGGTAGAGACTCAGCATTGTAAAAACAGAAGGGATCGGATGCGGAAAGTTTAACCCTGAATAGATCTGCCTTTTGATGGGAAAAGGGTAGGTGGCTTGGTCCAAGCCAGGAATTCAGGAACTGACACCTGAGCGGAAGGCAAAGGGTGAGGCACTTGCAGTGTACCCACATCCTAGAGGAAAATGTTTCATTTAAAGGAGGAACACAGAAGGAAAACCTCCTCCTCTAAACCAGGTGGCAGATACTGTCAAGATGCAGCCTGGGAATCGTAAGATGGTTTTCCTTTCCTTTCTTGTAACAAGGAAGGAAGAATAAAATAAATACTAAGCTGAAGCATCCACTGACAATGGGGCTGGGGAAGGGGCAGTCAGAAGAGAGGCACTTAATCAAAATGTGATTTAGCAACCCAGCACCAGGACGTGTCTCCAGAGATTCACAGCTTATTTCCAGTTCTGCCGTTCACCCACTGTGACTCCAGCAAGCCCATTCGTCTCTCTGACAGGTCCCCTCTCTTGCTCTTCTCCTGACTCATTCTGTTGGATCATAAAGCTGCCCCTTCCCCTCTCAGACATTATCCCATGGAGTGAGCTTGTTTAAGCAATGAGTCCTGATTCCACGTGAAGCCACTTCACCGAATGGCTGAGAAAGCCCCGAATGCCCATGAGAACAGGGCACCAGGCTGCTCCACACACGTGCACACATAGCACCAGGGCACACCGTGGGGAAGAAGGAGCACATCTCCTTTTCTGCACAGTAACATGGCAGAACTCTTTACACCAGGATTAACAGGGAGCAAAATCTGTCCACAGGGGATTCTGAGGCAGGCAGCCTGGAACAAGATACATATGCACAGATTTTATGGATATATGAGATATGATATTAGAGATATTAGTATGATATTAGAGATACGCCACACTCTGGAGAAAGCTCTGAGTGTTTGGAATCCCAGAAAAGAAAGGCTAGAGGGGGCTTCTAGGAGGCTCTTCTGCATTAAAGTTTAACTTTAAAGACACAGCTTCCACAGAAGTGATTACAGCTTGTTTATTAAAATGTGTGTACCTTCAGCAGGAGCTTAACTTTGCCACAGTCCACTTACATTGAACATTCTAGGGAGGCAATCACAGTTTTGGATCACCACACGAAAGTAATCATGATCAAGCAAGCCCTTTTTGTCTTCTACACATCTCTCCTTGCCTCTGCATGCAAGTCAGAGGCAACAAGACTGCTTTAAGGGGTTGCCCTTTTGAAAGAGATAGTAGAGAGACACATTTGGATCCTGCCAAACACCAAAGGAGCAGTACTAAATCCTGTACTATTAGCTCAGAAATCACCTAGTACTTCTGGCGCACAGTGATATCCAGTGGACAACCAGGCTGGCCACGAGCCCCACTGCAGTTAGCAGGGCCTGCTCATGCAAGAAGCCCAAGGCTCAGCCTGACAGACCTCAGGAACTGGAGCTCCACGTCTGCTGCCCGCTCTGACCTGGGTGCCAGGGACGTTGGCCACACTCCTGGAATAACAACCAGCATCTTGGAGCCCTATGCACTGTCACCAAGATACACCTGACCCAGCTAATGCCAGCCTTTGCTGGCAACTTAGTAGTACTTCAGTAATTAATTACTAATACCAGGGGGGTGAAAGGGGGCTTGCTTTGTTTTAAAGTCCAATTACCCAAGGATTTGGAGAGAAATCCAGGAACAGCAAGTGAAAACTGAGGAAGCTCTCTTTTGCTAATTGTGGGGTTGTTTCCAAGATCGCCTTTTCCAACCATGTGATCACACTGTACAATGGACATTTTGGGTGTGCAAAACAGTAGTGATACTGTTATGCCTCCATGAAAGCTGGCTGCTTCTGTTCAGCCACTTGTTTTCATCCTTTTTCACAAAAATATAGATGAGCTACAGAGAAATTGCTCATTAAAGAAAGGGATTTTATTCCTACAGCACTGCTTCCTTATGGCACTCCTATATTCAAGAAGAGGGAAGATCTGAGGAACTAAAGGCTAGTCAGCCTGACCTTGACCTCTGACAAGATGATGGAGCACATAATCTTGGGAACCACTTCTAAATACACGAAGGAAGAGACGTGTAGATTTACGGAGAGGAAATCCCGCTGACCCTGCCTGACAGCCTTGTATGACAAGAGGAACTTGCCGGGCGAGGGGAGCACAACAGACATTGTCTATGTTGACTTTAGCAAGGCTTCTGGCATTCTCTCAAACATCCTCAGTGACAAACAGAGGAAGAACAGCCTAGATAAGTGGACAGTGGAATGGCCTGATAACCAGCCGAAGCACTGTGCTCCAAGCCCAGCTAGGGGCCACTCACTAGGGCCTTACCCCAGGGGTCAGTCCTGCTTAGTGTCGTTTTTAATGAACTGGATGATGGGCAGAGAGCAGTCTCAGCAAGTTCACAGCCCATACAAAACCAGGGAAGGTGGCTGATGCTCTGGAGGGCTGTGCTGCCACACAGAGAGACCCAGACAGGCTGGAAAAATGTGCAGGCAGCAAACTTATTAACATCCACAAAGGGAAATGAAAAGCCCTGCACTTGGGAAGGAATAACTCCACATATCAGCATGGGGCTGACCAGCTGGAAAGCAGCTTGGCTGAGAAAGACCTGTTGATCCTGGTGGACACCAAGCTGAAGTCAACAAAGCATCCCTGTGGCATGGAGCACCAACAGCATCCTGGGCTACATCAGGAGAAGTGTTGCCAGCAGGGATGGGAAGATGATCCTTCTCTGCTCACATCCGGAGTGCTCGGTCCAGTTCTGGGCTCCTCAATACAAGTGAGATATGGACTTCTTGGAGCGAGTCCAGTGAAGGCCCACAAGGAAGATCTAAGGGATGGCAGCATCTGCCATACAGAGAGGCTGAAAGGGCTGTGACTGTTCAGCCTGGAGAAGAGAAGATTCAGCGGGATCTTAGCAATGTGCATAAATACCTGATGGCAGACAACAGAGAAGGTGCAGCCAGACTCTTCTGAGTGATATCCATCGAAAGGACAAGAGGAACCACACAATTTTAAATACAGAAATCCCATTTAAATATAAGAATGGTTTTGACTGTGAAAGTGGTTAAACAACAAAGCAGGCTGCTAAGAGTGGCTGTACAGACTCCATCCTTGGAGGTACTCAAGACCCAACAGGACAAGGTCCCATGCATTCTGCTCTAGCTGACCTAGCTTTGAGCAGAGGGCTGGGGACTAGATAACCTCCAGAGGTACTTGTCAAGCTCAACAGTTCTGTGATTCTCCTGTCTTTTAACTCTGCATTCACCCAGTGACTGTAATCAAGAGTCTTCCCTCTGTTCCCACTGCTGTCTGAGTGGTGTCCAGGTAACAGCAACAGTCACAGCGACTTCCCTCTATAACTCTGTGGCATCTCCCGCTTTTCCTTCTCAGAAGGGACCTTGGAGCAACTCTGGGGCAGGGGTTTGCTCTTTTTTCACTTGGGAAGCAAAGGATAAGTTCATTGGTGTTGGGTAGTTTTGTCTTAAACAGGAAAGCTCTGCAGAGTTTCCTGCTGATGGTCACGATCTGAAACATCCAATTATTTAACAGCTTCCTTCACTTTCTAGTCTGTTAACAGTTTAGTAATGCCAGAATTTTTCTTACCAAAAGCACTACAGCTCTCATGTATATTTCACATTTAACCTGTGTGTTTATCTCCTCTACCTTATTAAAAACAGGGTCATTCTTACTTGGAATGTATTTGAGAGTATGAAAATCCAGTGCACTCCAGTGAGCTAGCTTATTCCAGCACAGACTTCTGTCTTCAAGGAAGAAGTGGAAGTACTTGTCCTCAAAAGGATGGGAAATGTCCAGTGACAATTAATTTCTACTTCTCCCATATCGTAACAGAGAAAACTACTTGCTTTTTCAAATAAAATCCACAGAATTTTGGACTTTTTTTTTTCCCTAGAGAGATTAGCTCCATTAAACATAAATAAATAAATAAATAAATAACAATAATGTGAACAAATGTAGGACTTACGTATGATCCGTAATTCACTGCTAGGGTCTGCAAAGCCCATGGAAGGCCTAGGCCAATTAAAATATCAAAAACATTGCTTCCGATGGAGTTGGACACGGCCATGTCCCCCATACCTGTGGGAATGGAAAGCACATACACTCAGACATGCCTCAGAAAAGTCTTGCAGCTTTAATCTGAGGTAATCCAGGCAATTTCCACTGATTAAGGCCAAGATTTACGGAAGATGCCCCTCACTCTCTCCCTCCTTTCCCTTTTCCCTGCCATCATACAAGGCCAGCAGGCTTAAAGGGGCTTAATCCACCTTCCAGGATCATCTGAGAATTCCCCTCCACTAACCCTCTGCTGCTGAGGGGACCCACTGTGCTGGCTGTGACCTGCCAGCCCTCTGGTGCCATGTTCAGGGGGTCTTTCGATGCTTTACTGTGACCATGACACATGAGTTTCTGTACTGGACTGACTGCAAAAAGTCTTTGAGTCATCTGCTCAGCAGCTGCTTAATTCAGTGAGGAGCCACTGGTTTTGACCCTCAAAGCAGTACTGGCTACTTGCTTTTCCTCTTAACACACCTCCTGCTGGGGCCACAAGTATGGGGGAACTGCTTTCCTTAAAAACAACAGTGTCTTCCAGTCCTTATGACTATGGAGAAAAGCTGGAAAGTGATATGAAATAGCATTAATATGCCATTAAATATTGAGATTCAAATTAAGAAAATTACTGTGATTATTGGGGAAGGCTTGAAGTTGACGATACTGCCAGAACTTGTTCCACACTGCTGCTGAGAACCTGTTAACTGCTTTGCAATAGCAGCACGATTTATTTCCTTCTTTGTTCTTATTTTAAATTTCAGGCTCATGAAAAGGGCTCTGTATATTCTCACGTTGAGGAAACATCTGTGCTGCCTGAAGAGGAGGAGAATGTAAGGACACACTTCCACAGCAGGATGCTATCCCTGACATGACCTACCTTGCCTGGCCACGATAAGGCTTGCCATGCAGTCTGGCACGCTGGTTCCTGCTGCCAAGAAAGTGATGCCCATGATCACGTCTGGAATTCCCAGTGTGTACCCAATGATTGTCACCTAAAGAGAGGAAATAAACTGTCAAGCTGTTTACAAGAATTAAGACCCGAGACCAAATTGGCCCAAATCTGCAAGATGCTGTGAGACAGAGGGTATCTCTCAGTGCAAACTCACACTTCCTTTAAATAGAGGCAGTGACAGGCTTTTTTGGTATATTCATCAACTGTCAGGGGATAGCACTCACCTGCTGTGTACCCTCTTAGGTTACTTGTTCCATACATTTCATCCACAGTTTTCCTGATACTAACCTGGAAAAGAGACTATGTGGTGGCTCACTACCCTGGGTAACTGTCTCCTGATCTCGGATGAAATTTGTAAACATTATTATATACAAATACTAGCCAAGCAGACACAAAACTACCGTATGGTTCTAGTTCCGCAGGAATTTGACTGAATGTCATGCTATTCTTCATGCTGAGTTCAAAGCGTTATCGTTCACAACTCCATGTCTCTCGTGCTTGCTTGCTCCAAGAGAATGAAAAGTTATCGTGACCAGATTGTCACTCAGGGTCCCTCACACTACCCTGCAGGACTGGGAGACGTTCCACTGCTGCAGCTGTAACTGCTGCCCAAGGTAAAGAATCTGGATGAAATGCCAGCCCTAAATCAAGTTTAAAGGCCATGGCTACTGGCCCCTAATTTTCTTCTCTGAGTGTGGACGGGTCCAATAGAAATGGAAGCAAACCTAAGGTTTCTCACCTGAAAATTCAGGTGTGTAGAACTTCCTAAGCATTCCTCTAGACTGACAAACCCCCTCCTGTTGCTTCTCCCAGGCAGTGGTTTCTGGGTTAGCTGGTACGTACCATCCACACCATCATGTAAGAAAAAGCTGCAATCCACAGGGTAGAAGAAGCAAAGGTGACCATGAACCATTTTTCCAAGTGGGGTTTGTTACAGTTGGGCACTGTGAAGTACAGGACGAAACTCAAGGGCCATGTGAAGACCCACTTCAACATTTCTATCTTGCCAGCTGCCAAACAACAAAACAAAGGGAAACAATCACAAGTCAAGCCTGCTGTTATTTCAGAATGTTATTATTTTGTTAGCACGTGCAAGCGAGATGCCAGGGACACCTCAGCCTGTTAGGCCAACATGCCATTCGTTGTTCAGAAGATTATGATGTGATGGCAGACAGGAGGGCAGGGAAGGGCACAGGAGTATGAAGGGCCTCTCTGAGAGTTTAAGTAATGGGTCAGAGCACATGTGCTCCCTCTCCTCCCCAGCAAAGTTCTTACAGAAACCACATGAAATGCAAGTCCAAGAAAGAGATCTGATCCACCTTCAATCACCTAATGGCAGGGTACAGAAAAGATGGATGAAGGCCCTTCACAAGGGAATTGCAGAATTCCCTGCACAAGGGAATTACAAAAGCCAATGGACTCAACCTCCAATAAGAGAAACTCAGAATAGATGCCACACTAAGCTGTGCATTTTCTCTTTTTTTCCTACTGTGAGTGTGGTTAAACATTGGAACAGGTACCCAAAAGTCTGTGGGATGTCCATCCTTATAGATAATCAAAACTCAACTGGACACAGGCTTGGAGGACCTGCTCTGAGCAGGGTCTGGAACCAGACATCTCCGGAGGTCTGTGTTAGCCTTTCACATACTATGAAAGTCCACAGGACATCTAAATTACCCTCTTTAAGGCTCAGGTCTTTTCCCTACTCAAACTACAGAAATGCTGTTTGAGTGAGACCTGAACAGGAGTTCCCAAAGTTGTATCTTGCCTGTAAAGGGCAGGACCAGTCCCTGCAGAATTCCAGCTCATCTGCAACACAGCAGATCTTGCCAGCTATGGCAACTATGACTCAAAGGCAGGACAGGGATACATTACGATCACCCCAGGACCAGAGCCCTGATGTGGTAAGAGGCACTAGGCTAAAAGGAGATCTCCATCCTGCAGGTGCAGTGCTCAGCAGCCTGAGGCACGTGCGGGTCCTCACGAGTCATGCAGCTGCTCTGACTTTCTAAGCTCTTCAGACAGAGCGAGAAGCACTGTGGCAGTGCCTAGCGAACAGCAGGAAAGCACAGGCACTCAGGACCACCCCATGACTCTGCCCCACATCAGCATCACCAGTGCCTTGCCCACATTAGCACTGCACTGTCCAACCGAGGTAAGAGAACACCTCACCTCCCAGCAAAGGTATGTCCTAGCCACGGACATATCTGACCTGCACTCAGGCTCCTTGCCAGCAGCCCAGCCAGCCTCAGCTTCCTCCACAGTGAGCAGAGATCTATCCCTCCAGAGGGTGAGCCATGTTTTGGGGGCAGAACTCACTCTGTGGAGATTGCTGTGTCTCCCCTCTGACTGCAGCAGCAGCACAGGGCCAACACAGGAGCTGCAGCAGAGGTGTGCCCAACCCCAGGGAGCCTGCACCCTGAGAGGTTCCTGCTGCTTCCAGTTCCCCGCCTCTTTTACGTGTGACCAGGAGCCTCACTGCAAAGTGAAAGCTGATGGAAACTCTCAGAGACACTTCTACCTCTACACGCGTCTGCAATGCTTTCCAGCATATCCAGACAAACACCACACAAACGCAGGAGCTTCTTACTTGGTAGGTCAAAAGGTGTGTATGGCCCTTCATGGTCATCATCATCATCATCATCATCCTCTTCCTCCTCCTCGCCGTTCTCATTGTTCTCGTTATCCTCGTTCTCGTTCTCGTTGCTGGCCTCGGCCACGTCCTCGTCGCGCCGCGTGCCGTTCACGCCGCGCTCGGCAGAGTTGCTGGGGCCTGTGCCGTTCTCCAACACGTGCTTGATGGGGATTTTGATTGCTACTTCTGACTCCCCGTTGGTGTAAGTCCTGCTGTTGATCAGCCTCTGTCTCTGTAAAAAAAGGCAAAGTCTTGCTGAAAGATACATTTTTTTAAAATTTGAGGTTTTTTAAGCAAAAGGGAGGAACAGAGAAAGAGAGATGTGTAGAATTCTTTAAAAATTTATCTTTAAAAGCAAAAGGAATGATTTTCATCAGGTACAACACGATGCTTGCTTGCAGACCACTAGATAAATCTCACATGTACAGCTTTCACAAGAGAAGGTCCAGTGGCTGTGGAATTGACTCCAGGAGTACTCCACGACCAGTGACATGCTAAGTACAGTCTCAGGGCAGTACCATATTATTAAACAGATTTATGCAGGGGGCACTTCCTGTGAGCAACAGCTACATGTAACATAACTGCATAACAAACTCTGCTAAAATCTCCATGGGGACAGAGAGCAAGGGATGATTTAGTGAAGTCAGTGTCAGAAGGATAAAACCTGGGAGAGCGCTATCGAGGATCCAGAAGAAACACCAGAGTTGCATTTCAAGACAAACACTGCTACAGGAAAAGGCAAGTTCAAAAGCAGAAGGGCAGGTGGGGGAGATAAAAGACACACCTCATTGATTAACATGCGGCTGGCCATGGAGAGACGTGTTTTGGGAGGGAAATGGCTGGTTATCATGATCCGGAGCCCAGCCTCGGAAAATGAAAGCTGGTGTGGGTAGGCAGAGAGCAGCTCATCAACCATGATCACTGAGGCTTTACGGTGGAAATTTCCTGTAGCCAAGGAACAAAAACAAATTGAGGTCTTCTTCCAGCAGTCTCTCCCTCTGCTCTCTGTGGCCCTCAGAAGAATAAACCCTCGGCCTTTGCATTATTTTTTTTTTCCCTACCGAGGCTTCCATGGATTGGGGTAGATATGTGAGCTCCTCCATATTAAAAAAAAAAAACAAACCACAAACCAACAACAAAAACCAACCAGACAGCTTTTCCTGGTGAGCTTTTCCACACTGGCACTTGTTGAATGGCACCTGGAAGAACTGCCCCAATCACAGAAATCTTTCTGTTTCAGACTTTTTGGTCCTCTGTTCAGAAAAGGCTTCAGAAAAGGCCTCAGAAGACAAACAGTGTCTGAAACTCCCAGGCACCTCGTTGCTGTTGGTGGCCCTGTGCCTCTGGCTGGGACACAAGGCAGCACCACTTGTCCTTCTGGGCCTCCCGCGGCCCAGTGCCAAGGAAATACAGGAACAATCTGCAAGAAGATGAAGCAATCCTTTCGTCTTCCTTCCTTGGCCAGTGTGAGTAACCACAAGTGTCCAAATCAAAAAGTTACCAGCAGAGTATGCAAAAACCCATTGTGGGAACATTTAAACCAAATCCCACAATCAGAATTAACCCTGAGGCCACCGAGTTAAGCTGGATGTGCAAGGCCTGAGCTTGTGCTCACTGAGTTTTCCCAGTCCAGCCTTCCTGGTACAGAATTGCCAGCACAGTTCTGCTGTGGAGAGCTCCAGGTGACAGAGAGCCGTTCCCATAAAAGCAGCTTCCCCAAATCAGAGTGCACAGCCCTGCTGACAGCTTTCCCTCTGCAACAGGCCTGTAACTGAGAGCTGGCAGACTCCAGGCGTTTGCTGTCAGCAGATAAATCCCACTGCTTTTCATGTTTAACTGCTTACTGTATACAGACTATGCCTCTCAAGCCCTGCTTGCAGGAAAATAGACCTATTTTTGGTAGGTTGGTTGGGGTTTTTTTGATAGACTAGCAAAACAAAAGAGGCAGCCCATCTGTAGTCAGAGACCAGGACTGATTTTGACAAGATGGAGCTTCTTCTCAGGCTAAGTCAGTGCCTCAGGGAAAAGGGAGGTGTTTTTCCTGAGGACAGGTACATATACATCCCAAGCAGATAGTGCACATGCTTGTTGACATGTTTTAAAGACAAAATAAATCCGCTGTGAATACAGTTTAGGACATCCTTGCAAATGCAGATATTGAACTACTGCTGCTGAGCTACGGGATGGGGGAATTTTTTTTAAGCTGAAGAAACACAACCATTTTTATACACGATCATGACTAAAGTCAAACTGGAACAGATTTCAGCCAAAGTGAAATACCCTTAAAGACAACTTACATGGAAAATCTGGGCATGGTAAAGCCAGCACGTGCAGTAAAAGCACAATACCCAGACCCACAGAGAGTCCCCACCCTCCCTTCACTGGGGGTGAAGTGCACACTGGTCTAAGTAGGGCCTTTTTTCTTGCTCAGTTGATGTGCCTTTGGAGTGGAGTTGAATTTAACTGGACATGATGTAAATGGGCAACTTCAGTGCAGAGTAACAGTGCCCACAGGAGGACTTAAAATGGCTGTAACAGGCTAGATAAGCAGCCTCTGGGCTTGAAAGAGTCCTTACAGCCAAGCACTTGTCCAGCAGCAAGAACCAGCCACCAGAGGCCTCAGCCATCTCCAGTGGCACAGGCCATGGTGGCCGGGATCACCACACCGTGCCCCCAGTCTGGGAGGCGGGTTCCAAAAGGGCCACCTGCCACCTCCTGTTTCGTGGCTTACAAGACAGCAGCAGTTCCCACGTGTGAGCAGGGACAGAACACCCAGAATGATGCAAGCGAGAGGGTGACTTACTGGAACAGTTACCTTTCTTTAGTAACACCACTGTGGCATCGCAGTTGCTGTTGTCATCCATTTCCGTGTTACTTGCTAAACCGTTCACCATATTTGCAGAGTTTTTTGTCTTCCTCTCAAAGCAGTGATGTATGGTTGAGTTGTACCTACACAAATGAAACAAACTCAGGATATACCCTTACTTCTTGACAGTCTTCCTTTCCTAGACTTGTATCCTGTGCAATACAGCTAAGGGAGGGAAGAAAACTCCTCTGGTTTCAAGGAGCATCCCAGAGCTCCAGCTGAAGTGTACACCATGCAATCTCTCTGTACCCAGGAGGCTACCAAAGACAGAAGCTGTGGATCTTGAATGACATGCATGTTTATGTGTTAGGTGTGATGAATATTCTGTATCATGAGTAATCTTTGCTTGACATCATCCAAGTATATTTTTTATCACACAATCACATCTGAGTATCAGCATTATTTTACTGGTGGAAACACAAAACCCTACGCTAAATTAATCTCAACTTTGGCAGGGGTGAGGAATAATCCTTGTTTCTTGGAGCATCCAGGAGCTCACACAAATATGAGCCAAGGCTCTCCCCATGACACTCAAAGGCAAGGGTAGACCCCTACAAACACCCGGCAGAGGCCCCTAACTAGGGTGACAACCTTCCAAGCTATATCCAAACAGGTCTGAAAAGCCGATTCACACTGCAACGTTGTTTTCAGAAAAAAAAAAAAATGCACACATTACAACCGTCTTGCTTGTCAGTTAATTGTTGCAAGGGTGAAGCTACCCTCCACGTCAAAATTTCTAATTATTAGTTGAATTCTGACTTGTGTTCCCTTCAGCCAGCCTGAGTGTTTTGCTGTTCTCACTCAGAATTGCTCTCACAATATTTACTCTATTCATCATTTCAAAATGAATCTCCAGTCTTACTTGTGGAGACAAGACCACTGGTGTGCTTGGCAGCTGGCAGGTTTTGTTGAATGTTCCAGTTTAAATCTGGGTTTCCTTTCCACTGGCTTTTGAAAACAAGACAGGAGGAGGGGAACCAAACAGCAGAACAGACCAGTTTTACTAGCAAGAACTTGTGTGAAAGAAGTCACACAGGCCAGATGCCCAGAAAATCACTGCCGACTGTGCTGTAGTTTTATCACGGGTCTCCAGGCACGCAAGAACTGCTGCAGAGCTTCGTCCCCATAAAAAGTACACCGGAATCTCACTCCTGCTTATTTGCGAGTAGGGATGCTGCAGTGAAGTCAGAAGAGACTGTTTTGGTGGAACTTGAGGATGGATCCAGGTCTCTGCTCTGCCACAGGTTTGCTGCATTAGCCTTGGTCAGTTCACATAGGGCGAGATCCACAGAGCAGATTCACAGCATAGTTTAGGTTGGAAAAAACCTCCACAATTACCAAGTCCAACGTTAATTCAGCACTGCCAAGCCCACCACTAAGCCATGTCCCTAAGCACCATATTTACACATCTTTTAAACCCCTTCAGGGATGATGATTCCACCACTGGCCTGGGCAGCCTGTTCCTGTGCCTGAAAAACCTTTTGGTGAAGAAATTTTCCCTAATAGCCAAGCTAAACCTCCCCTGGCAGAACCAGAGGCTGCTGCTTCTTCTTCTTCTTCTGAGCGCTGGGAGAGGCAAGGGGAGCAGGGAGCCCTAGAATTTAAATAAGCTGAGGGCACATTTGACTTACTTCATGATAAAGATGTAGATGACATACATCAGCACTAAGACTAAGGACTCCCACCTGGAAACAAGAGCAACACATGAACACATCAGAGCAGGGCACGGCATCAGCTGCCCCTGTTCAGCCATTTCCCCACCTGCCACACCACAAGTGTGCAAAAAGGCTTGACTCCCCTGGGGTGCCTTAACATTCCTCTATAAAAAAGGGATGCATAAAGAAATGGCTCACATATCCATGCATGATGCCTCCTCTGTTTTCTTGACTTCTGTGATTTTACTTGGCCAAACTGACCTGTCAGCTAAGAACGAGTGACAAAACCCAGGAGTTCAGTGAGCAAATGGCACACCCAAGGACCACCAACACCTCTGTGAGGACAATAAACACGGGATGTGGCCAAGGGAGGGGAGCAGCCACCCTGCTCTGCCTGCAGTGGTGCAGAGCAGGATGCTGGGCTTGTAAAGCCGATCTTGCTGAGGCACCCTGAGCACAGGGCAGCTGCTCTGCCGCTACTGCTGCTGCACGAGCACTGAGAACGCAGCAGGCAGCAGTTCAAACTGCTGATTAGATACTGATAGGCTTTCTCCCTCTGCTGTTTCTGTGTAAAACTAATGAAATTATGAAATCTGTATGAAAACAAATTATAATATGACTTTTAGAGTTTGTTTCTACGTGTTCTTTTTCACTGACCAAAATGCTGTATTCTGCTTAGCTCTCTATGGCAAACTGCTAGCCCTCGTGGAAATCATCCATTATCAAACTACTATACACTAAACTCATGGAACATTTTCTCCACAAGGATTTTGAGATATTGCACTAACTATATCAATGTCTCATTCCCTGCTTCTGAAGATTCAACACTCAGCTTCTGCATTGTGGTGGTTTTTTTTTTAAGAGCACAGTTAAATACAAGTGGCCCTCAAGTGAATTTCAGTAAAAAAAAAAAACACACACAAAAAATCACCAAAGAAAACCAGGCCACTGCCAAGAATGGGTGTTTGAAACCTGCCTCTGAAATGGGCAAGAGTCAGTGAGGGAAAACACCAGCCCAAGCAGCCTGACGCTACCTAGTGCTTGTAATCCAAATGACAACAGCTGGGAGTGACACCAAAGCCAACGCTGTAACCTCCACTGTCACCTCCAGCTCTGGGATGTGCTGGAAACAAAACCATGAGACCAAAGCAACTGAAAAGTATCTGAGGCCCTCCTAGACTACCATACTTACTGCACTGCACTTAAGCACATTAATAGGGATATTTTATTTTTTAAAAATTTCTTTAAACTGGCCATTTGCTAAATTATGAAAAGTCCAAATATACACTTACTTATGACTGCTTGGGTGGCCCTTTCTGGCAGACCCCCAGCTCTGCTGAGCACGCTGTCATCCCCGGGCTGCTGCAGGCCATGCAGAGGGCACTGGCTGCTGCCGCTGTACCAGGAACAGTCTGAGTGACACTCTCCTGGGCTTTCTTCTCTAGCTCAAAAATTAGTTATTCTACTCCGTCTTGTGCTGATGTTTCCCATATAGCGGCAAATAGCTGCCCTGCAGAACTTTTTAGCTTTCTCTTTCTCTCCTCATAAACACTAATTATGGCACATTTGTGGTATAACCAGAAAAAATGAAAAGAGATTCACTTACCAGGAAACTCTTTCATCATAAATAAACTGTGGAGAAAAGATTTAAAAATAGCATGTTAATACACAAAACCACAGTTGAAAACAGCTCATCACCTGAGGCAGGGGACAGAGTAAAGCAAGCCAGGGCTCATGGCAATGGCATTAAGCTTGGGTGTATTTTGGCACTGCCCTCCTGCCCAGCCTTTGAACTTCTCAACCCTTAGTTTCTCTCAGCCAGTCAAGGCAAGCAGGTACTCCTTCCCAAATGCCACTGGATCCTTGTGTTAAGCAGGGTTATTGCAGCAGTTAGAGGGAAAGTAGCTGTGAGCCAGAGGCAGGGCTGCACCCCTCTGACCCCCTCGGCTGTCTCACCGGACACGGCCTCCTCCCCGCTGGCTCCCGGCCGGACACAGAGTGACCTGCCAGCAGATCCACAGCAAGCTCTGCAGCTGCTGCCACGTCCTGCTGGGCCCGGGGTGTTGTTCCCATCAGCTTGGGGTGACCACCACCTCAGCTGACTGTAGCAACTGCGACAGCCCCTTTGGCACACTGGCCGATGGATGGGCACTGTGGCTTCCCCAGCAGTGCTATGCGGCTTTCTCCAGCAAGGAATGCGCCTCCTCCCTGAGGGAAGGACCAGCGCCATGGCGAGGGGTGTGAGGGAAGGAGCAGTGCCATGGCGAGGGGCCTGAGGGAAGGACCAGCGCCATGGCGGGCAGTGAGGGAAAGTGTGTGAGGGAAGGACCAGTGTCATGGTGAGGGGCATGAGGGACGGGGCATGAGGGAAGGACCAGCGCCATGGCGAGGGGCCTGAGGGAAGGACCAGCGCCATGGCGGGCAGCGAGGGAAGGTGCGTGAGGGAAGGACCAGCGCCGTGGCGGGCAGCGAGGGAAGGGCCCGCACCGGCAGCGGCTGAAGGCTCACACCGCCCACGGCTGAAGGCCTGCACCGGCAGGTGGCTGCCGCGCTCCGTGAGCCGGCCCTTCCCCTTGCCGTGCTCCGCCAGCCCGGCTGCCCCCCGTGCCTCCAGGTCTCCTCCCACCGCAGCGGGATGGCTGCGGAGGGCTCCCGCCGTGCCGCTGCCTCCGCGGGAGGCTGGGGCCGGGGTCGCACACTGCCCTCGCGGCCTCAGCCACGGGCCGGGCTCCATCCGGCCCTTCCAAAGCACCAGCGGGGAAATGCCGTGCCCGCACCAGGGACTACAGATCCACGGCTGTGCCCCAGGGCAACGGGAGGGAAAAGGAACGAGGCCCTGAGAGCACAGTGAGCGCTTCCCCTTGGCCGTACAGCTGTAAATAGCAACTCCTGTGCGACAGCCGGCACGAGGCAAGAGTTACACTGGTTACTGGAAGAAAACATGACCACAAAACGTCGTAAATTATAAGTCCCAGTCACCGTGATCTAATCTGACAAGGCCTGTTTTAGGTTACAATGTTTTGGCGTGAAGGGATGTGAAAGCCTGTGCACTAACTTTTGTGACTAAAAATAGCACCCATCTCACTTTTGCCACTAATGACTCTGACCATGTCCCTTCAAGTTAAGATACACAGGCATCTTTTTCCTTTCACGAGAATAAGGAGTAAGTTTTGCCAACCTCTACAACAGGACAAGGTAGCATTGTCATATTATTATAAAGTTAAAAAAAAAAATCATGGGGCTGAATCAAGATGAATTAAGTACGGTTAATGTGGTTTATCCACTTCTAACCTCTCTGGTTCAGAGTTCATTCTCATCAAATGGCCTGGAGCAGCAAACAGGTGAGTCTATACTTCTCTATTTCTTACAACAGCATTGTGTTTCCCTTTCTAGTGCAAATGGAGACAAAGTCTCATTGATTTACCCAGCACAGGATCAAGCTTTTTAAAGTTGCTGTATCTGAGCACTGGAAGGAATATATTTATTTCCCCTCAGGTGTATTTATGACTAGTAAAGATGCCAGTGAAGTGCAACTTTTAACGCAGCACCACAGGCTGCTGTATAAAACACCATGAGAACAAACTTCTACAAACAATAGAATTCTTCAAGATTGATGACTCTACTCCAGCTGCAGAGAAGTCTCAATGCCCTCATATGGAAAACTGTCCCTGCATAAAAAGCACAAAAGTGCCTTCTAAAAGGAGCACACAAATCTAATGAAGGGGGAACCACAGGCAGGTTACACTGTGCTCTGCACGGAGCCTGCGGCTCATCTCCCAGCTGAGCCATGGGGGACTGGAGAGTCAGAATCTGAGGAACAATGTCCTGCCACCTCAATTTGATTCTGTCTTAAAAGGACGGAAAAAATTAAGAGACACTGGGAAGCCAGGGGTTCCTGGGTGAGTGAAGGGAAGGAGAAACTTCTTAAACTGAAGCAGTGTTTGACTCTTAAAGGAGAAATTCTAGTGTGCGATCAACTGGGGGGCAATATTGCGTACAAAAGGGTTGGTAAATCAGCTAGAGGGAAGCTAAACCTTTAAACACTTAAAATGTTTTCCCTTCCTCCCATCTTTCTCTGCTTTTCCCTAGTAGGCGATTACGTCATTGGCAATGATTGTTAGGGAGTAACACCGAAAGACGTGGGATGTGCTCCACCTCTCCCAAGCCAAATTAGCCAGGTAGTGCTGTAACGTGGGAATAAGAGTTCTGGCAATGCCTTCAAGCCTCTGCTAATGCCTGGAGTGTCACCATCCTGCTACCCTGGCTGCTTGGAGGGCCTTGAACTCCAGCACTGACGAGATGAGCAGAAGAGTGGGCATACAGCTGGAGAGAAGCTAACTCAAGGCTTAGGGAAAAAATAACTGTATCCTGGTATTACAGTGTACACTCCCAAAAGAAAAGGACTCCTGCAGTTCTGTAATTATGAACAACAGCTTATACAGAAAAAAAGTACAGGAGAAAAGTCTTAGGGGTAACAGAGATGTCTGTTCTGCAAGCCATACAAATTTCTCATGACACAGAACACGGGCACTGGTCACAAAACAGTAGAGAATTCTTCTCCACATCCTGATGCAGCTGACAACCACACGGATGAACCAGCCATGAAATAAAAACCTGCCTTGCTTAAAGAATTTAAAACTGATGACAAAGTCAACAGATTTTAAATTTGTCTGCCTCCATGCAATAAATGAAATGCCCAATCCAAGCACCAGGAGGCCAGATGCCAGGCAGATGCCCGCATCTGTGCTTCCCGTGGAGTGAACTAAGAGAATGCCGGCTGGATGTCTTTAAGCTTGTGCAATAGCATTCACTACAATTGGTATGTGTGGCTCTGTTTGTTGTTTAGCGACACTTTTCGGTATGAAATTAATGTCGAGCTGTCAAAACAAAAATAAAAGTTTTTTGTTTTGCAGCTCATTGCTAATAATTATGTAGAAAAGTTATTTTTCACCAGGTACAAAATGGCTGGCCTTGCAGTATGGGGAATAAAAGTACAAATAGGTTGAGAAAGATCCTCTGCTTGGGATGAGGCAGATAGAGGCCTTTGCACCTACAGAGTTTGTCTGGAAACACAGGCACGTGCAGGAGGAAACAAACCAAAACCCACTGTTGAAGCACACTAATCAAAGTAACCCAGACTGCAGAAACGCAAGTGACCCTCTTCTGACTCTGAAGTCCCCTTCTCGCTGACGTATAGAAGTTAACCTCACAAAATCACTCTTCCTGTCTTAGGGAATCTAGGGTACTAGGCTAGGCTGGGGGGAAAAAAAGAAGTGCAACTGCTAGCCGAAAACTCAATTTTTACATTTCCTGGTATTGTTCGGTATTGGTTGCAAAGGTAATACTAAACTGACAGCAGTGTCTTTATCTAAAAAACTTGTGCCAACATTTTTTCACTGAATAGCCCAGTTCTGAGAGATTTGGATCATCTTCTGAGCTTGATGAAAACTGCGATAGGCACAGCCCTAAGAACTGCCGAAAGTGTAGTCTTTGTTTGAGGACTTGCTGTCAGCACACGCCGAACCTTCCCCTCTTACGTGTGGAAAAACTAACCTTAACATTCCGTAGTAGTTGTTCGGGACCTCTCTCCTCTGGGCAAAAATGCTGCCTCCTTACAGGTTAGTGACATGCTTTTTAGGAAGCCATGAAGGCCACTGCCAGGAGAGCACCGACCCACCCACTGCAGGGCTGCCTGGGGGCTCAGAGCGTGGGTTTAGCTCTGCACCCCACATCGGCACTGGGTCCCGTGCCCCACCCCAGCCATCCCTCTGGGCTCTCCGGCCACTCCTCCCTCTCCTGCCCTGGGGCACTGGGCCACCCTGCCCCATCTCAGCCATCCCTCTGGGCTCTCTGGCCACTCCTCCGTCTCCTGCCCCCGGGCGAAGCTTCCCAGCAGAACCAAGGAGACCACAAGCAGTTTTCCACAAGCAGAAATCCCCGTGAGTGCCCCAGCTGGGATCTCAGCTACAAGGCCGTGATTCCATGGCAGGTTCCCTTTACAGGTGGCAGTAGGCATGGGCTCCCACAGATGAAGAACCTTCAAAAACTTACCACGATGAGTGCAACAACAGACAGCGTGTAGTAGATTGAATCTCTCAAGAGACTCCACGATGACAGCGCAACAACCTGTGAAAAGAGGCAAAGAGAGGGTGTCAGCCAGGCTCTTGCCAGCACGCCTGCCACACCAGCAGCGTGTGCCCAGGTTCAGCCTGTCACTGTGTTGGAGCTGGCCCCACGCGTGCTGCGACTCCAGGAAGAGCCCCAAGACAGGAAACGGTCTCTGTGGCTGCAGGGGGAACAGCTGCTAGGGAGGCAGGAATGGCCACATCTGCAGAACCTTTGGGCTCAGCTGTCCCCCATGCCGGGCTGTGTGTCCCCAAGGACTCCATGAGGGCTGCTGCTTTACAGGGATGGGCTCAGGCTTTACCAGCATGACCACACTGGTGAGTATTACTACACCTCTGCGTGCATCTACACAGGTTTTGGGAAAAACATTCAAGTCAACACTCCAGCAAAGTGTCAAGAACAAAACCCAGGAATTTATATGCAATGGAGAATAAGAAGTGACTACGGTGCAGTTCATGTCACTTGACACCTTCCAAAGTGACAGAAATGGGGAAGAATTCTCACTCCAGGCTGCAGGAGCCTGCAATTCAGATCTTAGAAGAAAAAATACCAGTGAATGAGTTAATCTTTAAGTTCATTAATAGTATGCAAAAGGACATATTAAAAGCAGTCATGTGGAGGTAACATCTTCAATATGATTCTATTTTTTTGCAGCTCTGGGAAGTCCCCTCAGTAGAAGCTTCTCCTCAAATCTGTATTTCCCATTTCTGGAGTGCATTTCAAACACTCTGGGTCACATCCTTCAAAGGTGCAAAGCTGAAGGAGGGAGATGGCAGATGGTTCATTTACACTGTTTTGGATCTGAACATATTCATGAATTTTCTGACCATACCCTCCAGTCATGCTTGTGCATGAATTCAGTCACATGAATGATAGCTCCATTTTCAGTTCTATTTCAGTGTCAGCAAAAATAGTTTCCCAAATTTCTCTTTGTATTTAACTTTTACAATATTGGAATTTTCCAAAACTGCTAACAAAACAAATGCTGTAAAAATACACTGACCATCATACCTAAAAAATCTCTACAGTCTCTTAATAGCACAGCTTTCTAAAAAATGGGTGTAATTTATGCCCAGTGTAAAGTCTCTTTATGCAACCATTTACATGTTAGAAACTCCTACCTGAAGCAAAGAAGGCCTTTAAAGCGCTTGGGTCAAACCAGAATTCTACCAGCTGACAACACGTTTCAAGGCACACAGAGACAGATGAATGGAGATGCTTTCTGATGGAAATTTCCATAGGTAGGAACATGGAGTTTGGTTCATAATTCTATTCAGAGATGCTCAGTTAAATCTCACATCTTACATCAGTGTGCCCCTTCATTCTGATCGAGTAAATTTTGCAAGAGAGTTTATAGAACAACTTGACATTATTCCACTCAGCTTTCAGGATGCTGCTTAAGGTCCTCTGCACTTTCCTCAGCATGGATGCCGGTGGGGATTTTACAGCTGTAAACTTCAGCTCTGCACAAGAAGTCACATTTCTGAGGCAAATGACAGCCCCCACAGGCACAGGCTCTGTCTCATAACCTCTGTCCCTGGCCTAAGGGGTGTCACCGTGCAGCACAGCACACCTGTGAAAGCAAGATGCCCCAGCTACACGGAATCAAGGTAGTCTTCCTCCTGTTCTTTGCTATTCTGCAACGATCTTAAAGGCACAGGATAATACTTTCCCAAGGAATTTTCCTCAGACACCTGAATGAGCACATTAAGATCCAGATGCTTATATGCAGCTCTCTAGCAAGGACCTACTGCACAGAACTAATAGACCAAGATCCTGTGGGAATCACAAGGACTCTTGTGCTGATTCCAGATCGGATTGAAGGGAACGTGCTCATGCCTGGCACCTGTACAGGCTGCTCACATTTCACAGACATACCAGTGGGTCTCCCTGATGCAATAACCGTGGGGCAGCTAAATCTCAGATGCCTTTAGGGCCCAAGTCACCTGGCTGAAGTTTCTGAACCACTTGGTCCATGTGACGTACGGAAGCCACGCACCTAAGGCAACCGTGCACCGAGGGTGGAAGGAGCTCCTGAGCCCTGAGGGCAATGGCAGCGCTCAGCCCGCTGGTCAGAACCCTGTCCTGAGGCAGAACTACCGAGCTCCTGAAGTCCTAAGCTGTGCCTTGCTGCCACCAACGACTCCACATAAATCTTACCATGCTGGAAACCACTTAAACTACAGATCAGCAAGGGCAGAAAAGAAATCAGGGAAGCAATCAGCTTGGGTAAAAACGTGATCCAATTTGAGTTTTAAATCAGCAATACTGTCATACTGTAACCCAGCAGCGAGCTGGTCCTGCGAGAGCTGAGCATAAGGAGGCAGCTGTAGAACCACTGATTGTCAGTCAGGTGACGTTTCCTCCTTTCGAAGTGAGTGCCTGAAATTCAAACCCCAGACAAGTGCCCCTTAGCGGTCCCTTGACCGCTCAGTGGGGACTGAACCCAGTTTCCCTGAGCTGAAAGGAAGAGCTCTGAAGTCAAGGCTTGAACGAGAGCATCCCCTGATGGCTCCACACAAGACACACTGAGCCTGCTCCTCTGCATGCCACAGCATCACTCCTAGGGGTGAACTTACCCATAATAGATACCTGGTTTCTCATAGGTGAACTTTGACCCTGCAAAACTCCTACATTCAACATTTACTACTCAGAATGCTTACTTCCCTTTTTGATGGGCTGGAGAGCAGAAAAATCAAGGTTTTCTCAGTTCTAGCTTGATTTCTGAGGTTTGCAACTCCTGAAGCCATGGCCCCATGCAGCACACACCGTCTCCTCCATCTAGCATACATGTGGAGATCAGCCACCAGAGGGAAAATCCCCTAAAATCAGACACTGGTGTCTGCTGCCCATGGCACTGAAGCTGGCTCAGGGCACCCAGGACCTCAGTGGCAATATGCCTCATGCCTCAGCCTAGGACTTCACCATTTATCCTCTGTAAAACTGACCCTTCTCTCTTCTGCTCTTCCAAATTGTTTCTCTGCTCTTAGCTGCATGGAAGCTCTTCTCCCACCCAGGAGATATCCATCACCAGAGGCCACCCCACTGGCTGTTTTCCAGCCTGCTCTGCTCACGGCAAGACAAAGCACGTGTGGCAGAACAGGGCTGCTGCTCTCTTGGCAAGGATGTCTGCGCTCCTGCTGCAGGAGTCCAGAGCAGTGTGCACTCCTGAATACTCCGGCTGCTAAACTTCCAGGGGAAGCATGTAATCACATCCATGTTCTTCAGGGATCTTCTTCACTCTGAATTGTTCTGGGGGTTTTCCTCACCTCATGGCCTGTTCTTTGCTTGCCATTCTCGAGCTGTGATCAGCTACTAACACTGCTGGGAAATACTAGGCTTTGGAAGCAATCTCCCTAATCTTGTTTCTCTGTTACCCTCTGGCACAGAAGGTCTAGATTGTTAGATATTAAGAGCTAATAACCTAATTTGCTGATGTGGAGAGGCAGGAATGCTTGGACGAGGGTGTCAAAAGATTAAAGACAATCCCTGCAGCGATTAGCCTTAAGAGTCTATGGAGGTCAACAGAGATGTGTCAGCAGTGAATCCACCACTGTCAAAAGACATCCAGAAGCAGAGAATCTGGGTCAGACCTCATGCTGCCCCTCTTTGATGCGGACTGCACAGAAGTGATTAGGGCAGCTCTTACCCCACCCTAGCAGATGCTGGGATCTGGCTTTGGAGCGCTCGTGTGTGCCGCCTGACAGAGCTGCTGCTTGCCGTGATCCCTTGCAAGCCCCTGGCCCATGACAGCCGGCCGGCAGCGCGCTGTGGCAGCCCTCTGGACCAGCTGCAGCCGGACGTGCGCCGGAACCTCCTCGCACGCTGCTCCTGGTTTGCAGGAGCTGCCCTCGGAGCCGAGGAGGGGCCTTCTGAAGCCTGCTGGGGTCCTCTCCGCAAGGGGCTGTGCTCCTGACACCACTGTTCAACAAACCCTCAACGCCATTTCAAATCATCCCCGTGATAACACAGCAGGATCTCGTGCCAAAGCAAGAGAAATGACCAACTGTTGGCCACTGTTACAGGAAGCAGTGAACTCAGGTGGAGGTCTGGGACAGATTTTCAGGGAATCAGGCTGGCCATAGTTTGCAGTTAATCCATGTATTACGCATTTAGAATCATCCAAAAATTAAAAGGGCTCTACCTCAGGTATCAGCTCTCATCTCTGAAGAGGGTGGGAAGGTAAAAGCCAGCAGTGGTTTGAAGAATCACAGAACTGTTAAGGTAGGAAAAGCCCCCTAAGTTCACCGAGCCCAGCTGTAGGCTGTAGATCCATCTGTGGCTGTCAGCTAGAAGCCGTTGGAGAGCCTCTGCACCTTTCCTGGGAGACACACACAGGATTTGGTATGGTTTGGAGCGTGGTGGGTTCCTGGTGGCACTTTTGACACATCCATAATTCAGAGAGAGAATCAGCCAAGCAGGTCCAACAGGATCTCAGAGGCGCCATCTCCCAGCACAGCAGGAGTCCTGATCCCGCACCCCCTCCTGGCACACTGAACCACTCTGCCACAGCAGATATTTTAGACAGATTCCTGCATGGAAAGCCACTGCTTTCCTGTGCAGAGCCCCAGGAAAGCCAGCAGGCAGCCAGCATCAGCCAGAGGCCCCTGTGCTGGGACTGACAGCACAGCAGGATGTCCTGGACTACGCGACATGCCCTCTATACCCCATGGTCATGTCCGAATATCCCAGGACACTGTGAGTATCCAGCTCAGTCTCCAGACCATAATCTTGGCCATGATGCAGCATTCGGGCCTGCTTGAGGCTTTGACCAATACTAACCACCACTCTCAGCTTCAGCAAAGAACCAAATACAAGTACAGTTCTGGGCAAAGAAAAATCTGGGCCTTAAAATATCCGTGTCTCTCAGACAGTTAGAGCAGCCATGATCTAAGGGACCCGCTGTCAGGAAAGCCTCCTTCCAATTACCAGCCCCCTAATTTCACCTCTGGTTTGCCACTCTCTGCAGAGCTCAGTTGTCGCTCTGGCTCCCAGTCCGTACGCTGCGCACCAGCTCCCTCTATTCTCATTACTTCCCCAAGAATATTTGCTTTTTTAAGCTTCTCTTGATACTTTCAAGCTTCTCTTGATACTTTCATCACTGCTGCAGCAATCTGTCTCTGTGACATTCTCAGAATGGAAACAGTGGACACTCTCCAAACCTCAGGACAAAGCCAAAAATATTTCCCTGCTCAACTGGTAGTCATAATCATCCATGAGTTATTTGGACCAGCGTGTCTCTTTAGCTCAGATTCCCACAGAGCTGAGGCAGCAGGACCCCAAGGCCTCTGCTGGACCACAAGATCCACAGCAGAATTCAAGGATAGCTGTAGACAGGAAGGCGTGCACAGACTAAATATCTCCAACTCTCTTCAGACTCGCCAGTCCTTGTCAAAAGTAAAAAACAGATTTTGTGATTTCCCTTGCTTTTACACTATAAATGATGTGAGAAAAAAATCCTACAAATGGTACATCCACAGTATTAACCTGTGTGTAAATTCTGACAGAGAAAACTTAACCTAAAACGGTGATGGTGCTTTGTGGCAATTAGGAAGTAGCCTTAGTTTGATGCTGATAGGAATCCATTTGCAACTCTTCTGATTGCCTTGGGCAGCACCTCTGAATTAATGGCGCCTCCCTATCCTGAAACTCCATGCACATCTCTCTGCCACGGCTGCAGTCTCGGCACCTTACAGACTGCCTGATGTTCCCCAGGACAGCAGGAATGGCACTGCCAGCATCCCCCTCTGCTCTCCCTGTACCTGGGGTGTCACACACCACGGCCATGCCAGCAGCTCTAGGTACCCCAGGACCACAGCCTTGGCTCCTGGCACTACTTCAGTCTGACTTATTAGTCTGTCCCTTGTCTGCAACACAGCCCTGTCAGTGAAAGACCAGGCTCCCCATAAAATGCCACCAGCACCAAACCCCAGTGTGCCCAGGGCTGTAACAGCAGTGACTAGTCCCAACAGCTGGCATTAAGTTCTCCTTAAACTACTTCTCCAGAGTTTTACATGTTTTCCCCTGATGGTCACAGACTAATGAAGAAAAAGCAACAGCATTTCAACTCTCCCCTTTTAAAACTCCTCCACAGTCGAGGAGAAGAAAATAAAAAAGCTCATGAATGCAATTATAAAGCCAAAAGTCAGTAACGACTGCAGTCTGAGTTGTGAGTGAAATTAAAGCTTAAAAGATTAAGAGGCATGCAAGCTGGCTGAATGGCAGAAGTGGAGTAAAACAGATTACAGAAGTCGCAGTTGCTTCATTACAAAATGTTCTACCAGGTTATTAAGCTCTGTTTAGTGTCTTTGTCAATATGCCTAACACTGTTTCTCAGGCATGTTTTCCACTGACATAACCCACGGCAGCTAACAATTCCAAGAGCCTTGTGCCTCGGCTGGCACAAGGGTTCCATGACCCGGACAGAGGAGAGCCTGCTGAATTTAGTTTACTTCCTGAGGTAAAAGAATCCCACTGGAACAGAACGAGGCTGGTCAGACAGTCAGGGTAGTCCTTTTCCGCTCCAGTATGTTGAGGAATGATGCCTTGCCACCAACCAGACCCCCTGACAGAACAGATAAGTGGAAGAACATCTGCGGCACAACCCAGCATTCCTGGTCCCCCACGCCACCCAGAGCAGCCTGTCTGTTTCTGGGGAAAGGTAAAATAGAGAAACTTGGACTCAACTGAAAAACAGCAGTTAAATACTAATTAACAAATCAAGCCATGCACATTCAAAATTACAGGGTAATGCCAGAGTGACTTGCAACTCATGGTTATACTGCTCTCACATAAGCACTTCCCACCCTCCATCCTCCTCTGCAACGCTGCAAAAGGCTGTGGGTCAGTGCTGGGAGAGGACAGAGCGGGACAGGATGGCGAGGAGAGAGCAGCAGAGCTGCAAAAACAAGATGAATCTGGACGGGGGAATGTCCAAAACTGAACAAACTCTGCTTGTGCTGGCTTGAATGAGAGCTGAATTAAGCAAGGACTGCTTCCGAGAATGCCGCGTCCTCGCCGCCAAGGACGGTGAGAGGGCAGGGGAAGGAGGGGAGAGCCTGAGAAGCACAAAGACGAGCGTGAGAGAAGACAGGACAGAGCGACCAAGGCCTGGAGGGGACCCCAGGCTAAGGTCAAGCTCTCCATACACAGCTGGCCTGCAAGCATGGAAAAAGCCCGATACAATCCATCACAACGCAGACAGCAGCCTCCTCGCTGCTATCCAGCATGTGTCTCTGTGAATGTTGCTGGACTACTGTCTGAAGGACTGCATCTGTTGCCATTTCATTCTCCCTCAGTGTTCTCTTACCTCCTCATTCCCCCTTTGCCAGAAGGAAGCAAAGCAGACGCAGCAGCTAAAAAACAACATTTGGATTATGTGCCTTAGCAGTTGCCGACCTGCAAGGAGATGTGCTGGAGGAAACAGCTGCAGACACATCCAACCTGCACTGCACAGGCAGGTGGGGAATGAGGACAGCTCCTAACATATTTCCATATACTAAACCACCTACAGCTTAAAAATTGCATCTACCGCCTGGATGAAATAAGAGAAATCTTCCTCTGGGTGTGTGTGCTATGCAGAATATTTCAACAGGCTGCAAGAAGAAAGTAGGAAGAGCTTCTAAGGCTCACTGCCACAGGCACACGGGCTGCATTCACCATCCACGGGGAAAACTTGAGCTCTCTCTCCAAACATGCCTTGGTCAGACACCTCAGCACATACCAGATGTGAAGTTCTTCTGCTTCCAGAGGCCCAGTTTAAGGTATATTTGAAAGTTCTGATTTTCAGAGTGTGGATGCTAGTTTAGAAAATCCAGCCTTTAGTGGGGGGGTTCTTGTCTGGCCATCAGACACACAGGCAGCCTGCATCCACTGTCACTTTTTGAATCCCTCCAGTCCAAAATCTCTGGAGGAGATGAAAACAGCGGAAAATTATGATTTCTCTGGCTGCAGAGCAGACTCCTGTCCCTCAAGAGGTGCCTCCCTGGCATGGGTAACATTAGCCAGGAGAAGTCAGGCCAAGGAGACGTAGAGCAGAGGAGTGGGGAGAGGAGAAGGGATCAAGACCACTGGAAGAAAGCTGGATGCTCAAAAGGCAGCTATGGGTGGATGCCCAGGGGAAGAATCTGCTGAAAGCTTTTCTCCCGAGCCTCAAGAGCTGGAGGGAGAGTGACTAGAAGGAACACTGTCACACTGGCAAGAGCAACCACTAAATGTCAGGAGATGTAGTTAAGTCACTTGCTTAGTTCCAGACAAGAACAGCCCCAGGGGTGAGGGCAGGGCTCAGGACAGAGGCATTCTGAGTGGCACCCTGCGGAAGGTGGGAGTGAGGAGAAGTGGGGCTTGTGTGGCTCAAGGAGCTGAATGCTCCCAAGGAGAGCTGGGCTGTGCAGAGACTGGCACAGCCACTCAAACCAAGGCCAGTCCAGCAAGGAAACCCTGTGGAGCAGCGGGAGCAGCACCTGGCGCCAGGACCCATGAGCACGCCACAGAATGCTACGCACCAGTGGGAAGAGCAGGCCTGTGCCAGCTCTAATTGGCCCCTAAAACGACAAGCTATTCTTTTTTATTTAATCTCTCTGTGCTTTGTTTCCCCATCTTTAAAACATCCCTTCATCTCACAGAGGTTTAGGGAAAATTAATTAGCTGCTCATCAACTGCTCAGATACAATAGCAACAAGATCGGCAAAAGTTCAAGAGGAAATTAATAATTTTGCCTCTGGAACAGGGCTTGAATAGAGCCTGGTAACTAAGGCAGAAGGGCACAGAGTGAACAATAAGAGAAAACAAAATCCTGAATAGCTGCTCATTAAGTGAGCAAAGTCCATTCTGTGTGCAGAGGGAGGCAGGGAGCCCGTGGAGAACCCAGCAAGGGACCCCGTAATTAAAGCCTGGATAATAATGCACACGCACCAGGGGAGCAAATGAAGGGTGCACAGGGAACCCTCACTCTGCTATTTTCTAACTTTTCAGTGTTTGACTTTCAACCCTCACAATGCTCTTTTAACGCGTTTTTCAGGTGTGCAGTGTCGTACAGAGGCGTGGGCACACTTCCCTTCTCCTGTTCCAGCAGTGGGATGCTTGTTCTGATTTATTCTGGAAAGTGTGCACGTACAGCCAGGAAAGGCTTGGAAGAATAATCGATTAGGGCTGGTGCTCAAGCAAATGCATACCAGCTTTTTTGGGCTGTGCATTTGTTCCCTTTTCTAAACAGTGTGCACATAACCAAACCCAGTATTTGCTGAGGCCAAAGAACAATACATCCAACATAGCGCACACAAACTACAACCTAATTTAAAAATAAAACATATCCTGGAGAGAGCTGGGCAATATTTTACAATTCAACTGTTCACCAGTCCAAAAAAAAAAAAAAAAAAAAAAAAAAAAAACCAAACCAAAAGAAGGCTTTCTAAAAGAGTGGTGCTGGAAACGCAGCAGAAGGCCCCTGCAGGTCTGAGCTCTGGGATTCCCAGCCCACGGGCAATACATCTGAAAATCTGAGGGCTCCAGCTGCTCAATCCACAGCTCTGAGCCCAAAGAAAAAACCCTGGAGCACAGCAAGCAGCTTTGACCAACAACCAGCCCCCAGGCTCACCTGGCAACTCAGTACTGAGATCCAGGTCTGCAGCAGAACAGAAATCTCACCACCAACCAGATTTACCACCTATGTTAGTGCCTCTGTGGAGACACTGTTGATAATAAAACCAAATTCCTATTCATACTAACACAAAACAAATGATGAATCACACCACTAAAAGGGAATGACTTTTTGGTGAAAGGCTGGGAGTGGGAAACAATGAAAAGCATAAACTGATCCAGAGTTTTATCTAAAACATTGGAATTATTGACACTGAAATTTCTCGTTTGCTCACTAAAATCACAATTCCACATGGTGACGACAATCATTCCAGTGCTCACCCACCCTCTGAGGGTTAGACTGCAGCAAACAGAGGTTGTGTGACTTGACAAAACCACAGACAAATCACCAGCAGAGTCAAGGAAAACAAAGATGGGGCACAGCAGTCAAAATCTCAACTCTTGGCTTGAAAGAGACTCACAGACCACGCTTAGGATGACTTGAACTTCTGAAAGCTACCACGGCTGGAAGGCTGAAGGCATTTACAAGAGCATTTTGGCTGTGATATATATATCCTGCTGAAACAAAGATCTCCCACCTGTAAAAGGCCTCTAGAGAGGACTGACATTCTCTGTCAAGCCCCGAACTCTAGCAGGCCTTTTCCTGTACCCCCCCACCCCTGAAAGCTGTGGTTTGTAGCCATTTCTTTAGCAGGTTCGAGGCATGCAGTCAGTACTGTGGAGAGTAAAAATCAGAACTGGCTCCTCTGCCATCATGCTAGACAGTTAATCACCTTCATTTGCATGAAAAAAGCAGCCTGAGAAGGAAGTCTTGTTGATGACAAGAGAACACTTCTCGGGAACAGAGCCTCATGCCCCGGGAAGGCTTTGGTCATTAACAATTTAACTCAGTCTACTGGGTTTTCATAGTAAGAGTTACAGCAGAACCACCGACACACACATGGAGCATCTGTAGCTGCCAGCTGCACGGTCCATGCAGATCAGGACACGTGGGTGGTTAAAAGGCACTGCTGCGACCTTATCCTGAGGTCTCCTCACACTGAAAATGTCCACCTTCAGCCTGTAAAAGTTCACTGCTAATGGAAATAGAACTGGATCACAAGGAAAGCCCCATCTCTCTGCATGCTTTCCCAGATCAACCAAGGTCGCTTCTCCTCAGCTCTTCCACTGCCCCATGCTGGCAACATGACCCTGCTTCTCCTCTTTGCAAATAAGTCTGCACAGTAACACGTCAAAGAACATTTATGAGATTGTAAAAATACCTGGCATGTTGGCAAGTGTGGAGGTAAATGCAGATTCAGGTATTTAATTATACAGTCAATCATGCCTGCAATTCAGACAGCAGCTCAGATCTCACAACTTAATTACTTTAATTTCAGATGAATAGCTTGTGTTGTCAGGAGCGGTTTGGCACGCTGGAGAACAGTCACAAACTACCCTGGGACCAAACAACCATAGTTTATTTCTCTGCCCACCCACACACCTCAGGCAGCCCAAAATGCCCGAGCTGACGTTTGCTGCTCTGTTTTTCATTTCAGAAACGCGGGAGGAACAGCACAGGGCCCTATTAAAAACAACAAAGACAGAGAAATTTGTGGCGAGGTTGTGAACCTGGCATCTGATTTCGCAGTGCAGCCAAGGCACAGGGTGAAGCAAGAACTGTAAGGAATCATTAAACGCTCTTACCTGTCCTGCAAAAAGCCCACACACGCCAATAATACAGAGGATGTTGAATACAGCTGAGCCCACGATGGTTCCAACACCTACGTCTCCTTTTGTGATAAAAACGCCTGAAAAACAAGTTCAAGAGAAGCTGTGTAAATGGGAAAGAGCAGATGTTTTTCACATACAATTGCAGACCTCACACCCCAATAAAGAATCTAAAGGCAGGTACTAGTTCTGCCACTTTTTCTCATATTTAATAGCGCGAACTGCACAGCCTTGCTTTCTGAGGGGACCTGGATGCATTGTGTGATGGAAACCAAGCACCTCGGACACATGCAGGTGACCAACTTCCTGGTCTTGTGACCCACCGCTATGGCAATACACACCATAAAACACTGCAAGGAGGCCAGGGAGCTACCAAGAATAAACTCTTCTTGCACTTGAGAAACGCAAATTAGACTTTATTCCAAGAGCAGCTTTCTTTATCCCGCCAAGAGAAGCAGCTTCACTGCCGAGGCAGGAGGGGTCCCATCCCATTAAAAGCTGCCCTGGACACCCTTGGACTCATCTGTAATTGGGAGCGTTCAGGCCTTGCTTGCTGTGAACAAACCCCAGTAGATACTGGCCCCAGAAACTGCTGCCATTTGATAGGTCTGTGCTTGGGCTCCTGATGCTGGAAGTCTCTCTCTCCTAAATAATTAAAGAATGGTTTCTCTGTTGGCAATTCCTCTAAAAAATGGGATATTTGGAGGTGTAGTCCTTGAAAGCATGCTGGCCTTATTACTAGAGAAAAGATTACATTGCCAGAGCCTGAAGCACTGTAAAATGCTCATCCTTGCTCTAATTTCCTTTAAAAGAAGGAAGAAGAATTTTGCCACCTAAGAAAGTTACAAGTTTCAAAGTTACTTGGGGGCTGCAAGATGATTGAAATGGAACTTTGTTTAAGGAAGCACAAATGTGGCCACAGAAATTAGTACAGGATGGGGAATAAGTATTTAGAAATTGAATGGATCTCTTAGGGGTCTGTTTTTGTTTGGATTTATCCTGAAGTGGAAAAGCTGAATACTGTGCACTAAAGAGCATCTACATTTCGGCAGAATCCCGCCTGGACACCTGCGCCAGTAATTATCACTGTCAGGCAGGATAAAGTGCTGTATTGGATTGGTCTGCACTTGCTGTTCTCCTCGTTGAGGCCATTTTGGCTGAAAATTCTGACACGGAGTTTCTGCCACAAGGCCGATCAGTTGGAAATATTGAGGCAAGAGGGAAGCAGCTGCTGCCAATGGGAAAGCTCACTGAGTGTAAGATGCTTCCAAACCTTGCCCCAACTTCCCTCCAAAAATCAACTTGAATTTTTCCCCTTACTGCCATTATACAAATCTTGGGGATTAGGGCAGGGAGCAAAAATAGGGGAAACCCGGACCGGATTTTTCTGGGAATCCGGAATGGGGGGGAAACCCGGACTGGATTTTGCCCGGAATCCGGAATGGGGGGAAACCCGGAGCAGCTGGTTGCACACAAACCCGCAGGAAACTGTCTCCCGTAAGATATTCCCTTACCAGTACTCTGCCCCTTCCCATATCCCCATCCCAACTGGCTTCAGTAGGGATGAAGCTTCAGTAGAAGCTGGAGATGATTCAGAGCTGTCTGGCCACAGCTACTCACAAGCTGAGTGATGCCTCTCAGGATGAGTTATGGGGCTATGTTACAAGCTTTTTTCAGAGCTCTTCTGTCAAATTTGGTTAAAATTGGCCAGTGAGGTTAATGGTGAGGGAGATGAACTGACAGCCACATGCATCACAGTGCTGCACAAAATCCTTTCTTGAGGAAGCCAGCCTAAAAATACTCCATCTCCTGCTAGCTGTCAGTCTGTTTAAATTCACCACTTGCTTTTAAGGTTCCAACAGTATTTATCTGGCCAGCGCAGTTTACGCGGTTTTTCCAACTTCATCCTTTTCTCAGAAACACAGAAGCACTCACCTGCCAAGTGACACATGGCACCTGGTGGGTTACACCACAGCAGGAAAATGAACTGATGACCACCAGGGCTCCCGTAAGTCGCCTGAAGGAATCTGGTTTTATTTTCACCCTGCTACTGCATTACCCTTAACCGAAGGACAATCCCAGCTCGGTCCAGTTTAAGTTCCCAAATGATAAGGCTTTGCTTGTGTAATCAGACCTCTCTGCAGAGCACAGAGCTTCACGTGAATTAACTCTTTCTCTGCATCTGGTAGCTGTGACTGAAAGGCAAGTGTCTCCTAGAGAAAGTATCTGAGCTGAGAACTAATTCCGCTTGGTGATGGAGAGCCCTCCGTACCCTCCCAGCTGCTGCCCTGATGATCCCGTGCCAACAGAGATGTGGGCGAGTCAGACTCCAGGATCACCCTCGTGCTTAGGTACAGCATCACTCTGTAACATGTTTCCCTCCCTCCCTCACGGCTGTGGGAGCACCACGAGAGTTTCCCAGGTTTTGCACACGTACGGACTGCTGAATCCCTTCATCACACTTCCCGTAAGCAGACAGCTGCTTTGGAAGTGTGATGCTCTGACCAACCTGTTGCTGTGAGAAAGCATTTCAAATTCTCCTCTCCTCCCCATTCCGGCTTCTCCAGGGAAAAGTGGTGTTGGAAGATGAACCAGAAGGGAGGTGATGGCAGAGAACCTGCCGCTGAGGACATGAACAGGGTACCAACCTAGGATGCTTGGGGAAATCCTTTCCCACTGTGCCCTGGAGCTGGTGTGGCAGATGGGGCAGGAAAGTGGACAGGAGAGATAAGGCTGTAGGTGCAGCCTGGCTAACGGGCAGCTACGCTGAAGTGCCCACTGGTCCTGGCTCGGCAGGGTCACATCCAAGCCCTGCCGTGAGATAATGGCACTCTCAGAGTCACTGCACCTGGTGAAGACTCCCCACAGTCAGCGCCACGTGTGCCCAGGAGGGATTATAACAAACTTTGCAGGCAGGCAGCAAGCCCATTTCAGCTCTGAAAACAGCCAGGGAAACGTGCAGGTTTTGGGAAGCAGCAGCAGCAGGCTCCTTACCTATGACAGATGTGAACAGCTCGGGAGCGGAGCTTCCTGCTGCCATGAACGTTGCCCCAGCCACATCTTCGCTGAGATGCAAGCGCTGCAGAGAGACAGAGTCACTGATCACCACACTGGGCAGCCGAAGGAATTCCACTCCCAGTGCCGAACTGCCTGCTGAGAGCGGATACCAGTGAAGTTTTGTGTAAACAAAGGTTAAGTGTAGGGGAAAAGCCACCACAGGCACTGGCTACTGGAGTCAGCATCGCCTGGCAGAGAGGGCAGGTTATGCCAGCGACACCTTAGAGAGGAGGGAAAGGTCAGCACTCCAGACAACAGGAAGGCAGCTTCACCACTCACAGGTCTGTCTGCTCCACGACCCCAGCAACGCACACCTTACCTCTCCCACTTCGGCCTGTAAAGGGCACAGCTGGGGCTCAGGATGGTTCACCCCCAGCCACCTTCCCTGGTACGACTTACGCCTTGGACACTTACCCTCTCCTTACCCCCTTTCTCCTGGACTACATCACTTACCTCCTATACCTGTCTCTCAGCGGTACCCAGGGACTGCCTGAAAAATGGGGCCCTCTGGAAGGGAAAGGACCCGCTGTTCTATGAAAACTTCATCAGCATATGCTGCTTCCCAAGATTTCCTTGGTTAATTACACCCTCTATGTTGTTGGCACTCCCACTGCTCCATCTGCACCAGCAGATGCCACAAGGCACTGCTCCCCTGCTGAAGAGGAGCAACACCCAGCTCCTGCCATACGGCCACCACCTCGAGCTGTTACTACACCAAGGCAGCGGCTGCCACGGTGGGAGCACACGAAAGGCAGCCAGAAGCACAAAGAAGGCAGCCCAGGATGGTGGGAAACGTCCCTGGCAGAGCTGGCTTTTGAGGCAGCCCCCCTAGCCCGGCAGGACACAAGAAACCTTCCCCTGCAGTGCTGCAGGGCTCTGCTGCTTCATCCGTGCCAAAGTACCTTTGCACAGAGACAAGAGTGCAGAAATCCTCACAGCAGCCTTTTCTGAAGATTCCACAAGGGATATTCCTGGCCCCTAAGGGAGGGTAACTCTATCCACTGACCATACACAGGTAACAACCCTACGTATGTAAGTTATGGGGATGAGGGAAAAGGACAGGATGTGCCCTCACCAGGAATGCCTTTGAAGCAGAGGACCATGGCATTGCTGGAGTGCTATAAAAGCTTGTGGAACCCAGTAAAATACAGCTTTATGGAAAATGATTTTAAACAGGATTAAAACTATCATGAAAGAAGTTCACAGGACCAGAAGCAGATCACCAAAGGCCAGGTTCTTCTGCAGGATGCTCTATGAAACAATGGAGACAGCCATCCTGCAACAGCTGCTGGAACTCACGGTGCCTCTTGACAGCAAAGCCACCAGCCAAGGGAACCAGCTGTGCTGACTTCCTGTGGGGGGTGGTTTAATTCAAAGCTGCAGCACGTGCCCTCGAGGACAGTTTCTAGAGAATTCACTGAAAGGCACATGATGATCAAGCTGATACAACAGAGCAGGAAACAGCGCCCTGTGCAAGAAGCAAAAATGTATTTGCAGACAAATGATTGCCACTGACGTCGTGTAAACACTCTGTAATACCAGGAATGGAGCAGCCAGGCAAGTGCAAGTGGAAACTGCTTTAGAAAACAAAATAAAATCAGGGTTTTGTTGTAAGTACATCTGAACTAATGCAGAATGTGAATGTCTACCACAGTGAGTGTTCTGGAGCAAATTCTCATGTCAACGCACACATTTGGGAGCACAAATGGCTTGTTGGTTCAACTCAACAACTGCTTCCCAAACCAGATGGAGCCAAGCCAGAAAAAGGACATTTGTTGTAGAATTAGAGCACCTAAACTGTGAGCAGACGTAGAGTAACTACTGGTTGATCTTCAAGGCCAAAAAAGCCTTCAGGCAGGAGGCCTGAATTCTTGGTGCATAAAATACATGAAAATATTTGAATGTCTCCAAACATCATCTCACCTATGGGGTGAGAAAAGACTTTTCTGGGAGAGAATCAAGCAGGAGCAATAGAACAGTTAAAGTCTGATCCATTTACATGACCCATTTTGATAATCCCTAATGCCACAGCACCCTTCTCCTGGACAGTAACTTCTCAATACAAGTACTCCAGATCTGGTGTTCGATTGCTAAGCTTTCTCTTTCACACACAACTGAACAAAAATTGTTATCATCACCTTACTGGTGGTGCTGGATAACAGAATGGTTCAGAACCACTAAGGCACAGGAGAAATTGCTGTGTACCATTGAGAAGACAACAAATAACCAAAAAAGCAAAGATTTGGGCAAGAAAAAACGGCCTTCGAGGGCCCAGGGGCTTGCAAAGACTGCAGTAAATCACACAGGGAGGGTGTTTTCTTTTTAGACATCAGATGTCTGTACGAACCCAAGCACATCCGAGAATTTGTCAGAAGAACAAATGGCACCGTTAGGCTGGCACTTGTTTAACCAACTTCTGGGGCAGGTGGAGACACACAGATCCTGCAAGTGCAGAGAGCTAACGACCATAAAAGAGCCCCTTGCCTGCGACAATGAAGTTCGCCACCAGTGCAGTTAGAAACTGTTAACACCACGCACAGTGTTACCCTCCAGTTACCTCTACACTTAAGCACCAAAATAGTGGAATTTCCTGGAGGCTTTTTCCCTTGAGGAAGCAAAAAAGGCTCACACAGCAGGGTGCTGAACTACAAATATCAGGTTAGCTTAGAGACAGCTTCCATCAGAGCTGTCAGCAGCAATGACTTGTCCTGCCAACTTCCACACCTCTCCCAGGGCCAGCACAGCCCACGCCCACGCCCTGACGGGTGGCACTTGTTCCCAGGCACATGGGCAGGCGTCTCCCACAAATGACACAGACCTCTCACTGCCAAGACCAAACCGTATTTTCCACACACAAAGATTTCACTGCCTGGAACCGACAGCAGATATGGCTCGCAGTAACTTCGGGCACACGGTCTGTGTTCGCTCTGTGGCTGTCTGAGCTGATTTAGGCCAAAATGTACTCCTTGTCTTCTAACATTTAGGCATCCCAACCTTACCAAAGAGAAACAGAGTCCCTTGCAATTGCTGGAAGCACTCACAAGCTTCTTTATAGCTGACCTAGCTGTCCCTGCTGCTTTACAACTTACACCCACACAACACAAGGTATGACAGTCATGACTTCGAGGGCAAGGCACAAGACCCACGATTTCTGCTGGGGTAAATCACCAGAGGTTTTCATTTGTGTCAGCTCAGGCTAGGGCCTGATGTTTCTGCAGAGACATCTGCAAAGACACGCAGACGAGAGGCAACAGCAACCACCAGAGTGTGAACACTTGGAGCGCCTGGAGAGCCTGTCCTGCGAGGGAGAACACGGCTGAGCCAACGCGCACGCGTCGTGCTGAGCAACGAGACAAGCAGCACGAGCAGCGCTGCAGGCCAGCAGTAGATACACCAGCACCCCACGCCGAGGCTCTCCAGAACTGCTGTGCAAGCAGCACACAAGGAAGGAACACCTTCTACCACTTACTTCGCAGATCTTTTCCAGCGAAGGGACGAAGAAGTCATCGCAGACGATTGCCAGCGCGTAGAACATGTACACAGCCTGCAACGGAGAAGAGAAGAGGCCGAGTCTGGAGACTGTCCCACAGAACTGAACGGCAGCATCCCCACGCATCTCAGCTCTGGTTTGGTACAGACTTCTCAAGGAAACAAAATGCTCTTGCAAGAACAATTCATAGAGCTGTCTGGGATTTAACTGAAAGATTGTGGAGTATTTATCCAAAAGTTCTTAGAAACTATAAAAAGCTGCCAACATTTTATCTTCACCGTAAAGACTGTTTTGGTTTTTTTTTTAATTCTCTGGACATTGCTAAGCCACACTGAAGTATTTTTGCCTTCCTTTTTTCCCCATTGTGCAGTGCAAGGCTTTTTTATCGCTGTGTTCTGTGAAAATCTAAACCCTGGAGGAGTCGTTTCTGAAATCCAGTGTTCTGAAAAAGGGGAAAGGAGCTTGGGTTTCTGGGTTTCTGGTTTTCTGGCACAGACATACCCAAGACCTGCTGCACTGTTCAAAGACAGCTCCACCTTTCTGGTGACACCCGCTGAGCACCAGCACAGAGTTAGTTCTACAAGCACTGCAGCTCCAGTGAGTAACTACAGCTGAGACGAGTGGCCAGTATTTGTAGAGAAACAGTGTCTTAATCCTAGGGAATCACAGTTACAAGCACATCACCAACAGATCCTGTGGCTTTGCTTGTTGTGGAAGTCCTGCAGAAGCTCAGGCGATGTGAGGAGACCAGAGTATTATTTTCTGGAGAGAAAGCAGCAATAAAAATGGCCTCCAGGTTTTTGTTCTTGTTTTGATTTTCCAGGAACAGGATTAAGTCCCCCAACCCCATGAAAAACATAGATTCTAATTTGCCAGAATTACAACTTTGCTGCAAAAAGCCAGTAATTACTGCACATCTCAGCCATGAAAACTTTTCGTGCTCAAAAATAATTCAAGCGTATTTTTTTTTCAGGATTAGGGATGGGAATTTAATTATAACAAATTATTTTGACACAGTCTTGAGGAATAGGTGCTAGAATGTCACTTCGACAGTTTCTGTGCTTCTTTGTCCCTCATCATAAACACGAGTAAGTGTAACTTGGGCTTTTTGAAAATCTTACATTGCAAAACAGCCCCGAGGACCACAAGAGTAAGCAAAATTGCAGCTCTCCAACTCTGCTGGGTGCAGCAAAGCACCTGATCTTGCAAAGGGAGCACCAGCTGCTGACACAACACCAACTGTATGAACAGAGATAAAGGAAGAAAATGGCTCGCAGGCATTGTGCATCATGGGAACAAGGACCAGAAAGGGCTTCCCTAATTTTATTCAAGTAGCTTGAGTTCAGTAAAGCGTAAAGTGTCAGAATCTAAGGAGTATCTGGCTAAACCCCAGCCTTGTTCACAGACTAAACCACTGGAAGCTACCCACAGGCAGTGAACACATGAGGACAGTAACTGTTCCTTCCTTGGAAGTTCTTCGGGCCTTTTTGGTGGGCCTTTTCTTGTTTGTTTGCTTTTTAAACAAACAAAACAAAGCAATGTTTAGAGTTTGGGCCAGCAGGAACACAACCAAAACATTTAATTTAATGTCAAGCCAGACTCAGAAAGAAACCAGGGACCAGTGGGAGCTTTTTTATGGAAGAAAGAGGAAGGCAGCAGCATCAGGGAGGCCAGTCTGCACGGCATGTCCTGTGAGGAGAAGGCCAACAGCACGGCTGGGACACTCAGCAGCTGATGAGGTGGTCCCATCTTCCATCTAAGCTATCCTGAGATTCCGCCAAGGAGTCCCACGGATCTTTCCTTCAGCACACACGCCCCTGTCCTTGCAGGCACCATGGGAGCAGCAGCTCTGGAAAGGAGCGGGGCAGCGCGGACTGAAGCCTGCTCCGCCTGGAACTGCCACTGGGAATTCAGGAGGTGGCTGGGGGACACAGAACACGGCCTGTGCAATGGCAGCAGAGCACAGCGTGGGGGACTTGACACGCAAAATAAGGCTCAGCCCCAGCATCACTCGGTTGTGTTCAGCTCCAAGTGATGATATAGGAGTCTTTAGCCAGGCAACACACTTGAAAAACACATTCACTCCTCCTTCCCCAAAGGACAGTAAAAAATCAGGAAAATGGAATGGCCCTGCATAAAAGGATTATAAATGCCAGATTAAGTACCACATTAGGACTGATTTTGAAATGATGATTCTAACAAACAAGCATCAGAGAGTAACTGCAATCTCTGCATCAAAGGTGATTAAGTATCTTACTCATATAAGCTGTTCCACCGCACAGGACAGAAATGGTCATTTTTCATGTTTGTCCAGCAGTCCTTTGAGCTTCCAACGACAGTCCTCACACTCCAGCTCAAACTCGCTTCACTGAGCTAAAGAAGCTTTTCACAAGAGAGCACAATGCTGTAGGAGCAGCAATCCCTACAGCCCTGCCTTCCTCCCAGGGGCTGGGAAAGGCTGAGGTGACTGTCCCACAGACCCCTGCCCCGGGGGGGTGGGCAGGACCGGCAAGGGGCCACCCCTGAAACCGTGTTAACCAAGCACAGGGCTTTCCTCAACTCTGACTGCATTACAAACCCACCTAGAACTCCACTGTTGGAGGGAAATTAAAAAACCCCAACCAAAGCAGGAAGCCCCAGAGCCCGGGTTTACCTCGGCCAGCAGCCTGTGTACCACGATGTGCCCAGCAGTGCTCGCACAGCACTGGCATGGATGGCCAGGGCACCGGGGAAATCACCACCCTGACGAGACAGTTGTGTGCTGCAGAAATGAGATTCGGTGTCTGGGTATTGACCCGATGCAGAAACAGACAGACAGAGATGGGACCCGTCCAGGGCGACCTACATTTGCCGAGCGAGCGCCTCGCAGGAGGGAGGCAGGTGCCTGTCGGAGCCCCCCGTTCCCATGGCTACAGGAAGCAGCGGCGAGCCAGGAGCAGGAGGGATGGCTGAGCACAGACACTGCTCCTCCACCCTGCTCGGTGTGGAGGGCCCAGCCGAGCCAGGAGCAGGAGGGATGGCTGAGCACAGACACTGCTCCTCCACCCTGCTCGGTGTGGAGGGCCCAGCTCGGCCCGGGGACAGGCTCAGTTCTGACCATGCACAGGCTCCTCACGCTGGCAACCCCACATATCCTGGCACTGCACGCCAGATCTGCTGGAGGAAGCTGGGAAAAGGGCAAGCAACACTGTGCTGTCAGAAACACCGGGATAACACAGAGACCCAAACCCCCCGTTCTCAGCTGTCAGCCAAAACCTTGGGAATTTCTCAGCAAAGACATTTCCCTCCTGTCTCCAGGCAGTAACTGGTGCCAGCGCCCCTGAGCATGGCAGGGCTGAAGGTCCGCACGGGGACATCAGCTGGAACAAACCGAAAACCAGGAAAAGGCTAAGAGAACAACCACACGGCCTTCCAGTACCCAAAGGGACTGCAGGAGAGCTGGAGAGGGACTTTGACAAGGGGAGCTGCCTTGCTGTTTGCTACAAGGGAAGAAACCGAGTACACTTCTGCTGGGACAGTGGATGCTTTTCTACTTCTCATTAAAAACAGATTTTTCTTTTTATTCTGAAGTAGACAGTTTGGTCCTCCAGACTCCATCTTGATACATGTTAAAGGCACATTCAGCGCATTCAGAACCGAATTCATATAAGAATTTTTAGGAGTATTCTTGTTGGTGATACAAAATCCAGCTTGGGTCCAGAGCTCAGTTTCCAAAACATCTCAAAACTCAATGTTCCCATGGAAACTTGGGATTCTTGAACTCACCAGGCATGGTCAATAGCAACGTTACTCAACAAATTTTTGCAGCTATTTAGCCAAAATAAAATCCTAACACAGAGGGCTCACATTAAAATACACAATACAATCTAATTCATACTCCAAAAGAAATCATGAATCACTTCTCACAGCTAATGGTGACTGCTCATTTAAGCTGACTAAAAATTATTAAAAGCTTCTAAACATTCATTAGGAGCAGATATTTTCTTGGCCGCTTAAGAATGCCTCTAATGTAACTCATAGAGCTGATAAAGCAAACTTTCCGATCCACGTAATCCCACGGATATTTCTACATCAATAATACCATCCCATACATTTCAGAGTTACTTCTTGCAGAAATCTTGTATCTTTTAGCTCTCTGACATTTAGTTTTCATCCTGAAGATGCCAAACTGTCCCATTTTCAGAGACGACTTTCTCTTTCCTATGGCCTGACATGCTAACGGTGTCTATAGAAAAAATGAAAACAGGAAGCCAGTTTAAACCATCCTTCCATTATTGACTCTTTTTTATCAGAAGATCCCAAGAACAAAAAACTGTCACACCCCTGACTTCACAGTCCATACAGGAGATGAAAATGCACTGAAGAGAAAATAACTTCAATCAGAGCTCTGGAGCACACGGGGCCCTGTCCGCGCCAGCAGAAGAAAGGCAAAGTCACAACACTTACACAGAGGACGTGCAGGACCACAGCTCCATGTCGCCTGTCCTCGTTCGTGAAGATGTCGTTGGGGAATTCATGGAGAGCTGCAAAAAGCGGGGAGGGGGGAGAGAAAGCTCAGATGTTTAATCAGCTCCTCACACCCACCGCACGTGCTGTTCAGTGACACAGCCAGAGGCTGCCTAACCCAGCCCTGCCAGAGGCTCTGCCTCACCTCCCCGTGGCTCAGCTTACCTTGTCCTCGGGCACCACCTTCCCCAAGTGTTTACTGTGCCATTTCCTCCTGTGCCCAGCACCACGCTGTGACCCACAGATGCCCAAGGGGAGACAGACACCCCCCAGAGCACAGCACGGCTGCTTCCTCGAGGGAAGCAGTCAGAGCTGTCCAGAGCGGGTGCGGTATCTCCTGGAGGGGTTGGAAGCTCTCCTCCCACTGCCCAGCAATCCACGGCAACACCGAGAGGAGCACACTGTGCCCTTCACAGCCTTTGCTGCAAATACACTCTCGCAAGTCACTGAAAGACAAACGCCCTCCATTTGCTCAAATGCTTTATTACTGCTCTGGATGTTAATTGGATTATAAAGCTCTTAAGGACAGCCTGCCAATTAGGCTGCAGGAATGGCTTTGGGTTACAAACCAAAAAGCCAGTGCGAAGACAACGCTCTAGCATCCCAGTGCTTCTCAGTAATTCCAGATTTTGAAACAACAGCTTTCTGCTAATGGTCAGTTCTTCACATTCAGCCATCAGCTGGAAAAAATCAAACCACCTTTCACATCTTTAGCAGGTTCTCCCTGCCTTTCACATCTTTAGCATTAATAAAGCTCCAGCAATAGGAACATAATTAGCAATTGCACAGAAGATTAAATGGAAAAACAATCCAGCTCACTCTCCTGGTTTTGCTGCCTCTGAAGCAGTAACTGAGCAAAAGGCAGCTGCATTTGAATTTTCTTCCTCGTGCAAGCAACAGCTCTACCTAGGCACTGCACCTGAGGAGGAAAACACTCTGTTTTACATACAGTCTTTTGCCCAAAGGCACAGGTTATTACTGTAAATTGTATTCCTATGGCTTGGTAAATTCTATAGTGAGTCCTAACAAACTAGCAGGAGCTACTGGAGCAGTACAGACGGCACCTTTAAAATATCCGTAACGGAGGAGCACCGCAATACCCTTCTCCTTTATGAGAACCAGCGATGCCTGTGACTTTTCACCACCAGTCAGGACTCACCTGCCAGGAGCTGTGACTATTTCCAGGAGCCATGACTACTTCCAGGAGCTGTGACTACTTCCTTCCGAGGCAGAACCAGTCCTGCCAGACTGCCTTCCCCTCCCACCCCAGCACCATGCTGTGCTAGAGCTGCCAGAAGTTGCCAGAAACACCCTCAGGTGTCAGGGAGGTACCAGCACAAGGACAGGAGTGAGAAAAACCCCAACAAGCAACACAAAACACTATGGAAGCTGGGAGACAATGAAGGTGAATCAGGTGGAAAGGATCCATCTTTCCTCAGCAAAATATCATTACGTGAAAACCCAATGTTTCCATCACTGCTTTCAGAAACGTTCCTGACCATTCCTGGTTCCACAAGCGAAGGAAACACGGGGAGGTCTGCCTGCAGCAATATGCAAAAGGGTTTGCTAATACACACGTGTGTGCTTCCCCTCCTCCTGCAGCTGCCTCCGAGATTTTACATTCATTACAGACAGATGATAAAAACCCAGTCCCTTTATCAAGAGTCTCTGGGAGGCTCAAGGAGCCCGAAGTGCACCTGAGGTAAAGACATACAGGGAAAAAACAGTACAAAAATAGCATAAGCTGTCTCTAGTGTCAGTGGCTGGGGATCCTGGTCCTCCTTCCTGTGCCCAGTGCTCCCTCAGGCTCAGGTTCCCACCCCACACGGGCAGGAAATGCACCTCCTTTTCGGAGAAAATCCAAGATGTCCATCACCGCATCCTCCATGACATCGGCCGAACACAAACGCTTTTAGCGGGTTACACTTGGAAGCGTGCAATTACAAAGTAATGTATGCAAATTTGAAATCTGCTGCATTTTTATTAGCTGCATCAGGTGCAGATGAGTACAGATAAGAGGAGAGCTTTGCAAAACACAGGAGCTCCTTTCTAAGAAGAAATAAAGGCTGCTGCTGGAACACCACTCCAACAACAGCTGCCCTATTTAGCGGGTTATAAAAGCTCAGACAGTTTGTTATTTCGCTAAAAGAGTCCCCAGCCTTTGTACAGAAAATAGGTGCAGATTTTGCCAGGTTTATTCTTATTACACGGAAAAAACCCCAATCACCCTGCCAACGAACCTAAACTCAAAGAATAACGGACTTCTGCCTAATAATCCACTCAGGTCCTGCAGACTTGGCAGGTCTCAGTCTGGAGCAGCTGGGGAAGGGCAGGATCTTCACAGGGCTCAGCACCTCCCCAGCCACCTCCTGCGTGGGTATTAGGCACAATCCTGGGAGCAGCCCAGCACCCAGCGCATTCCCAGCGCATTTCCGGGGGGTTCCAGCCCTCGGGCATACACAACTCAGCCTCAGTTTTCAGTTCCTGAGGGTCACATTCCCAGAAAACTGAGAGCGGGAGTCTGCAGCTCAACACAACGCTCCTTCCAGGGGTGCAGTTCTACCCTGCACTGGCAACTTGTAGAACTGTGAATAAATATTAGGATTATTCGCATTTGGAAGTAACTGGAATTAGATGGCTATTAGCAAGGTATGGACTGGCCTTGGAAAGGGAGCTAAATATGACAGGAACAGATGAGTATTAGGCGTGAGAAGCTGTGCTCTTTTGCACTTGACTCCAGGTGTTCTGACAGGCAGTGGCTGCTGAGCAGGACAGGGAGCCCACACCTTTTGGAGACACCACCACAAGGGTATGGCCAGATTCAGAGGAAAAGTCTGGATCTATACCCACCAAGGGAAAATTTTTTTAGCCGTAAGACAATGAGCTGGAACGAATTCTTGTCCTATTATTCTCAATCAGTGTGCAATTCTGTAAAACTGCAGGAACCCTGCTCAGCCCTGGCCAACAGGTGACTGACAGAATGCTCTGCATCACACTGCACTCAGAGGGTTTGCTGGCACAACACAAACCTGTCTCTGCCCAGGCCAGGTGTGCAGGGAAGGTGCTGCTGTACCACTCCTCAGGGGGTGGCACTTTTCACAACCCTCTTCCCAGCTGCTCCTTTCCCTCTCACATTTAATGTTCCCACCTCTCCAAAAGGATTACTTTTCAAAAAACCCAGCACTGTACTGGATCAATAGCTCTAAAAGCTGCAACATCCACTTATTTTTTAAGAAGTCTTTATATTGCTAGCCAGTGTATCTACTCTGGGGACAAGAAAACCCTTGGGAAATCTCCCACTGCTTTACAGACGAAAGACGTTCAGCCTGGCCAATTAATTACCAGCACAGAAAACTCACAGATTTACAGCCTTGGTTCATTTTCTCACGCTGTCCCCACAATTCTTTCTCTGTGAATTCTGCTGTTGTCACCTGTGAGGGACAAATGTTAGTCAAGCAGACCTTGTGATGTGAATGCAGACAACGGTTTTTGCATCCATGCTGACAGCTTTTTACACGTGGAAACAAAAATAAACTCTAAAGCAATTAGTTGCCTTTCTCCCTGTACACTCAGAATCACCGTTTTAAACTCAAGCTCGAGACTGCTGCTGGGTTCAGGGTACACAACAATGTCACGTTCAGCACCTGCCTGCAGAGTGTTTCACCCAACTCCCTGACCTCCAGCAGCATCCCTGGCACCATCCCACACCTCGCAGTGCCTTTTCCAGGCTCTGTGCCTGGCCCCTGGGAGGACAGACAGCAGTAATCCAACAGCTCCTCTGCCAGAGGTGACAGCAAGAGGCAGAGCAGAGCGATGGGAGCATCCCCGCTGGAGCTCCTGAGCCTGGCCAGGTACCTGTTCACAGGTGCCTCTTGGTGGGATGAGCCAGACAGAGCAGGCGTGGTGTGACTAAAACGGGAGAGGTCTGCGTTTCTACTGAGTAAGTTATGCGTAGGCTGGGGGAAAGAAAGGAGGGAGAAGATGGAGGAGCGGGAATATGAGATGGTGAACCCTGTGCACCACGGGGAATTCAGAACTGGCAGCTCATTTGCATGGGAAATGAGAACAAACATTACTCCCTGCTACTCTGGAGGAAGCACTCGGGAGAAATCACAGCCTGCAAGCAGCCGGCAGAGCAGCTCCCAGGCCCCTCCGCCCACGGAACAGCCGGCACTGCAGCTCCCGGTAAGCCCCATTTCTGCCTCGCAGCACCAGTTCTAGGAAGGGCAGCTCTGGCCAGGCTTGTGGGCTTGCACTTGCAGGGGTGTTTCATCTGGGTGTAAACATGCACACAGCTACAGCACGCCTGGTTCTGCGGGTGTCCCCAACAGCTGAGCTGCTCGGCATTCCATGCACATCTGACTGCCAATTCTCCACAATTTCAGATGTCCAGAATTGCGCAGAAATTGCCAAACGCGTTTCCTTTGAAAGAGGCATGTGATGTGCCCAGCCCTGCACACCCCATTCTGCGTGGTGCCCCTTTTCCTTCAGACTCTGCTGGCTGTGTGCTGTGTGGCACTGTGCCCCCAGGCTCCAGTCCTGCTCCATCGTGGGGCTCTTTCTCTATGCCAGCTGCACACCTGCTTTCCTGACGCTTTCCCCCGCTGCAGGAAGTAAAGTCTTGAAGGAACAAACACAGGCAGAGCCCTTGTGAAGTCAAAAAGGTTCTGCCTTGGCTTCAGTGCAAATGAGTCGCTTGCAAGGTCAGAGGCGCATCGCAATCCAGGGAAAACAAGCAAATATATCTCAACATAAACGGGGAAGAAATCAGAAATAATAAATAGTATGCAACAGCATATGGTTCAGAGAGAGTTTAAGTCAAATAACAGCAGCAAGTGACCTTTAAAAAGAAGGTTATACTTTCCTTTGTTCAGTACAAGAACTAATTTCTGTCACAGCAAGAATTCGGCAACTGTTTCCCAGGATCTTTGGGCTTCTATATTCCTGTGTTTCACTTGACCATGCTGTAGTTAAGCTGCTTAAATATATATCTGCATGCTTAAACTGACAGAGGGCAGGGGTAGACTGGATACTAGGAAGAAATTCTTCCCTGTGAGGGTGGCAAGGCCCTGGAAAAGGCTGCCTGGAGACCCTGTGGCTGCCCCACCCCTGCAAGTGTCCAAGGCCAGGTTAAATGGAGCTTGGAGCAACCTGGGACAGTGCAAGGTGTCCCTGCCCATGGCAGAGGGTGGCACTGGATGGGCTTTAAAGTCCCTTCCAACCCAAACCCTTCTGGGATTCTGCAGTAGATTTTGCTCTGCTCTGTGTCCCCGCGCCCCATCCTGAGCAGCAATTGCTCCCTGTGAAAGGAAGCACAGGGAGGGATCAGCAGAACTGCCAGTGTTACAACTTTTACAGACCTAAGCACAGTTGGTGTTGGATCAAGATGTTTCCCTTGATAAATGCAATGCTTCTGCAAAGTGATCCATTATCAGCCACACACTCGGGTCAGAAATAGCTGGCACAAGGAAGGTTCTTAGCAAAACCACAGCAAGAAAAGAACAAATCCCTGGCTGGCTCCTGTCCTCACATGAACTGCCAGAAATTGCTAATAACTTACTGGCTTAATCACAGCTACTCTGGAGTTCCCGGACTTCTTTTGATTTGGAACAGAATATAGTCCTTCTTTCATTAGCTTTATTTTGGGGAACAAATATTTATATTGTGTTCATATCCATAGGCAGACTAACCAAAAAAGGCAACTTTACGAGAAGCACTTTTATAAAGCCACCTGGGAAGGAAGAGATGCTGCTGTCACCTCTCTTCTTTTCTGGGGGGAAGAGGGAGGGACTTTTTAATCTCTCAGCATCCCAAGTACTGGATGCAGGGATGCCCTGAGTTCAAAGGAGGGGAGCAAATTCCCCTGTCTGTTTCAGTCTTAGCCCCATTATAGGAGTGGCTGGGAACCTGGATTGAAGCACACAAAAAAACCCCAAAAACCTCCTGCAAAGAGTCAAACTTTTGGATTTTGCCAAAAACATGTTAAAAGTTGCGGCTTAAACATGTGGCCCAGGAATATGGGCAGCTTCAACATGGGCCAGCCAAAGCCCAGCCCTGCCCAGCAAGCAGCATTGTGAGCACTTGGAATGCGGCACAGGGACAGCACCTTGGGCCAGAGGAGGGTGTGTGGGGGACACAGATCCTCGAGTCACAGAACCCTTTTGGCTGGAAAAGCCCTCGAAGGTCACAGAGTCCAGCCCCCAACCCAGCACTGCCCTCCTGCCAAAGTTCCAGGCCACCCCGGCCCTCCCAGCCTGGAGGCTGCCATGGGCTCTGCCTCTCACATGCCCTCAGGGCAGGGATTTACTGCCTGCAAATGAATTCCAACATTTAAACTGTCCAGGCTCATCTTCGGAGCAGCTCTAATACGCTTTAAGCTCCCTTGAATGTATAAATGCTTAAAGTTATTACAATCTCTTTGTTATTTTACATTAGGCATCCCATTAACTATTTTCTTACTTTGATCTAATCGCTGTTTACCATTATTTGGAGATTAATTCTGGATAATGAGGCCACATGGCCTGTCTCCTGTAGAGGCCAAGGGTTGGTTGGCAAGGCAGGGCAGGCCTGGCATGACAGGGAGGCCCTGTCCTGACACCCTGGGGAGCACAGGACAGGACCCCAGAGCGCGGTAGGATTTCCCATTTAAGCTTACACGGCACACAGAAGATCTGGTCCCTTCCCCTCTCAGCCACAACAGAAGCAAAGACATCCTTCCCCATTTCCATCTCAACACAAGGTGCTTGAAGTGCTCAGGCACTTACACCTTATGTAAATTATATTTAGCAAATCAGAGAGAGTTCCATACTTCAGACATCCATCATTTCGCTCTTTGCATATAAAACTGGCAGGGAAAATTTCCATTCCAAGATTGCAAGGTTAAAATGCTACAGCTAAGTAAAGCATCTATAAAAGGGAAATTAGAGCAATCCTTTACTTTGATAGAGCAATGAAAGTACATTAAAAGGGAATTATTGGGGGTGTAAACATTAGCATGGGAGGGATTCTCAGGTGAGAAAGTAGCACGGCTCTGAGGATGATAGCCAGCCTTTTCCAAGGCATCCCAACATCTCTGGCTTCAGCTTGGCTCAGGATCAGCCACAAGGCCAGCTCTTCCGGAAGACAGCTGCAGCCAGCTCTCTGCCTGGCTGACACCCACAGCACAGGGCACTTACTTGTGCCCTTTGAACATCATCACATCTTCTCGAGCCCCTTTTTCAGTTTACTGAGATTTCTGAACACCACCCTGCTCCTCCAAGCATACCTCAGACCCTCAGCTCACATCACCTGCCCACCTGACAGGTCCCCAGAGTTACCTGCTAATGGCCTGTGCATTATTTAATTCCATTTTTCAGCTACTGCACTGTGAAGTTCATCATGTCCAGGCTCAACTGGAAGGCTTCTCAGCCTACTAATTACCCTGCCACCAGTAATTCCTTTACTCCAGGCTTAGATTTCACCAATTTTCTCAGTGTTACATGCATTCATCATACACTTGGCAATGACCATCTCAGAGAGGACTGAGACACGTGCTGTCTCAAGAAATGGGATGAATCACATGATTTCTAGAAAGAATCGGGGCAACTGCACACCATTCTGCTGAGAGTCAGCTGGGAGCTGGGGATGGCTGTGGAAGGAAGAGGATGCAGCAAGCAAGATCCTCCATGGACGGGAACCACCAGGGCTTTCCAGCAATTAAGGATCTCTAATTGACTTCAATCTGCTGCAAAGTGACTCCAGCAGCAAGGCTGTCACAACACCCTTTGGAATCAGTGCTCTCAGAGGGCTGAGGTCAGTGAAACTGGGGGTTCTGGCTCTCCACCACAGCTCTGACAGAGTGCACACTTTCTGTTCCCCACATCTCGGCTTCTGAATTGCACAGGAAGCTCGAGAGATTTTTGTCTCCTTTGTAATTATCTATACAGTGTCACTCTTCCTTCTCGCTCTCATTTTGTCCAGAAGAGTGTCCCTGATGCAGGAGCTCAGTGATGCTCAGGGGACCGAGGCAGAGAGCGAGCACCATCAGGGTCCAGATCTCTGGAAAACCCATGCCCAGGCTTTGCTCTGAGCTCCCAGCAGCCCAGGCAGGACAGAGGGCCAAGACACGTCCTGTGTCACATGGCAGAGCAGGGTCCTGCCCTTTCCTCTGGGGTCCGACTGGCAGATTTCAGTTTTGCTCTCCTGTTTTCCTCCTAGCTGGTTCCTACACACCAGAAGAGGACGCGGTTCGGTTTATTCTGTGGCTGTGGGGAAAAGTGAACAGCACATGCAGATGAAGCAAAGTACATGGCAGGTCCCTCTGCAGTTAGGCATTTTGCTTTATGGTGACAGGCAGGCTTAGAGCCCAATCTCCAGCATAAAACTCACATCAATCACTGTCAGCACACTACTCATACATCAGAAAGACAACACTGGCTTTAAATAGGTACCAGCGGTTGCAGAAGACAAGGCGCTTCCAGAACTCCAACTCCAAAGAGCCTTTCATCTCACCCAGGAACTGAAAGCCCCTAAATATAGGACTACTGTTAAAAATTCATGAGCTTCAGCAGCTATTTATCAAAGTCATGGAAATAGGATATTTTCATGATGGTGAATGGCTTGACATTCATTACTAATAAGCAAATGTGCTCTTTATTACCATTTTAGAACAGAACGTCGCTACCGATACCCAAGGAACATTGCATTATCACCAGGCGTTAGCATTAGCTTTGCTACAATACACACATCATTCCTGCCATCTGGATGCCTCACGCTTATTAGCTCCCAAATGATGATGTGGATGAGGCCAGCTCTGTGGAGCTGGACCGCACAAGGCTGCTGGGAAGGTCCGTCCCAAAGGTGGGACGGTGCCGTGGTGCTCCTCTCTATGAGCCGTGCCCCGGACCACCCTTATGGTGATCCCTCCCTCCAGGTCCCCGGGTGCTCTCAGCAGAGCCCGCTGGAGAGTCCCAGCTCCTCGCTGGCAGTGGCCACTGGACACAGGCAGCATCCCCTGCTCACTGCAGGGCTGCAGATCAGCAGCAGCACTGGCGTGGCTGTGCAGGTGACAATGCTGACCGGGACATCATCAGTGGCAGCTCCCTTCATATCCCACTCACAGCCTCCTACCACAATCACCTGACCTTAAAGGATCCATCAGAATGCAGCCTGACTTCCATGAAGAAGAAGTGAAGGAATAGTTCCTATCTGTGATGGTTTTTCATGTCTTTTATATATGCAAACTTTCTGTGCTGACATGGAAAAAGCACTCATTGCTGTCCGCTGGGAGAAAAGAGAAGCAGAGAGGAAGGAGGAACTCCCTCACCTCCCTCACATGACAAGAGAAAGCTGGACACAAAAACAGAGTGGTTTGATTTCAGCGAATCCCCGAGAATTTGTTCTTCCAAACAATCAGAGGAAGCTCCAAGGGCAGCTGTAATTACATCTAAATCCCCACACAGGCACGAGTCTGTTTTACACGTGGCTGGAGAAAGGACCATCTGTTTTATGAAGGTACTACTAGGCTCTTTTTTAATTTTCTTTTTTATCCCAATTATATTCTTTTCCTCCCCTTCCTCCCTAAATGGAAGCATTGCCTTGGTAATATCAAGAGTCTTAAAATAAGATTATCTTTTCAAATGAGAGAGTCTTTAAAGTGGGATTATACCTTACAACAGCGAACTAGTCTTTCAATCAATTCCAGAGGATACACTCACAACTCCATTACTCTGGAAGAGCCTACATTCACCGGGCAACAAATGAGAAGCATTTAGAGGAAGTGCCTCCAGCCTCTCCTTCGCTGAGCACCCCAGAACTGCACTCTGGTGCTCCTCTGGAACTGCAGAGCAGCTGCCAGAGGAGGAGAAAGGGTGTGGTCCTGGTTTCAGAGGTGCCACTAGCCAGCAGGAAGCTGAGGATGGACAGGCCAGCTGGCAGGAAGGGTACCGTGACACAGCAACCTGTTGAGGCTTTTAAACCATTTCTCCTCTTGCAACCCCTCCTAGCTCTGTTTTCTACAGCAAAATTCTGTGTCATCGAAAAGTCGGTTTGTCAGGGTGGTGCTGGCATTGCTGATGTTACAGCTACAGCTGGAGACAGAAAAAGAGCACCTCAGAGATGTTCTCCCATCAATGCCTTATTTAATACCTTCCACTTTTACATCAAATATCACCCACCTCATCACCCGGTCCCCCCTGCTGCTGCCGCCCTGCCTTCCAAGATGGAAAAACAAGAAGGCAGAATTCCTGTCCTCAAGGAAAGTCTCTTTGTGTGAAGGGCTGATCCCTGAGGAAGCCAGACACGACACGCATTCCGTCCAACCCCTGCCTGCTCTCGGCAGGGCTGGAGCTGGAGAAGAGTCACACCATCGACAAGAATCTCCCATTGCAGGTTGCTTCTCACTGAGCAAATTCCAGAGATTCCGGAAGAAGCACATGTGTAGAGCAGGGCCACGAGCTCACCGCCTGCCCACCGCCTGCCTTCGCTGGCAGCTGTGGATGCACTCTTGGGATGAGGGACCCTCCTGCACCCCGCTGGGTCCAGGACGGGCTTCCACACAGGGGCACCGACCACCTTCAGCTGCTGGGCCCGCATGTTTACTGTGTGCTGCTGCCTGTGCCCTGACTTACACGAAATCCATCAGCCCCATCCCATCCCAACACACGGTTACGAGGGCAGTTCATTAAAACCGGGGCGATCCCTTGTTGCCTGCTGCACAGACACCCGGGGAGGACGGTGCTGGTTCCTACGATCCGCTCTGGAAACCTGCTCCTCAGCTGCGACTGGCACTTCCCTGAGCCACACAGAAAAATGCAAATGCTTAAGCTTCGGGCATTCCATACTGTAAATTCACAGTCCAACTCCACTTCCTAACAATGCACATACACGCTGCAATTAGAAGTGGCCCAGAGCCCCTGAAAGCATTAATATAGGGAAAATCCACTCGCACAACACGTGGCTTTTCATTTTAATGGCTGCAAGGAGACCAAACACGTCTAAAGCAAAGCCAGGGAGGATGGCAAGCACCTCCTTGCAGTTCATCAGGCTACAGAAAAGCACTGTACCTCTGAGGATGCTGAGCCAGAGGGAGCAGGAACAGCCAGGCAGCCTGGAGAAGGACATAAACCAGCTCGGGATGTGAGCAGCTACACAGAGGGGACACTCCAGAACCAGCCAGGCTGTGAGCAGCTACACAGAGGGGACACTCCAGAACCAGCCAGGCTGTGAGCCAGCCAGGCTTTGAGCTGCTCCTGGTGATTCATCCTGTCAGGAGGAGGCTTCCCTCAGCCACACATCGATCCAGGCTAATTTCCTCTGCTGACCTATACACCGCTATGTCACACTCGGGGAACACATGCCAGACACTTTAAAAGAGCTTTGGGGAGGTTTAGCCAGAAGGGCAATGGATTTCAGTGGCAATCACACAGCTAAATACCACGTTTCCCTTGGTGGCATAACCTTTGCATAACTGTTACACTTCCCTGCCATGAATAATCTGCAAACAGCCTTAAAAAGGCCTCTCATCTCCCTTGCACGAACCATTTCAGGGGCACAGCTCCTAAGGGACCCTGTGCCCCCCAGTGCAGTCTCCAAGGGCGTTGTTTCCAGGTGTCATTCGAGCCACGCAGAGGCCCGAGCACAGCACCTCTCTCTGCCCGGTTACTGGTCAGAACCAGGGCGAGGGTGCAGCGGGGATCCAGAGACGTGTGTGCACAGCAACTGGAAGTGCTGTCAGCAGGGCAAACTCTGGGTGTTTGCAGAAGACCGAGGGCACAACACGGCACCACGCCCTGCCAAGCTTCGGGGCGCGCGGCTGTGACACTCGGCTGCCATGTGGCCCTTGGGGACACGGGCATGAAACAGTGAATCCTGTGGCTGCAGTGGTCTGGGCAAAGGGGACCGCTGAGAGCCAGGCAAGGCACGCCCGTGCATGCTAACAACCTGCTGGGTGGCAGGGCTCTCCACAGCGCCCGGGCGCCGGCAGAGGAGAAGCACTGCTGAAAGGCGAGAGGGTTTCTCGGGAGCACACACTGCCCAGCATCTCCAGCACGACAGCAGCTCTGCTGTGCCCTGCCCAGCCACACCAGCATCAGGGGACTCTCCACAGCAGCACCTTTGTGCTCGCAGTTTCACACCCAAGGCTCTTCCTCCGGCCTTACACCCCTCTCAGCCCTGCCAAGGGAAGTGGAGGACAAACCACAGCAAGCACTGCTGTGATATCCCAGACAAGAACACAGCAGTGAACAAATAGGTCCCAACTCAGACAGGTTCTGCTGGTGAAGGAAGGAAAAGACCCGCAGCATTTTATCCACACACTTCTGTGGGCATCGCTGGGGCTAAACTGGATTTCCTAAAGCACAGGGGGCAGCAGCAGAGTTCACGGTCATACAGGTGAGACGCAGGGACATCTCAGAGAAAACAAGATGGCAACACCATGGTGCTTGGCAATCTCCTGCTCTATCTCCAGAACAGCCTGAGTTTTTAGAGGCTTTAAAAGCCAACAAGCTGGGACCACTGTACATCCAAGGCATTTGGCTTGCCAGGAAGCAGAGTGGATGCAGAAGGAAGACAGAGGCAAGGAATCAGGAACAGCAAGGCAGCTGTGCCCCTCTGCAGCAGATTGAGGTGCCAGTCCCTGCTGTGGTTTCTCCTTCAGTTCCCTTGGTGGGGGGAGTCCCTTGTCCCTCCTGCAACCCAGGCGGCAAAAAAAAAAAAGGAAAAAATTCCCTTTTACCTTTCTGCCTCCTGACACTCCTTCCTCTTTCTCACAGCTCCAGGATTCTGATTCCCCCACCGAGGTACCTCTGCTGATGCCTGGGGAAGGAGAGTGTCCCCTCCACCTCCCTCGTGGCACTACACAGCTGTCACTGCCCCCAGTATGGCAGGCTGAGAAAAGAAAAAGCCCCAAATAGCAGAGGCAGTGGTCACAGCTCCTGACCCCCTCCCCTGTGCTCAGGGCTGCCTTCAGGAAGTTCACGTGGTGAGGAATACTCGTCCTCCCAAACACACTGCAGGTGGGGTTTGCACTGAAAGGCTTTGATTAAAATTGGCATCTCCTGCTGCCAGCATCCTCAGCCCTTCCAGAAGACGTGCTGTATGGCAAACACAGTATGGAAACCCCTACAAGGAGACACTGGAATTGGATCATGCTGCTGTAATCCAGGATGAGCGCAGAACTACTTACACAGAGCACTGGTAAAGAAATAATTACTGGAATTAGTTGGGGACAAGATCTGCAGGAAAGCTTTTCTCTAGTGACCCAAGGCTTCACTTTTTCAGTGCACACGAAAGCCCTTGCACCTCCTCTCTAGATTCCTTCAGTACCAACTTTTGGAGATAACCACAAACACCTCCAAACCAGGAATACCAGGAGCAGTATCACCCTCACCAGGGTGCAAACATCAACAGCAACAACAAGCTGTAAGAAGGCTGTTGAAACAAACACAGTCCTAAGTGACAGCAAAACCCCAGAGACCCTTGAAACAGCCCCAGCACCACTGCTGGCCATCCCTGGGCTCTGCTGGAACCACGGTCCTGTTGATCAGGAGATCCATTACAGGGATGACTGCTCTCCTACAGATGACACAGCCCTAAATCTGGCACCAACGCTCAATAACCAGCCACAGTGAAAGTGCTTCTTACGGTCTGGTCAAAAAGTAAAATATTGTACAGATATTGCCAGGCACCCAACACTAGGGATTGACAGTACCTCTGAGAGAACAACCATAGCCACATTTCCAAGGAAGGTTTAGCAAAGCAAAATATCACCAAAGAGCAGCTGAATATTAATTAATGAGACTGGAAGCCACAGCTCTTCACCCAGGAAAATCCTCTCGGCTGTTTTGTGGAACATGACAAACACGGCCAGATATAGTATTTATTTCTCTGCACTGTTTGCTCCCAGCAGCAAACAGGAGAGGAAGGCAGTCCTGGGGAGAGGAGCCTGCCAGCTCTGACCCTCCGGCCCTTTCCTGAAGGAGGCAGAGAAGCTCCTGAGCTGGAAAACAGGAATGTTTCTGGGTCATGGACCCAAACATCCCCTTCCAACAGACAGCACAGCTGGAGGAAGGCACATCTCCCTGCCCTAGCTCTGGGTAACTCGTCCCCCCTTTTCTCAGCCCTAGGCACCCTCTAGGTCCCACTGTTCAAGCCCGAGAGAAACACCTCATAATTGGGGTTGGACTGGGTGACCTTCAAAGCTCTGCTCCAACCCAAATGATGTTATGATTCCATGATAATTCACAGAACAGAAACCTGCCATGTAACAGCAGTGACCAGAGTGGCCCAGCACATCTCTGCCGACGACCTGGACACAGAGCCAAGCCAGGAGACCGGAGCCACACACCCAGGAGGGTAAGGGCCCCTGCAGCCATGGCGCTGGCCAGGGTTAGTGCACCCCCACATTCCTCCACAAAACCAGCTCCGAAGTGATGGATGGCTGTGCTGGGCACGAGGGCACACAGCAACTGCTGGCAGCTGCAAATTCGGAACTGGGCAAGAAGTGACAGAGTATTTGGATCACAAATACTAATTTGTTCCACTTCTGAGGCTCCTTTCCATGAGATTTCCCCAAAGTACTGCGAAGAGCTGACTAATCCTCTCACGGCACGGGCATCACCACTGTCATTTCACTGAGCAGCACGGGGGTGCAGGGGGGTGAAGTGACTCTCCAGATACCAAGGCAGCGCAGAACTGAGGGGCTGCCTTTCACACTCACACACTGAAATATTTTCCCTCATTTCCACCAGGCTCAGCATCACACCAGAAACCACCCCACCCCTTCCAAGCCCCAGTAAAAACCCTTCAAGCCTGATTTTATGGGACTCAAACCACACAGCTTTTATGGAAAACTAAATTATTTTTCTTAAATGCCTCCCTCCTGCCTCCAGAAGCCCTGATTTTACTCAGCTCTCTGCTGAGAATTTCCCTATCATAATTTGACTCAGCCAGAACAAACCAAAACCAAGAGAAGTTTTTCTGCTGACTGCTTTAATACACCTGAAGCCCTAAATATACAGGTTTGGCTGGTTTCTAGGGCAACGGTGCAATCTGGGACTAACATAGCTTCAAAGGTCTGGACCCCTTGGAGGGGACCTGGACTTGGAATACAGCTCAGGCATTGAAGGAGAGAGGATCTGACTCATCCCAGTACTTGGTTACTTTGCTGGAAATCTGGGATGTACACTTCAGCTTGCTGTCAATGCCATAATTTAGTGTCGAGACTGAGAGTAGGATGTGACCCCCCATGAACCACTCCAAGTCACCTCCATTTGTAGGTAGTGAGTGGACGGAAGGAAGTTCCCTGACCCGTCATTAACCAAACCAGAGCAGGAACATCCTGGCGCAAGGAGTCAGCCCCAGCCAGTGCTCTGGCACGTGCCAGGCAGGGCAGCACGTTCTCCCTCCTCCCTGTCCACGCCTGACTTTTCCCTGGCCCACTGGGCAGGTGTCTGCAGGAGGCTGGGACAGAGCCAGGATCCCACACAGCAAACATTTCTCAGAGCACACGCCGACGCTGTGCCACAGCCGGGAAAACAGGACACGCTCTGTGCTTTTCCCACAGCAAGGCTCCATCGATCAGCGAGGCAGAGTATTTTTGCCCCAGCCATGGGGAAAGAATTAATCTGTGAAGCAGCACACCCTTGCACGATGCCTGGGGAAGGCATTACCATCCCCACCCAGTGCATTTTCCGATGAGTTTCCTGAAAGGCTTCCCGGCTCGTGACAGGCCAGCCCCGCACGGGGCGGCTTTTCCTGCGCAGGACGAGGCTCTCTGGCACGCCACCGCAGCTGCCTGCTCTCCGTCCAAGCACTACAGAGGCCAAGTTTTCCTTCTTGAACTGCTCGATATATGCAGTTGGAGCTCTAATATGTGGATAGGATCCCCAGGGACGGTTTGTGGTTGGCTGGGAACATTTCCTAAGGTGTTTTTGAAATCTCTTTTAACTCCAAAATTTTTCCTTCTTCCCCGTTGTTCCTCTTATTGCTGCCAAGCTGAAACATAATGAGTTCATTTAGACTGGAAGTGGAAAGGCTTGCAAGGGATCTGTGAAGCTTTAGCTGCTCCCATGTCAGGGACAATGGCAAGCAGGTCTAGCTGAAACGTCTCTAACAACAGGTGTGTTTCAAACAGAAGGAAGAACCAACCCAACTCCCTAACACTGAAATTTGCATTTAAGCAGTATTTCAGTGCTTGTCAAGCTCCCTAATGAGGCTTTACCCGAGCTGACCTTCGATGATCTCCCTGGCACCAGGCCACGGAGGGAATCCCCCAGACTCTCTGCTAGGGTCTTATCACTCACAGCAAAAAAATCGACAGTTCATAAACGCCGGAGAAACACCAGGAATACAAAAGCACTCCCAAATCACACCTCTGTCTGGTCCTTTCCTGCCTACTGTGCAGGTTACAGTTTTACCTTTAACGCCTGGCCACCCTGTCCTGCCACGGGAGCGCAGGGTCAGCAGCAGCAATCTGCCTGTTCCTGTCACCTCACAGACACCAGAGGGACTTGCTAATCCCCCGATTCCCTTGGACACAGCCACTCCTGCTCACTGCATTTTCCAGGCTAGATCTTTCCCCACCCAGAACAGGCCACAATACCCTATGAGGACAGAAAAACCACATGGCTAACACCCTCACTGCTCAGGAAAGAGTCAGGAGGCTTCACCCGAGTTCCAGCCGTGCTGTGCTGGGCCTGGCATGGACAGCAGGATCAACCTGCGCCTTCTCAGTGAACAAAACAGTTGTGCAAAAGGGTTCTCCCAGTCTCACCCAGCTGGCTGGTGGCAGATCTGGAACGAGAAGCTCCAAAATTCCCGCTCTGCTCACTGATTTTGGCTGCCAGTCCTACATCCAATGTGCCCTGTGTGACACAAAAAGCTGCCCCAGCTCCCCGGGATTTTAGAGATGGCTAACATTCATTATGTTGGTGTTAAATTTCAGTGGACTGCAGAGACCAAAACGTTTAGATTCGTTTAAAAAGCACATTAGATTAACTCATGGGAGACAGGTCCTGTCAGTGCCTATCAGACTCCTCAATTTGGATGCAACTGCTGAAGAGCAACTGGTTCTGCTGGAGCTGGGATAGTAAAACCAAGCTCTGGCCTGGCTCACTGCAGAAACTCTCTATACCTTCTAAATATACCAAGACACTCACCTGCAGCACTTTCCCTGTGAGGCAAGATCCAAAAATAGCCAGATTCTGCATACAGCGCCTCCTGAGCTGGCATGCAGCGATGGCAAAGGTCAAGTGCGCTTTGTTTTGGCACTGCTCAAACAAGCCTGCCCCCTTCCAGAGAGGGCAGCCAGACCAAAGATCCTATTTCCAACACCAGCCACAGAGTTTATGTTTCACCTCCATCCTTGGCAGCTGTTTGCAGTTTTTACTGTTTACCCTCATATTTATTCCAAAAACAATACAACGTGCTCAACAAAGATATGTCAGGAGAACGCAGCACACAAAATAATATCAGCAGGCAGGTCACTGGAAGTTTAGTGGCTGGATGCCAATCAGATAATGATTTGCAAGCTGTTTCTCAACACGTGGGTGAGCACATGGGACCCTGGGCTGCAAGCAAAAGGCGTGTTTTTTCTTGGGGATGAAGCTCTCTCAGCACGCAAAGGTACCAGCCTACAGAGTGATGGGGTTACTTGAAGCTGTGCTCATCTCTGTCTCATGGCAGTTCATTAAACAGAGGAGAAACGCGTTCCCACCTGAGTACTGAGCTCCCAGCGCTCTCTCCTGGTGCCCCAGGAATGCCACTCAGCTTAGGAATGAAACACGGCAGAGCATCCACAGGGTCCTTGAGACCCCTCAGCTTCCAGGGCAGGGACACCTCCAGCCGAGCAAGCTGCTCCGCTGGGGCCCCAGTGTGGCACCCACATGAACACCTCCCAGTAGTCTTGCAAAGCCTTTCTGCACGACACTGGATTTGAGCTGGGACCTCACTGCTCCCAGTTTGGAGCTGGGCTGGTTTTCCCTTACAACCGTGTCTAGGAAGCTCTTCCACACCGCCCATCCTGTGGCTAGAAATTTCTTGTTTCCAGCCTGTGTTTATCCACTGCCCATTCCTATCCCCTGCTGTTGTGCCAACCCTGCCCACCAGTTTAGTGCTAACCCCTGGGTATGTACAGACAGCACTTTATTTTTCTTACTTACTGCACCAAACAAGACCAAGGTGTTGTTTTCTTGTTCTGAGCCTCCACGGTCCCTTGATTATCCCAGTATTTTACATTTACCTGCTCTCGCCCGAGTTACTTCCTCAGCGTGCTGACGCTGTTGCAGCGAGCAGTCCTAACAAGCTCTCGGTAGAGCTGTGGGCTGGAGCACGAACATAGTCTGATCTCTGCTGGAAACGTTTCATTTCAGGACGTTTCAGCTCAGGAACCGGCTTCCCTCCGTGCAGGAGCTGTGCTGTGCATCCCCTCTCACAGGTATGGCTGCTGTGCTCATCCTCATGGCAGCCCAGTCCTCCTCCACCCCGACTCACAGCTGCTTGCCTTCCAACCTCTGTACACAAACCACCAGCAAATGCACGAAAAAAGACCAATCCCAAGACCCGAATCTGGATGAACTCCTCTACTAAATTGTCTCCAAGCTGCCTGCTTCTGCACGAGCATAAAATTTTAGGGCAACAGAGTTGGGTGGTGAAAATCCTGCCTGAAGGATTCATTTACTCGTCAGTGGCTTCCCACAGAGCTTAGAAACGGCATGGGCTCGCCCTGTGCATCCCTTCCCCACTTCACGTGTCCTTACGACCTCGGAGTGCCTTTTATCCAACAAGTCCCACTTCACAGTGACCCTCTCCCTGTGCTGTGGGAAGAGGACAGGGGAGTGGGATCGTGCTCCAAAGCCACCCGAGCTCGGTGACAGTGACATGGGCCCAAGAGCCAACACTGGAGCGGGCATTCAGTCCTTCTGGCCACCCAGCGTGTCCGGCGTGCGCGTGACACCGCGGCCGATGTCTGCCTGCCCGGAGAACGGGCTCAGCCCACGCCTCACGGCCGAGCTGTCCCCTCTCTGATCCATCGCTACCATAACGGTGAGGACTGCGGAACCAGCAGAGGCCACACAACGCTACTGACGATGTCCAGGCTGCAGTAAAATCCACCTGGCCCTTCCCCAAGTTACTCCTTCTCATGTTCCTGTCAGGAGTGAAGAACTGTCTCTGACGGCAGCAAAGCAAAGTGGACAGACCACACAAGCACAGGAGGACACCAGATAAGAGCTGGCACAGCACCACAGGGTAAAGTGGCTCCTAAAGGGGTGGCTTGGAGAGGTTACAAATGACCCCTGTCTTACTGAACATACCTATCCTCCTGTTCAACAAGGTGCATGCAATTATTTTTGGCTACAATTATTGAATTGCAACATTTTCCACGCCTTAAAGAAAGCAGCAGCCTGACCTTCCCTAACCATAAGCTTTTGCAGAAAAGAAAGGCTGCAGCCTTCTTGCTACCTGCATAAATAATTCCCTCACTGGAGGCAGTCACAGGAATTTCTTGTTTAGCAAAATAAAATTTTGTATGTGGACTCTAATGATATTAGTTAAGTAAAAAGGGGGGGGGTTAATAATTTTTCCTTAAAATAACCGTTGTCTTTCATACACAATTACAGGTAAAAGACAAAGTAGGAGATTAACTCTCCAGAAGCAGAAAAGTGCCATCTGGTTTATGAATCATTCTAGGTATGACACTCTTCTTGCAGATGATACATCTTTTGACGTACACAAATATGTTATGCTAAAATAAATAAATAAATATAATATAAATGATGCTTAAAAGCTGCCTTCCCTGAGGTAACACTCCATAAACCCCCAAAGCTGCAACAGAACCCTTCATTCCTTAAATCAGGGCTAAGGGGTGATGGTTTTAAGCTGAAGGAGGGTGAGTTTACATCAGATATTGGAAAAAGATTTTTTACAATGAGGATGGTGAAGCCTTGGCACAGGGAAGAAGCTGTGGCTGCCCTTGGATCTCCGGAAGTGTCCAAGGCCAGGTTGGACGGGGCTTGGAGGAACCTGAGACAGTGGGAGGTGTCCCTGCCCGTGGCAGGGGGTGGAATGAGATGGGCCTTAACGTCCCTTCCCACCCAAGCAGCCTGGGACTCTAAACCCTGCCAGCTCCTGGTTTCTGTGGCTCAGAGGCAGAGCTGGCCCTGACACCCTGGCAGGCAGAAGAGCTTATGGACCCAGCTGGGAGAGAGACACCAGGAGGGGTCTTCATAGCACTTACCCTGGATTTCAGCCTTTTCCCCCTCTCAGCAAGATAAGTCGTTCCTTTCCAGCCCAGGCAATCTTTTTGTTCCAAGGAACCCTAGAACTAACTCGCCTTTCATTGCTGTAAATCGTTACCATCAGGAATGCTGAGTCAGGAACCCCAAGTCTGGAGCAGTTGTACTGTGGTCAAAAACAAATCTATCATCTTTCAAGGCTTTCCCTGCGTTATCTGCAGGGTTTACTGCCTTGCTAGATGTTATTACATTATTTCAAAATGTCCCGCAAGGCGCTTCACTCTTGAATGTCTCACAGAAACACTAAGTTACATTTAACAGAAAACCACAGAGTATTTTTCTCAAGTTCACATATATGAAAAGTTATTGGGCAGAATGACGAACGCAAACAGCTACTAGGAACTGATTACAGAAATCTAGAAACAAGATGAAGATTTTCCTTTTGCTCCAAGCAGAAAAAAAAAAACCTTGGCTCAGCTGCACAAACATTTATAAAGGTAGGTGTTTTTGCAGACTCACCACTCCGATTAGCATCACAGACTAGGTAAGAATAACTTATTAACAAGATGAGCAACACAAATGTCATTGGTAAGGCTTTTTAAACTCAAGTCTCTCACTTTATTGACCCCCAGAACAGACGTAGAAGTAAACTGGCAGCTGGGAGATACTGAATGCCGCAGCCCAGCAGCTCCTGCTGACCCAGCCCAGCCCAGCAGCTCCTGCTGACCCAGCCCAGGGGGGCTCTGCCTTCCCCAAGGCTCCAGGGCTTGCAGAGCCTGTCCGAGCTGACCACAAAACTGCTGCTGCCACCGCCGCTGCCGGCCACTTTTGGATTGGGGTGTTTGGCTTTCCTAAAAATTTAAATCAACTAAGACTCTGAATACTGATTAGATCCAAGCCTCAGCCTAACCCCTCCGAAGTTATGTAATCCCTGAAATCCAAAAAGCCTTGGAAAGCTCAAATGTGACAGTGCCGGTGATGTCATGCTGCTGAAAGGTTTCCATGGAAACCACTCCTACCACTGCCATATGCCTGTGGCTCTCAGCATCCTCTGCGCAATGCCCCCAGCACCGCAACTGGGGAGAACTGGGACGAAGTGGCCAAAGCCCCCCAGGTGCCCCTCAGCTCCCCATGCTCCCCATCCTGCCACGCAGCTGCGAATGCGGCCCCATCACCTCCGCAGCACAAAAGCCATCGGTGCCCGAGAGACCTCCGCACCAAACAGAAGCCCCAGAGGGCCAGCCCCGAGAGCAGGCAACGCTGCTGAACAGGGGACACTCAGTCCTGGCTCCCTTCAGCCCAGTGACGCATCTCCTCACCCCCATTCCCAGCTCCTGTCGCAGGCAGCAGCAGGGCCACGTGCCAGCTGCCCTGGAGGACGGCCTGGCAGCCTTCACTCAGTGCCACCTCACACAGCCAGAGGGTCAAACCCATTTTCATCACAAGCAAGTTAAAAAACAAAACCAGAAAAAACAACTGAATGGTCAAAAAGTGTTCCTGAATCCTCATGGTTGCAGAGAAGAGCTTAAAAAGGTTTCCCAAACCCGAAAGCAACTAAAAAGAACAAATCTACTGGCTTTAAAAATCTCCTTTTCTCCCCACTCCTCTTCACCAACCTGGTAATTCCTGCGTAACTGCAGCTGTAAGGCTTTGTTGTTTTTTCTAAGGAGAAAAGCTTAATTTTCTGACGCATCTCTGCCCGAGTTCACCCTCACCCAGCTGACGAACTAAAACAAATGCAACAAATTAAACTGTGGGTTAATTTAAGATGCAAGCAAAGGAACAGCCCTTATGGCTTTATTTCCCTCAAAGAAATTGAGAAGCTCCCCCTGTTAAAGGGTTCTGCATTTTTAATCATCCTCTCTGGCCAGGGCACTTGTGACCCGCCCTTATGTAAGGGCTATAAACCGATTTCGTGTGCCCAGAGACGTGCAGTGGCTCTGCCTGGGTTTGGTGCCCACAGGTAGAGGTAAGAAAACGCTGGGAGAGCTCAGCTCAGCCCAACACCGAATACCACCCCACCTAACCACGACTTTCCTGCAGATCACACAAATGATGTCCAGTGGAGCACAGATGGCCAGAAGTTCTCCTGCCTCCCTGAATGCCAGGTCCAGCTGAGCAGAAGGGCCACACACTTCCTCGCTGGGCTTAACTGCAGCCCCTCACCCTGGTTTTCAGAGGCAAAGCCCCAGCTGGGGACCAGCGGCATCCAAGATCTGCTTTGTCCCACATATCCCTCCACAGCGGTTTCCAGCAGGAGGCTGAGCAACCCAAGATGGATTTTTTTAAGAATGCATCACGTAGACTTTGGCAAAACAGAGAATAGTCTCAAAAAGGCTTGAGGGAAACATCAAGCTGCTGTTTCCTCATCTCCCATGAAATCCCTGCCAAAAAGCCTATAGCATAATGCAACAAAACCGAATTACAATTGTAACATTTTTTTTTAATTAAATGATGAGTCCATATTTCTGAGCTTAGCATGGATTCCCTTTTTTGGCATTGACAACTTTAACAGTTATACACACGTTCCAGCTTAGTCACCCCCAAAACACTATCCAAACATTGCTATTTCAGGACATGCCGTGGGGCGAATTAACCCTTCTGGACTCGGGGCTGGCTGCTTTGGACCATGTGCTTCCTGCCAACCAGACATGATTTACTCGAGTCCCCGTCAAAGAACTGAACAAGACCCTCTATTTTCCCCTGGGACACAAAGCCCAGGGGGGTTTTGCTCTGCTTTCTCCCCCATGCTCTCTGCCAGGCCCAGTGCAGCTCCGCAGGTATCTTTATCATTGTTCATTGCAAGCAGAGGACAAGTGAAGCCACAGGCAGACACACAAGAGCCACAGCGGCCACCTCACACAGCCAGCCTGGAAAAGCAGTGAAACGGCCAAGCACCACCACGCACAACAGGGAGATTTTGGGCAGCCTCCCACGTGTGCCAGGCAGCCCGTGGGAGTCTGTCCTGTGCAACTGCTCTGCCAAGAGCCACACACGGCTCCTCTGCTGCCACCTCCTCCCCTCCCTGAGGACACCAACCAGCACCCAGAGCGCCCTGGAGAGCTGCAAACTTCCCTCTCAGCAAGCCCTTATTTATGGCTGCTTGCTGTGCGTTCCTGCAGCACTTCCAGGGAACAGGACGTGGCGTTACGCCCCGACTGCTAAAGGTCAGTCCTCATTCCCACAGCAACGATGTTCAGGAAGGCCTGCAACTCCTCGGCTGAACACCATCATGTTGGAGCACTGCTTACAGGTCTCACAGCTTGGTTTGCTCGTTGGCAGCTGTGTTTCCTTCAAATTCGTGTTACAATTTCCAGCCAAGTCCTGAGGCAGCCAAGGACCTGCTCCCAGGGAAGTCACTTCCTGATGCCCTTTGTTTTGATGTTCTCATGTTCTGAACGATAAGGATGTCTTTTCCCCCACATTGTTTATTTTCTTCAAAGCTCCAACCCACTTACTCCATTCATTCCTAAGACAGCCCAGCTCTCATAAACTATCATTTGGTGGCAAGTTTTTGCAGTTAGCAAGCAATATAATTACCTTTGAGCCTCCCTCTATAGCAGCATGACTCCTATGGCATGCCTTGTCCCAAACAATGGCATGCTGCTTACCCCGAGCTCTAATCAACATTCTTTCATTCACGAGCACAAAGAAAACAGAACAGCATAAAGAACCGTGTATTTCTCAGAATGGTGCCTTATAAAAGAAATACCATTCAGCAAACTTAAACAAAGCAAACCCACTCCCCCTCAGTTCCTCCCAAACACAGTCAGCCCGGTCAGGAACCGCTCCACGTGTCCCGTCTTTCTCTGGCCTCCACGAAGCCAGTACCTCCAACAACAGAGAAGTTCCCAGCTGCTGCCAGTCCTCATGATCCCGCAGAGAGAGGGCTTTCTCTTGTCTCTGTGCACTGGCCATGGAGCCCGGCGAGGAGCACGAGGCCTTGCAGGGAGAGGCGTCACCCAGACATAAGCAGAGGAAAGTCAATTCATTGTCTGGCTGTTCTGTTACAATTTAATTGTGCTATTTCTAACACCACCAAAGTTCTTCTGGATCTCTGGCTAAGCTATCCATACAGGCTTTTTACTGACTCCCACTTATTCCTCCTCTAAATATTCAGGCTGGTAAATAAATGTTTTGCCTTCCTGAGCTAATGCATAATGTATAAATCAGCCCCAAACACAAAGAAACCTAAAAACAGTTCTCATAAAAAAGATTGAGATTTTTTTTCCATAAACAACAGCTGGCAAAGTATTTCACAAAAGGAAAAAAAAATCCCACTTTGCCAATACATTTAATTGCTTCAGGATTTAATGCTTCTGCAGACTTGTTTGCTGCAGCCAATGTTAGAAAGGAAGTGTTTCTGTCCAAAAACGGCAGTGGAGCTATCTCCATCTCCCACTTCAGGACACACTGCCTGAGGAGAGCTGGAACAGCACGGGTTTCTCCTCAGCCATTCCAGCCTTCCGCAGGATCCTGGATCTTGCTCCCAGCAGGACACTCCGGGCTGGGAAGAGGATGCATCACACGTGGCACCATCACATAGACACCTTCACACTGAAATGTGAAGATGAGGGTCTCAAGTATTTTCACCCAAAAATTAAAAAGCAGTGAAACTGTTCTGTTTAAAATTCGAGTGAATTTCATAATAACAAAACAGTATTACACAGAAGGGCAATGAAATGTTTCAAAAAAAGAGAACGATAAAGGCAATAGAGGAAAAGTATTTGTTCTGAGTTTCCTGCAATTATTTTCACCCCCACAGAAACAGTGCACAGCCATGCCAGCGTGTGTTTGCCTGTGTCAGCACTCTGAGGGCCGTCCCACCGTGCCTGCTGTTCAGCACATCAAGAAATAAAGTCGGATTTGCCGTGACAGCCGCACCTGAGGTTCCGTACAGAACCTCCCGGGTAGTTTCTGTTTACCCCAAATCTCAGACGACCTCATTCTTACAGCCCTTGCTGCTGTGCCACACAGCTTGTCAGATGGGCAACACCACCCCAAACCATTCCTGAGCCTCCCACAGCCCGTCCTGCCCAAGAGGGGAATCTGTGCACACCGCAGAACCTCCCTGCTCTGCAATTTCCAGCACCTCCAGAGCCGTGGACACAGAGCACAAACCTGGCAAGGCACACAGCCCGCCACCTTCCCGGCACCAAGCACAAACCTCCAGTTTGTCTCAGCTTTCCATACACTAATCACTCACAGCAACATCATTTGAACAGTTCGCTTAGTTCTTGGAGTTTTACAGATAAACTACAAAGTATGTGTTTCTTCTACTAGTCCTGAGGGAGTAGAAAAATAAGGCAGTAAATTAAGCCTGGACTGCTTGCAAACCTCCCTCTGAGATTGGGCAATAGGCTCTGCTTTAACTCCACCAGCCCTCTGCCTGCCCGAGCTCCAGCAGGATTGGCAGCACCCCATCTGTGGGAGAAGGGGATGGCGCCAGCCCTGTCCCCCCGAGTGACACCCCAGCTTCACCTGCAGGGCTGCCCCAGGAGCAGCGTCACCTGGGGAGGCTCTGCGGGACCACCATCCGTGGGGACAGAAAAGGGAGTGAAAGCAACAGGACTTCTTCTAGTTCCACTGGCTGCAGGCAAGTCTGCACCTCCACTGGGAATGTGTCGAGGATCTGCAAAATCAAAATAGGATGGGAAACTGACTGGTGGCACACACCCTTTAAAAGGCCATCAGATCCTGATTTATAGGCTCAAAGCAGCAGGGAATTTCCTACACGGAAAAATTCGCCAGGGGAAACATCAATCCTGTCTTCAGCTCCACTGTCTCTGGCTGGGCAGAGCAGTCCATGTGCTCTTCAGAACGAACAAGACCCACGCACTCACATGCGTGCTAGAACACGGATGCACACATGCCTGCACTCCAAGGTCCCCTCCAGCAGCCACCAAACACCACCAAGAGCTTCAAGGAAACTCGGCCAAGGTTATGGGTGATGACACATCACATAACTCAGCTGTCGGCTGCTGCCTGCGTGCTCACCTGTTTATTAATTCTGTTCTGAAGGCGGGTTAAACATCCCTGTGAGTTTTTCCCAGGAGACAGCGATTCAATCCAAACCATTCAGCACAGATGCAGCGGAGCTAGGGCAGAAGACGTGCTGGTTTTCAACAAAAGCTTCACTTGTAATTTATGTTTATTTTTAAGAAAAAGTGAGTTCGGAAAGACATGTCAAAAGGAGGAAGCCAAATGCAAGCAGAACATAAAATGAATTCAAGCATGGAGGCCGCACGAACAGTTCGATTCCACCACTGCCAGGTTCCCCCAAGCACACGAGCGGTGGTGGTTCAATGGAACTTTCCATCTCCCAGTCCAAGTATTTGTCAGCTCCTGCATCCTGATTACATCTGTAATCCTGGTAACCGGGGATGGGGGAGAGGGTGAGGTTCAGCACTACCCACAGGAGCCTCGCTCTGTAGGGATCCGACAACGTCGCTCCGTTCATGGGATGGAATTCACCTGCACTCCCCTGTCCACTGCTCTTGGGCCTGCCCTGACTGGTCTCTTGTCCACCCCTCAGCTTTGGTGGCTGCCAGAGGTGGGGGCATGACGCAGTGACCAGCAAGGATCCAGCAGCACAGCTGGACGGTCTTACCATGCCTGCCCTGCTCACCTGAACGGCTGTGGGTCACTGCACTGCCTGGCCTTGAAGCCACGCCTCACTCGTAGGCCCATAGGTGCAGGGATGCCAGCACTCACCACCACATCCCCAGCGGTTGCTATGGCTACAGGAAAGCTGCTGCATCCCTGCATGCAGCACCCTGCCTCACCAAGGGCCCTCGCAGCGACCAAGCGCCCTGGAGGACATCCTCGAGATCCCGCTTGCTTCAAGAGTGGCTCTGATGTCCCCTCACAGCAAATCCATGCCCCCTCTTGCCCTTTTCCCTGGCACACTGGCATCCTCTCAAGAGGCAGAGCTCAGCAGCTCTTACTGCAGAGCACAAAGGCTCGCACAGGGCACAGGAAACGCTCAAATTCCCAGGGAAAACAAAACACAAGGAGCTATTTCATACAGAGACACCAGTTACTGACTCGTTAACTGCGAGATGCGAGAGTGCACCAGGGAAGTGTCACTCAGTCCACTGGCCCCAGTCCCAGTGGCAAACACACCTCACACTTTGCACTTTTCCCAGTGAACACGGCACTGCGTGCAGATGGAGCAGAAGGCAGTGTCAGACATACCTCCAGCCTGAGCAGCCGCCTCTCCCACGGCCAGCGCCCTTCTCCAGGCGTGCTGACCTGGCTGTGGCACACCGATACGTCTGCATCTACCATGAGCACAGGCAGAGATCCCATCAGGCACTCAGCTCGCAGCCAGGTTTTATGGAAAAACAGGTTTAGCTCCTGTGGGCAGCAGCCCCAAGAGATCCCAAAGCAGCGTCCTCCCGAGGGAGCCACCCGTGCAGGGTGACAAGGCACAGGGCTCCCCGTGCCCCAGCCCACAGGACATGTGAACCCTGACTGTGCCGAGCCATGCTGGAGTTATGACAATGAATAATTAATTGCCGCTTTGTTTTCTGCTGAAATCCTATAGCAGTAATTATCTCTGTTTTAACACAAAATAAGTATCACTTTCGCCTTTCCTCCTCTTTTCCCGCCAATTAAGAGATGGGAAGACAGCACCTCTGGTGCATGATTCCTCAGAGCCCTTCGGGGCTGGAGCTGCAGTGGTGAGGAATCACTGGGATGCTCCCCCAGGCATGGACAGCTTGCCAAGCTGCAGAAGGACACAGCACCGCAGTGCTTGGGTCACTGGGGAGTCACACTCATGGGGGCAGGAGCTGATTCTCCAGTCGGTTTCTTCTGAGACTTTTAATGAGTGCTAATAAGAAGTGGCCCATCCATCACCGTGGGCCTGGGCTGACACTGCCCCTGTGCTCACCAGGCCGCAGCCTCAGGACTGGCCTTGGTTACAAACACTCTGGTCAGGACTGCTCACCTCTTTCTATCCCATGCACATATATATATATTTCTTTCTATGCACATATATATAAAACCGAGAAAAGGGTTTATTCCAATGTATTTCCCCCTCCTGCAGAGAGGCACAACCACGCCTGTGCAAACAAGCTGGAGAGCTCCTGGCGGATCCTCATCCTAAACTCGTGCCTATGGGGGACACTGCCGAGACCACTGGTGAGGACAGAAAGCCGTGGCGCTGCCCAGACACTACTTTTGGTCACTGGTCCAGGCACACAGTGAGCTGGGGGGCAGCAGTTCCCCCTGAGAGAGGAGCTGCCACACAGCTCACGAAGCACCGGAGCAGCACTTCCCAGCTTCCACGTCGCCCACTCAGCCTGCAGGAGCACACGGAGCCGTGATCCCTCTCTCTGTGTGGTGTCAGCACACCCAGCACAGGAGACTTTGATCCCAACGGGAGAGCCCCTGAAGAGCCCGGGCCGAAGCAGGAGCTCTCCACCTCACTGCTAGCACCAGGAATCTTGGCATCTTCGGGAAAGAAAAATCCCTCACCTCTCCATTTCCTAACAGGAACAGCACAGAAATGACAAAGGACCTGCACATATGGGCAACCAATATCTAATCTGGGAAATTTTTTTATGCGGTCCATGAAAAAAGGGCATTTTAATTAAATACTTTTATTTTACCCACTGCTGCACACTAAATCAAACTGCTTCAGCATTAATATATAAAACCATTATTCTGTACATGCATAAGTGAATTTACACACGTGTCTGTATATAAAAACTATACAATTAAGCACTGCTTAAAATGCAGATGGCAGATGATAAAAACTTCATCCTAACTAAATTAAATCCCGACTTGGGATGTTGTATTTGATTCTCGGTCATTTAAATCTGGTGTAAATGCAATGAAGTCAATGAAACCAGTAACAATTTACACTCATTGAAAATCTGGACCTTTGATTTTTAACTACTAACTACTGGCAAGAACTGAAAAACAAGCAACAAAAATCTAGTTTGCAACATGGGGCCAGATGTTACTTTTCTTCTTTTGCAGTAATAGCTCAAAAATACTAGTTTTAAAACAGAACTCTAAGAGAGGCCTGTCCTGGGTCTTGGAGTTACGTCAGCTTTCAGCCCTGAAATTTAAATTAATGCTTGAGGCCTCTGTTTACACATTTATGTTCAATCTGTGAAATACTACAGACGCACCAAAATTTAAAGCATGTGCTGATAACCATTTGCTCTGATTTCCTTCATTATCAAGCTTGCTCCCTGTACCCTCCCGGCACGGCAGAGAAACTTTCAAATAGCTTAGGAAAGACACTGTCGTTCACGTGATTTGATCAGGAACGCCATACTCTGTCCCAGCGAAAACAAGTCACACATTTTACATGGCCTGGGGTCAACAGGCACCGAGGCAAATGACTTCATTCCCAAATTTCTTGGTACTGCAAGTCTAAAATTTTTAACAACCAAAAATCTACAGCTGCACAGATTTTCCTGGGGAGAATTAGGACATTTTACAAAAATGCAGCGATACGTTTTTAAATGCTAAGTGGACAATTTGCATTTACCACGGCAGGCGAATAATTCAGGTGTGCAAAAAAAAGAAACTATTCTGGTATCTGGCCAGTGTGGAACATCTACATCTGGTACACAATAACTGCGATGTTACTGCAGCTGTGAGCAGCCATCTGCACCTCAGCAGTGTCCCCAGGCAGCCAGAGTCACCAAACCAGGGGACCACACTGACTCTTCCCAGCTGCCAGCCCAAAACCCTCCACTGGCGCTGCTCTCCACGCTCAGCATGTGAAAATCCAAGTGCGCTTTCTTCCCAGAGAAAGGAGCAAGTCTGACTTGACAGTTTTTTTTCACTGCCTCCTTAGAAATTCAGGTCACAGGCTTCATGGAAGACTTCTCAGATTACCAGAGTGATGCACAGCAGCAGCCTGGCATCCTCAAGTGTCAGAGAAGTAAAACCCAGTTCAGAGAGGTACAATGTGATATTTATTCACATCTGAAGTCATGCTTTGTTTCTTAACACCTTTTAAATGCAAAGGCATTTAAAGATTTGGAAGCAAGGGTCCCTTTTCAGTATTTTAAACCTCTCTGCTGCCTTTTCCACAATGCACAATAACCAAACCTCACTAAAAGGTCAAGGAAGCAAGTCTCATTCCTCTGGATACAAAGAACAAACGAAAAAGTAACAGAGGAAAAAAGCCAAAATAAATCCAAAAACTGAGAAAACTTCTGGGCATTTTAAAGTTATTCCAGAGGGGGAAAAAATAGTCATAAATCAGGACACAGGGTTTCCCCACTCCACCAGTGGACAGCTACCATGCAGGTGGGGCCGCACTTCTGACAGACTGTCAAACACCCTCCTCCTGTGCCTTTGGCAGCAGCAGGTGGACGGCTTCTGTTCCTTGTTCCCTACAAGGATCATTCCTTTCTTCCTCGCCCCTTGCCATCATTTCTCAAGATCATTAACATGATTCTTGGGTAGCAACAGTCAATTAACCTTCGGTGTTCGTCGCTCCCCACGCAGCGTGACACACGGATCTTCCCCGAACGCTGTGGAGCCCTCACTGCACAGCCAGTCCGTGAGAACACAGCATTTTCCACCACAAACAACAACTAAAACGGGAACAGGCTCAGCACAAGCATCACCAACTGAGCAAACGAGTCCCAGACTGAGAGATCTCCCCACACTACGGGCGCACATGCCGGCTGTGCTGCGCTGCTGAAGGCTGAGCCAAAAGTAGTTTAATCACAGCTGTTTGATACCCGTGCAGTTATGCGTTCTGCAAAAACCGGCAGCAGCTTTCCGAGGAGCACTCTCTGGAGCTCAGCACCTCTCCTCTGCCTGCACACTGTAGGGACAACGCTGGCTTTGGAATCTGGGCTTTACTTTCTCCTTCTTTTGTTTCATTGATGCAACAGAGCACACCGAGGATGAACTGGGTAATAGCACTGCCACCTCTTGATTTTAATCGTGCAAGCCTGTGTTATTTTTCTCCCTGAAGCTCTGGCTCTTGGAGCTGCACACATAATCACACGGGAACAGTTGCAAAATTTCAGGAAAAAGAATCCCACTGGCCTCCTGTGTGTGCCCAGAGGGCCCTGTTTTACAGGGAACTGCACGGTTTTGGTCATCAGTTCAGAGTTTTCAAGTACCCAGCTAAAAGCAGTTGTTCTGAGCTTCCCCTTTGGCACACTGTCCAGGTACAGCCCTGCTGTAAAAAATACAGCAGGTCCTGCCCCAGAGCGATGGTGCTCAACTACCTGCTCCCCTGTACAGCAGCACGGCTCGGCTACACTTGGGCTGTTGCCCCCTCGGATGGCTGAAAAATCCTAAAGGAAATACTTGTGACCACCTCTTATTGCTAAGAGATCCTACAATCCAGCAGTCCCCCAAAAAAGCCCAGCCCAGAAGGCGAACCCCAAGCCCTGAGCGAGTCCAGAGCGCAGCGCGGAAAAGGAAAATATCCGCAGTTGTTTCCGACAAAAGAAGGCTCTGCAAGGAGAGCTCCGAACCCCTCGGCTGCCTTGCACGTTCCTCTCAGCCAGAGGTGCAGCTGCTGGGACACGGCTTGGCCAAACCCAAGGTCTGGATACAACTCGGGCACCAGCCCCGGGCTCGGCCAGCGCCGGGCTCCCCGAGCCCCAGCTCCTGGGGCCACGTGTCAGCACCAAACCTCAGCGCCTGGTCCCCACCAGCAGAACATCTCTCCTTCCTGGCCGCAGCACGAGAGAACCCAGGGAGCTGCCAGCACAAGAACCCAGAAGAAATAAGCATGTTTTTGTTTTTACTTCTGAGGTTTTAACCCCAACATCGTGGTTTTCTGATGCTTTAGGCCTGAAGTTGACAAACAGAAGCAGAGTGTGGGAGCACAAGTTCAAGCAAATTTCTGTCAAATTCACCAAACTTATAGCTCAGTGAGAGAAGAACATCTTTTTTGCTGTTCCTCGAGGACATTTTGTTACTAAACTTACTGCAATTTATTTTTCTAACGTTCCCTCAAGTGAAAGCAAGGTTTGGCAGCTTGCAAGGCAGAAACAAATTTTTACTTTTCTTTTTGCTAGGATAAAATTAATTTTGCTTGAGGGAAGGCGACTTTGTTTTTTAATTAGATTGAGGTTCAAAGAGGAAAAGGAAAAAAAGGAAGAAAAAGGAAACAAAACACAAAATCACTCTTCACATAGCATGCTGTATCTGCTCGGGAAGAAGGCCTTTCCAAACTCTGCAGTTCTCTGGACTTCATTCTGGGCATGACAACCCAGCAGAACTCAGACCACCTAAAGCCCAGCACGTGCATAAGCCATGGCACACAGGAAGGAGATCAGAAAGCTCAGCTTCACCCGAGGGGGTTTGGGTTTGTGGGCTCAGGTTTGTGGTTCGGTGCCAAAGGGGCTCCGAAGACACAGCCACAAGCAAGCAGTCTGCAAGGGTTACCTGCTCCACAGCCAAGAACTACAAATTACACTACCATGAACTATGACTCACTGGAGAAATATTGATAAAGGAGAAAGTGGCTTTTGAAATAAGATGAGGAAATGTAAAAAATAACTGCACAAAAACTTCTTTGGCTGGTTAATTTAAACACTTTTGTGCCTGAGGGTCTAAATGAACACAGGGCGATCTTTTTGTTCCCGCAGCAATCGAGTATTTCCTGCTATTACTGATAATGACTTTAAAACAGCACACTTAAGCAGGGCTGTTACTTTATTTTCCGCCTTTCTGAGGTGGGAGGGGGAGGAAGGTGATGACAGCTCGTCACAAGAAGCATATGTCAGTCTGGTGAGGAGCTAACGAGGGCTGGCACCGGGGCCTCGGCCACGCCGCCTCCAACCTGAACTTCCACACATCCCATCCTGACACAGCCCCAGAGCCTGTCACCTTCTAGCACCTAATAAACCCCATCTGAAACAAGAGCAAGCTTCCGAGTTCCTCCAGTGCAATCTGAGTTCTGAATCTGGTAGCAGAGGGACCCGACCCAAAGCTCAACATTAAACCAGCTTAATCCTTTTTCTTGGCTTCCAGTGGGTGAATCACATTTCTGAACAGGACTGGATGAGTAAATGATACTTTGCCTGAATTGACACAAGTAACTCTCACTCTTCCCTGTGATAAATACATATTATAATATTGGCTTTCCGCAAATATTAAAGTGAATGCTATATGTATAATGTTAAAGTAGCTTTGCTATAAAGATATAGTTTTCGCAACAATAACTAATGCCTTTATTTCTGTTATTAGTAGTAGTAAAATAGCTGATGTAGTTATGCTTGTGGTAATTGAACTGTCTGCTTGGTTGGATAACAACCAGTGAACGTTTAATGGAGACCGCTGCTACTGACTTACCAGCTATCAGCAACTACCGTCTGTAAAAGCCACGGACCAAAATCCAAGCTGCAGGTGATAACAAAAACTCACTAAAACCACAGCCAAGAAATGCGCGTGCTCTAAAAAGGCGGACCTGAGGAGGAGCTGTGCTAAACAGTTCCTAGGATATGTAAGCTAGTTTGGGGAAAAGTTTGAATATGCATAATTGATTGTGAATATGCACTAGGCTGATGCAATAGTAAAGGTATGTAAAGGGGATCTTCCCAATAGCAGGGGTGCTCTTGGCTGAGTGCCAAGGGTACCCGGCGCTGTAAATTTTGCTTTATTATTTTTGTCCCTTATTGTCTTCTTATTAAAACTTTTAAATTCTCACAGGAGAGTGAACCTCGTTTTTCACATTCCCTCATCATATTTTGCATGAGCTAAAACTATCAAACATGGCCCAGAATGACAAGTGTTTCATGTAAACAATATCACTACTGCTGTGAATAAACTCTGTCCAATTTTTACGTCCATCTCTAGTTCCACACACCTTCATGTGGATACCACAAGGACAACGGGATGGTAGGAGAGGCCAGAAGAGCATCTGCTGTCTGGCAGCAGACACTGCCATGAGAAGCCACCAGGATCCAAGAGGGAGGGGACAAGCAGCTCTGACTGCAGGGCTGGACACTCAGGGGACAGGCAACAAGAGACAAGAGGCTCCTTAGAAAATACAGCAGGCTGCTCTGTGGTTCTGCTTCCACAGGCACTCAGCACAACCACAAGCAGCCACAGGACCAGGCCAGAGCCCACGATGAGTATTTCTCAGCAAAAGGACAAAAAAACAAACAAAAAAAAAATCCTAAAAATGGTCTTTAGGCTGGATTCAGTCCATTTCACCCTCTTCTATTTCTACAGTTTTTGTTGCAAAGGCAAAGTGAGCAAAACCCCCTCTACCTGGAGCAGTTCTGATGATGAAATGATACTAGATAGGCCACTGGATAAACCATTAGGAAATGAAAGTAGCAGTTGGCAAATGTCATGCCAGGCATTCAAATGAGCCTGCAATCGCCCGAGCAGCTGAAGAACAGAGATCTTCCCTTCAGCACGTCAAAGTGTGTTTATTGCCAGCACAGCACAGAAACCAAGCACTGCAAAAGAACACAACGCATTTCAACAGGAGGCATTCCACTTCCCTCCCGCAGCAGATGAGGAAAAACTGCTTTCCTAAACAACCCACTTCTGCCTAGCTGCAAGGTGTTTTTAGCCAGGTTCACTTGGGAAGTGAGCAGGAAAAAACCCCTTTTCAGGCAGCACTTCCCTCCTGACACCTGCTCGAGGGAAGGAGGAGCACCTGAGGGCCAACACACGTGCTCCTGTGGGGATGCTGGGGAGGTCTGAGCTCTGCTGATTCCCAGGTCACAGCAGGCCCCCAGGGTCTGGTTATGCACCACTCGTGCATTCTGCTGAGCAGCACCACAAACTGCCCCAGTTTCCCTGAGCAGCCCTTAGAGAAGGCAAAGGCAGACATGCCTGGTGAAATCCCGTGCTCCCCGACTGCTGTGACACCATGTGGGGCCCGACCCAGCACGGGCCCAGCCAGGGGAAGGACTGTGCTGCCCCGGGGCCTGTGGGACCAAGCCTTGCACCAGCTCTGCCTGACAACCACAGTTACTGCAGGCAGGGCTGTACAAGGATCTGAACCAGCCCGCTCCTAGACACACTTTTAAACGTGAAAGCACAGCTAACACCACTTTGGTCTCTCATGCTGTAGGATTACAGGCGGCACCAATGTCCTTCACAACAAGCTGACGCGCCCGTGCCCTTCTGCCAGCTCCTTCACTCACTGGTTTGCGGAGCAGCAGAGCTGATGTATCCTGCAGGTCATCGACAGCCCACCGAGCTCTGCAGGTAACTTTGACAGACATCGAAATTGTGTCCCACTCCCGAATGTTTCTGACTGCCACATGGCCTAACATCAACGTGCTTAACAGTACTTAATGCTACTTAATGTTATTTACATGTACACTATGATAAACCCAAACAAAATCGACAAAACGGCACACAGGACCCTAATTCTGTTAATTCACTTCCTTTCAGCAGTACCTTTCAGCATCAGTTTCTACTACAGAATGTCACATCATTACGATTTCAAGAAGAAGCAGTAATTTCATGTATCTAGGCATTTCTGCTTTCTCTCTCCTGAGAAAACACAGTGGACTCAGTAGTTATTGCTTTACTTTCTGAAAAAAGAGGGGGGGAAAGCCCACACGCCACAAATAAAATCCCCCATGCTTCCTACAGACCGCTCAGTTTGGGAAGGGCAGCAAGAACATCTGCAATGGTGAGACAGCAGGTGCTGAGGTACTGAGCACAGTGGGGGAAAATATTACTGCCAGTGCTGATGTGAGGCTGCAAGACTAGGTCTGCACTGTGCCAGAGTTATGCAAACAAGTGAAAATTGAGTAAGAAGAACTTTTGTACCAGTTTTTGCTGTCTAAAAAAGACCATAATCATCCATCTGTCCAGAAATGTTATTAAGGATTATGGCAGAGGAAAAATTACAGGCACAGAAGTGCAGCAAGAACTGTATTTGTTGGAATTTCTCCTGGGGCACGTAACCTACATTAGTCCTGAAGAACAGAGAAAAACCCTTCCCCTCCTCTCCCCCAAACTTGAGGAAATGATACCCAAGCTCTGCTGTGAAAAGCAGCATTTATGGACTTAAAAATAGGCAAGTCTTGGCAGTATGGATGTGAGGAAGCCAACTGCAGGACCGAGGAGCTGGAGGCAGTCTTCATTCCTACCTGGCTCAGTGCAATTCCTGACGTAGCGCTGCCCCCCATCCTCTGGGACGTCGGTCACGTTCTGCTCACGTGCTTGCAGGAGCTGCCGCCCACTCCACTTGTCACTGTTTTCCACAGAATAGCTCAGGGCATCGGAACCTGAAGGAAAAGAGCAGTAGGTACATGAGGAAAGGCAACTCCTGATTCTGCTCCTGAACACCTGAAGCAGCCGAAACATTTGCATTTCAAAAATCCCACGGCCCCTTGGGTTTAGTAGAGCAGCGTTTCCAAGCCCACTGCCAAGGGACACTGCCAGCAGCTCCCCATCCCACGGGAGGCAGGTGCACTCCTCCACAGCTTCTAAAGTTTGTCCGAGAAGAGCATCTCTGTTTTCCCACCCAGCACAATCTCACCGAAGCCAGAGCACGCCTCTGACTCATTTCCACACCTCCACGCTTCCAGTAACAAGAAATATCTGTGAACAGGAGGGGCATTACTTTGTCTCACTACCTTTGATTCACTCCTTGCTCTGCTCTCGCCTTCAGCTTTGCCTGGGTGCTGCTGAGTGAAGCTCTATTTGAGCAATGTCAACAAAGACAGCTGGCTGATTTCCACAACATTCCTGGCACGAGGCTGGTCAGCCCTGGACATGCCATGTCTGCCTAATCAGCTGGACACACACGGTCATGGATCAGTTCCATGCCTCCTATGCTAGTTCAGATTCAAGGGAGGAAGAAAAAACTCTATTTTTTTTTTTCTTTAAGCCAGAAGGTACCCACACACCAAATCAGCCCTCTTGCAATGGAGAACTTGCAGCCCTCCAGTAACAAACGGCATTTGAGAGGGATTTCCTCCCACCCATCCATCTCCTTCTCTCCAAGCAGAACATGGGCTCTCTCACAAGGACTTCTGAATTATTCCCAGTTTTGTCCACTACTTTGGAAACAGATCACAAGCAAAAAAGCAGTGGGACAGAGATTCAGATCTTGGGCCAATGTCTCAGAGGGTGATTAAGGACAAAGGAGAAGGTTCTCTGCAGGTCCCAACCCTTTTGTTAGGTTCCCTGGCACATCCAGTTGAGAGAGCTGCCCAACCCGAGACTCGTCTGCCTTGCCCAGATCATGCTCTGCTCAGGCCACTCCATGTCAGGCTAGCAGCAAGTAGGGAATGTTTGGGAAAGGGCTCCCTGGGAATCTGCATCCCAGGCCACCAGCAGTACCTGGGCCCAAGACTCCCAGGACGCACAGGAGTCGTCTGGGTGCATGTTTGGGGGAAGAGCTGCAGCTGCACGGGCAGCCTGAAGCACCCCTGTTTTCTAAGCAAAAAAAACATTTACCTTGGTAAACCAAATGCTGTCATTTGAAGCTTCAAGCACTTTGTCCTTTCAATGCTTTACGAATGCTACAGAATGGAATTTGCTGTCAGTTTAGTCTGTGAGCACCAGTTAGATTAAGCTGATGGAAGCAGTGTTTCCAAGAAGGAGCACAAGCCGTAACGCAGCATCAGGCATCTCCCATAACAACAAACGCTCTGGTAGCCTGAGCAAAGCAGTTTCAGTTCCACATACAAGCTGCTTTCAAAGCAGAGGAGCTCCTCTCCAAGCAGGAGAGGCTTCTCTGTGTCACTGCACGGAGCGATGACACAAGGGAGGACATAGGGACTGCCACGGCCCCGGAGCTCCGGCAGAACCTGTCCTGCTCCCTCTGCTCTGCCTCTCTCAGATGGCAAACTCTTCCAAGAGAGTGGTAAAGAAGAAGAAAGTCATCTAAGGTGACTTTGGAAGGGGAAAAGCTTAATTTGGCAATAGAAGTGTTTATAAAGGCTACATCCAGCACTGACAAAAACCAGCGTAAATAGCAGCGGACCTGGTCCACGGCCGAGCTCGATGGGATGGCTGCGACTGACACCAGGAAAAGCTCTCCTCTGGCACCTCCAGGTCTGAGCAGGGCCAGCTGGCCCACGGCAGGACTCGCAGCCCACTGCCCCCAAAATCCTGCCTAGGGCATCTCCGTTCTCAAACACGTTTCACTCGACAGAGCAATAGGAAATAGAAGTTAGAGATGAACCTTTTTCCAAGCTTTGGCCTTCCAAGGATTTCCCTGTGAAAATAGGGACACGTTGAGATTTTCACCTTGCTAACAAGGACGCTTGGTGACACACAACAGGATCCCTGTGGTTTCCCCGTGTGCTGGCACCAGCCTCCTTGCAGTGTGGTGGAGGCTGCTCAAGGCCTGCCCTGCTTTAGGTGCTGGCATGAGGCACGAGCACCAGGGACATCACCTCGGCCACAGCATCCCACAGCAGGGCTGCCAGGCCACCACCACCATGGCCAAACTCTTCTTCCCAAGGAAGAGCAGGAAAACTCACAGAAAAGAAAGCTAACAGGTTTTTTCCTCAAATGTAGTTGTTCAGGATTGGATGATTTTTAATGGCAACCACAACAACGAGGTTTTTTCATTTTCTCAGCAGAGGTAAAGACTGCTAAACATCCCGCCTTAGCTACAGTGCCATTTTGGGCAAGCCAGATTGAACACTTCTCTTATTAATGTTCTAGCTGCTGGCTTTATACCAAAATAATACTGTGACATCCTCTAAAGCTTTGGTACAATGAAGAATTTTTCCAAAGTTCTGCACCATAGCGTATTTCAAAGTGAGCGAGTTATTTTTTCAAGCACTGAACATCGCCACAAGGTATTTTCCACAACTCCAATTACCCGGCACCAGTTTTACATTACACACTCGGAACCCAGGTTCTGGAGAGCTTTGCTTGTGCTTCCTCCCAGAGATATTCCCATGGACAATGAGCACATGAGTCATTTTTCCCTGTCTTTGTGCCTGCTCTGCATTTCGTAACAGCACTAAGACAATGCAGACGGTGCATTTCCAGCGGCCGTGTCTCTTTACATAAGACAGGCAGTACACCAGTGTGTGCCTGCTGGGAGCTCCTGTCCCTGCCAGGCTGGGCTGGCAGCCTGGGGGGCACGGCCTCTTCAGCAGCACTGCCGACCTGTTCCACTCATGATCATGAAAATGAGGTAGAGTGGAAAGCAGAACTGATGGGACTGCCCAGAACTCCTGGAAAGGCTCTGTGTGTGACCCAGATCTCCACGTGGGAACTCAGGAGCTCCTTACGCTATTCCAGATGGCTCTGGCTGGAGTTTACAACTTTCAGCGCTGCAGAAACACAGCCAAACGCATCCTGGCTGCACTTCCCAGCACGAAGAACACCACTTTACAATGCTGAACAACATCCCCATGTTCTCCAAGTGCACTCTGATCTCACAAGTGCATTTATTTTCGGCATCGAGGCACAGGAACCCCAACAAGATGGAACAGCAGCAAGACCTCAGAGCAGACACCCAGTTTCTACAGGGGACAAGGGTGGCTGGTGTGGAGATGGGGATCCCACGGGAGAGGAACGCCTTCGCACAGGTGGCCCAGGCAGCCAAACAAGACAAGAGCACCCAAACCCAGCACTGGGAGAGGAGAAGAAACTCACCTACTGCAGCAGAGGGTTTGGCCCAACAATGCTGAGGTGAAGAAAGGCAACAAAGATGGAAGGTGCTCGTGAGCAGCCAGCTGGAGCAGGGAAGAGCTGACGAGCAAGGGGCTGGAGCAGGGAAGGGCTGATGGGCAGGGGGCTGGAGCAGGGAAGGGTTGATGGGCCGGGAGCCGGAGCACGGAAGAGCTGATGGGCAGGGGGCTGGAGCACGGAAGAGCTGATGGGCAGGGGACTGGCCCAGCCAAAGGGACAGCCCTGTCACCACTGCCTTTCCCTGGCACAAGGCACTGCTGCGCAGGCAGGGCTCTGAGAGCTGGCAGGTATCCACAGCTCTCCCTGACAATAAACTACTTTCTATGCTAACTACTGGCCGGAGCCAAAAACAGCACAGCTTTTCTGCAACATGCTGGCCCTTCCTCCTCCCTTGTCTGTCCCTTTTATCTATTGTTTTCACGGGGGTAGCTTTGGGTTTTGGAGGGTTGGTTTCAAAACCAGCCGAATTATCTCCATCGCCCTGAAACTTTCCTGCAGTTAAAACAACAGGGAAATATTTTGGAGGAAGAAAAAAGCTGGAACAAGCACGAGCTTCCACACAAGCCAGCGCAGAGGTGGAGAGCAGCGGTGTGGTGACCCCAGCACAGAGCAGGTGAATGCTGGTGGAAGAACGAGCTGCAGCACTGCTCCCCAGCTGCCCTCCCACGGCCGTGTCCCCGTGGCTGCTGGCCCCAGACCCTCGGGGACGTGTCCAGCCAGCCCCTGCACCGCCAGACCTGCCACAGACAGCCACCACATAATCTGAGCTCGGGATTGCATAAGCACATCATAAATGGATTAGCTCTTTGCCTAGGCTGATTTGGGAGATGCTTTTCTTCCAAAATCATCAGCAGCAAGGACCATAAATAGAGCATCCTCAGGGAAAAAAAAAAAAACCCAAACAAACAACAAAAACCCCCAGAAACCTACACCTGGCTTTGACAAGCAGCCTGCTCCTTACACCTGACTTTGAAGCTGTATTTCCATGCATCCTGACCCACACGGAAAGGTGCAGAAGGGCAGGGGAAGCACGCTGCTGATATTGCCTGTACCACCTGGGAGAGGCACAGAGGCCAGAGCCAAGCTGCAGGCAGTGGCCAAGCAGGGCAGGGTCCCTGCACCAACAGCCCCTCACCACGCACCATGCTCCGCCCCCCCCCCNAGAAAAAAAAAAACCACAGCCCCCACAAAACCTCAGGCACAATTACATCCCAAATGCTTCTTGCTGTGTCACAGAAGTAACTGCAGCCTCAGGTAAAGACCCAGCCTGGTCCCTAGAGGAGGCTCACAGACCTGGAGGAGTGAACAAGTCCTCCTGTTCCCCCACAAGCAGTGACCACACAGCCAGTCTCTGTCCAAACTGACCCTCCTCTCTACCAGCTTGAAGACCCTTCAGAGGCATCGGAAAGGATCCGGGCCTGAGCCCAGAACCTTGTCCTAGCCTCAAACACACCACACAAATCACAGATGCTGCCTCTGTAGCCCTCATGCCTCACGAGCACCCTCGGAGGAGCGAGGCAGAAGCCAGGTACCCATCAGAGCACAGCATGGGCTCCACACTCCGTGCACCTTCCACCTGGGCTGCCAGTGCTGCTACGGCTCCCCTACACCTCCAGGGAGGCTCCCCAGCTCCCTCCTAGTGAGCACAGAGCCTGCTGAGGGCCCCATGAAGCTGCTGCCCCTCCCAGCCCAGCAAGCACAAGCTGAGCACTGCTCTCAGCAAAGCCCAGCTGGAGTCGGGAGGGCAGAGCACGCTCCGGAGGTCCAACAACAGCTCCACAGCTCTCACAGCAACAGCAAAATGTGACTTTTGGTTTATTTTAACTCTGAAAAGCTGCCCACCTTCTGGAAGTGAAATTTCCACATGCATTCTGCTGGGGTCTCCCTCTGCTCCCACCCTGAGAGCACAGAAAACTTCAAGGGCAGGCAGCGCTCAGCAGAAATGCACCCATGGCTCATCAAGCTCCAGGTGAAGTCCCTGCACCACCTCACACAGCAAAGCCCAGGGGATGGAATAGTATCCCTGCAAGAGATGAACAGACTCCCCAAGAACTCCTGGGTTACTACATCTCAAAGAGTGTTGGGTTAAGCGTAGTTAAGTGAAGATAAAATTCTGTCTTGTGTTCACTACCGTGTTGTGCCAAAAACTGTTACTGGATATGTGATTATTCCAAGCTTCCATGATTGTTCATTACCAGGTTGTGCAGAAACTTATGTTTTCTTTAGTATTCATATCAGCTTGACCATTAAATTGAGCATTCCCTTCTTCTTGATCTACACCTAAGTGCAAAAGGAACAGTTCTGCACCTGGTGAAAAATACCACTTTTTACTTCTCCCTATCACAGCCTCATGTGACTCGGCTCCTCTCTAAAGTAAACAGGGTTTTTCTTCTCCTGATAATCTTTCCATGCCTCTATTAAATTCCCCAGTTTTACCACGGATGTACCTCTGTGACCCTGCCCAAATTCAGGTAATGCTCCAGGCAGCAGCTTCCCACTGGGCTGCACAGCAGCACCCGGTACCGTGAGCCCGATTCCCTGCTCTGGTTTCTCAGTGATATCTCACTCCCTGCTGGCACTCTCATCTATCTCATTAACATTTCACCTGGCACCAGTGGAAAGTCTGGGCACTGTTGACACGATCTCTGTGCCTGGCAGCCGTGGACTGCCCGGCGTGATTTCCACGTCTCGCTGGCACAGCACATCTCCCCTGACAGAGCTGCTGCCCGTTCCGTCTGCCTTCTGTCCCAAGCATGGGACAGCCTCCTAACGCTGGCCAGAAAACTCTGCTTTTGCCTCCTCCTGCCCTTGTGGCTGCCATAGAAGAAAATGTCAGGAGTAGGTAAAGCAGCATCCGTCACATTACCCTGCTGCAGACACCAGCACTTTCTCCCCTTGCCCCAAATAAACAGACAGGAAATTTTCAGAGGTAGAAAAGGAAGATGGAGAGCAAATTCCCCTTCCCAACACATCCTTGGGGCAGCCCCTCTCCCTGGCCGTGCTCCTTCCCATGCGTCTCCTCCTCATCCCTGCTCCCTGTGAGGCATGCCAGGGAATCCTAAAGCACGTCCAGACCCCCTGCTCTTTCCCGTTCCCACATTTCACCAGAAAACCCTGCTCACAGGAGGCAGGAATCACAGCAGTGAGGGTGTGCTACAGGTGGCTGCACATCTGGGCCACCCCTGTCAAATCCATCCATCATGATTTCCCTTCTTTGTGGTGGACAGCGAGCAAAAAAAGAGCAGCGATGAATTAACCTCCAACTGACTTTCCATTGGTAACAGTGCTACTTTTTATACCGTTCCAAGATCCTGTGGCTGCTTGAACCTGGAAATCATGACCTTACAAGGCTGGAAAAGCAGCGCTTGAGAGCCTCGCTGTTACCAGACAGACCCTTGTTTCTGGGAAGGATTGGGTAACGTGTTACAGAAAGAGCTAATTCTCTGGAGAAGGCATTCATCTTTTAAAAAGCAGAGAAAAAACAAGTTGTATTTCAAACCCCTGTGACAGGGGCGAATACCTGGGGTTTGACTGGGGGGTTTGTGCTTAGCAGCTGAACAGTCACTGCTCCTTCCCCCACATTTATGTATTTCTCTCCTAATTTTGAGCTGACACAGTGGGAGTAAAGACGGTTCTGGGTCAGATGAAATGTTTTAGGGGAATGAAATATTTTATTTTGGTTTGCTCTCTTTTACACTTCTAGCTAAATATAATTCTGCAGAATTAAATTTAGTCTGAAAATACCATAAAAATGTGCTGGGAAAAGAAACACAGTAGCTCTTCCACAAAAAAAAAAAAAAAAAAAAAAAAAAAAAAAGGAAGGGAAACCATGACTTTATCCCAGTTAAATTCTAAAATATATGGAAAGTGACACCCTTGCAGCTTTGCCTGAACAATTTCTGTCAGCGTCCAAGGCCATGCTGGATAACAAGCCACCCCTCCCAGGAAAGAAAGGAAAAAACGACTGTCATAAGCCCTGGCTCCCACTTTGGTGTCTCTGATGATAGGGGAAACATCACAAAAGAGAGATTTTTTTCATGCTTTTCTCCACAAAAGATGAAGAAAAAAATGGATCTTGCAAAAAAATAAACAAGCATGAGGAAAAAGGGAGCTTTTGTGTCCAATTTCAATACGAGCATGTTTTTCAAGTTAAAAAGACTATTTTTCCTGTCCCCTTGCCTTACATCTCTTTTCCCCTCGTGTTTCCCTGCAACCTCACCACATGAATCTGTAACTGGTGTATGTTTAATCGCTGTTATTTACTGCTTCCACGGTGCTGGAAAGGCACTTGGAGAACACGGATGAGTCTCGGCCCCAGACAAGACATTGGCTCTGATGTTTAACCCCACTGTTTGGCACCAAGTCTGGATTTGCTCCCTAAAACCACTCCTAGCGTGAGGTGACACTTGGGAAAATTCACTGACAGCCAGCCCTCCCCAGCCAGTGCAGAACTGCAGTGGAGAGAGTGAAAGGACAGGGATGAAATACAATGGGACAGGAGCGTGGAGGAGCTGGGAACTGTGGAATGAGCAGCTGGGGACAGAGGTGTGAATCCAGGCCTGGCGCAGGGAGCGGTGGCAATTCCCCTTTTCCTGCACCTGCTCAGAAAACCCGTGAGATGATTTTTATCAGTGCTGAGAACATGCCGAAGGGCAGCTGCTGGCCTGTAACTGATGCTGTGCCTTCCTCCCCAGGAAACTGAGTTCCTGACACCAGTGCATGTCCCTGGTTCCCAGTCCGGCAGCTGGAATAAACACGGGAGAGCAAGGTGCTCCAGAGGTTCCGGGGTGCCTGTGGTCCTATTCCCTGCCACTGGCCAGCAAATGGATCAGGTCTGGAGCTGCCACGAGCCAGCCACAGGCCAATGGGCCCCGGGAGCAGGAGGGAGCACCCACCGAGTGTCCTCGTGGACAGCCTGGTCCCACACCCCCTGTTACCACGCACGGTGCCCACCAAGGGGCCCCCGCTGCACAGCGTTCCTGCCCTCCTTCACACTGATCTGTGTCTCCCAGCCAAGCTGAAAATTACCTCAGTGACAGAGCGTGTTTTCCCTACGGGACCCACTTAATTAAATATTGAAAGAGCTATTACCTTTCAGGGATGCCAGTGCACTGGCTGTGTCCATTATTTATAACGCAATATATTCATTATGCATTTTATCCCATGCTCCTATCTGCTGATCTCATAACAGGCCCTTAAACACAATTTTAAGCAATTAATCCTACCTTAATTACAGACAAATATATATAGAAGCCTCAGGACATCTCTATCTTATATTTATTAGAAGTAAGCAAACATATCTAGAAATAAATCTGGTAGTCAGGGAAGAGAGGGACGTAGCCAGGCAGCCTGGGAATCACAGAACAGGAGCCAGGCACATTTCAATTTAAATTACCAGCTTGGGCTATCTGGAAAAAGCAAGTCTTGTCCTGCCACAGATCCCTTCCACACTGATGATCCAAACCCAAACACCCCAGAGCACGTGGGGCCGTCCTGCCTGCCAGGGCCCCCCAGGCTCAGCCAGCCACTCTCCCAGTGAACAGGTGTCCCTGCTGAGCTGCCCCAGGCTGTCCCCGGTGCTCTCCTGGCCCAGCCCCAGCTCCATCCCTGCCCACGGACGTGGCTGTGAAGCCCAAAGCTCACCGAGCACAGGGGTGCCAGCCCCAGCGCTGGCAGAGCCTCACAGGGCAGCGACGTCCTGCGCACCCCCCTCTCCTTGTGCCTCCAGGTCCCTTTTCCCAGTGCCACGGGAGGGAATCAGCCCTGGGATCCCTCGAGCACGAGGCAGCTGCGCAGCCTTGTGCCCCTCTGCTGCAGACCCTGAATTGTAGCTCCCGTTCTCTCTGCCATACCCAAACCAACACAATGGTGACTGAAAAAAGCTTTTAAAAAAGGAAAAAGGAAGGGAAAAAAAAAAAAAGGAAAAGAAAAGCCTCTCTGGACACATCCAGGAAGCTCCTCATAAATCACCACAGATCAATATGGAAAACTCTCAGAAACTACCCTTGGCTTTAGCAGATTTTGGACCGGCCCTGATCAGGGTGGCACAGGAGCACAAGGCTGCTGAAGCCTTTCGAGGGAGATCTGTACCAAGGCTTGACTGAAGCTTGTAGAGGCTCCCTAGCAGATCCCTGAAAGGCAGCCTGTCCCTAAAAGCAGATGTCATGGATGCAATCCCTGTCCAAAACGGTAACTACACTCTTACTTTTTCCACCTGGGGAATGCTCCCTACCCACTGGAAAAGACATGCACGAAGGCAACAGGTACCAGTCCCGAGCAGCACAGCAGCACCCCTGCCCTCCTCTGAGAAATGAGGTCGGCCTGGAATGTTCCAAAGTGTTTTAAGGAAATAAATAATACTATAGCGGGGGAAAAAAAAACTTTCTATTTTTAACCACAGATCCAAGAACAAAAGGATAGTGCTCCACATCATACCAGAATCAAGTGTTTGATGCTGTCCTTTCTTTATAAGGCTTTGAGACGGGCAGACCCTCCAAGAAGTGGTAAGCAATTCTTTATTTACCCTGAAGTGAGACACTGCAGACCCGGGTTTAATTCACTGCTCTGCTATTAGCCCGCGAGGTGACCTTGGACAAGTTGTTCTGTCCAGATTCTCAGCTGGTGTCAGCTGGCACGGTGCCACCACAGCCAATTTAAACAATTTGAGACGCCAGCCCCAGAGCCCCGGGTGCTCAGCCTCCCTCTCCGGAGCAGCTCTGCCACCCGCAAGCAGTGCCGTGCCCGAAGCGCACCCGCGGGACACGGCGTGGGGGGAAGAGAACTCGTGCTTCCCTTGGACAGCACGTGGTTTTCATAAAGTGAAACAAAAAGCCAGCTTTGGTTTTAGGGGATTTTTAAATCTGCCCCTGTGATCAAGGCTTTAAAAACACTGCTGTGCTCTGGTGAGACCCCACCTGGAATCCAGCTCCGGGACCACTCACATCAGAAGGAGGGATGGATGGATGGATGGATGGATGGAGGGATGGATGGATGGAGGGATGGATGGAGGGATGGATGGATGGAGGGATGGATGGATGGAGGGAGGGACGGATGGAGGGACGGATGGAGGGACGGACCTGTGGGAGCAAGTCCAGAGAGGACACAAAGATGCTCAGAGGGCTGGAGCCCTTCTGCTATGGAGACAGGCACCTCTGCAACCTCCCTTTGGATCATTTCTTCAGCCAAGAGGCTTTTACATTACGCAGTTACTTTCCTGGACAACTCCTCCACTTTTGAGCAAGCTCGATTTGCTGCCTCCTCTGATTTAGTGAAAGAGTAAATCCAAAGGACATGAAACTCAATTTGTTTTACTCTGTCAACAGTCAGCAGCAAAGTTAACTAGAGGGTGTTTTTAAGTGCTGCCTCTTCTCCCCCCTTCTGCAGAGCAGGGAACTGAACCCACAGGTCAAGTGGGGTCACAGCCAGAACCCCCACCTGCCATGAACCATGTGGCACTCACTGGCCCCCAAAGCAAGGCATTTGACAACTCTTTCCTACTGGCCAACAGCCTGGGGGGTGCACATCACACGTACCTACTCTTTTTTAACAACTCCAGTGCCAGGAGCCTTTTTGGACACGTCACGGTGCGTAACCTCAGCTGCCACGGCTGATGCTCCACTGTCCCCTAAAATGAACTGCTGCACTGTCTCAGTGCAGGCAATGCTCATTTACAAGAGTTTCTTTCTGCTTCATTCTCTCAACAAAATACAAATCAAAACTACGATGTAGAGGTGCACTGAGAACTGGAGGGTGGATGTTCTCATAGGAAAAAGGAATGCCCATGTAAGGCTCGTTTCTCCTCCTGCTTTATGTTACAGGATGTTCTGGCCATCTTAGGGAAAAAAAACAGTTGAGTCTATCTCTGAATGAGGATTATTTTAACAGCAGACCCTTCAGTTGTTTGTAGCTGTTAGCATGTTTTTGGCTTGCATATCAAAAAGATTCTTTTGCTGGACTTTAGCAGGCTCTTTCCTGACCGAGCTGTTAAAATCTGTTTGCAGTTCTCATCGGATAGGTGATGCCTGATGCTGTGCCTGCAATCCCTCAGCCACCATGGGGACACGGACACGTCCCAGGGTCCATCCACAGGGACAGGGCAGGGCGCTGGACCAGAGCTCCATGTCACTCCCGTGCCTGAAGAACCCCGCGAATGCTCCCGTGCCTCAGTTTCCCTCCCTTGCAGTCCGAGGACATGCCTGCTCACCTCATTTGCCCCGGGCAGGATCGGGGGCAGAGGCATGGCTGGAGTGAGGAAGGGCCTGGGTAACCTTGTACACACACAAAACTGCCTGAACTCAACCCCAGCACTTCACGCACTCCAAGGAGAGCCCTGGTGCCCGACCTGACTGCCTGCGGACACAAACCCAGCTCTGAGCTGAAGTGCTGCACACACCGTCGAGGAACAGTGAGGTCAGGCCAGGCTGTGCATCCCAGCCACTCCACACGGCATCTCCGCTCGCAGCTCAGCACAGGAATGGCCCAGAACAACCAAATCCGTGCCTCCAAACCCCTTCTGACACTCCTTTGTGCCCAAGAGGGTTTTTCCCCTACGGAAGGTAGGTATTTCCCCTTCCCAACACACACCCGCACCCACGGACACAGGACCCGTGCCCTGGCCTGCCACGCGCAGAACAGAGCTGAGCAGAGGACACTGTGGGGCAGGAGGTACAGCTGGACACACTCTCTGCTCCCCTCTCCTCCAGGCCACTCCCAGGTCCCAGCCAGGACCCGAGGACCATCTGCTTCCCACAGGCAAGGCTTACGGGCAGATGACATTCCATGTTAGCCAGAAGAGTCCATAAAAGGCAAATAAAGTCCCAGCAAGTACCGTCTCACACAGCTTTCTCCCTGGACACCACATCTGGACTCCTCTTCAATGCCTCCCTTTTTCCAGAAGAACAAGACCAGGACCTTTCCCTGGAGTCCTTGGTACAATGCTCCTAGTCTCAGGAATACAAAAAAACCAACCCCACCCCACAAAACAAAACACCAAAACTAAAAAGAAAAACAAAACAAAAACCCACAAACAAACAAACACACCAAAAAGAAACACAACAAGAAAAACCCAGCTCAAACATCTCCAGTTCACAACAAGCTTCGGTTTTTAATCTGGCCTGGAGTCTGGCCCTTTCTGCTGGATGCAACATCCTGTCCCGCTCCCTTCCCTCCTTCTCCCTCCGACAATCAATCGCACCGAGAAATCCTGTTACTTCCAGAGTCTTCTCAGCCTGCTTCTAGAGGAAAGCTTAGCACCTAGAGCTTGTGCCCGCTTTATTTTTAAATCTGAGCATTAAGCTGAAACCCAGCCACTCCACAGCACGGCTGCAGGGACTGCCTCTATTTACTGTCTCACACAGGTACAGCTGCTCCTTGGATGTAGCTGTCTCCTGGCCAAAGTGATGGAGGCCTCAACGCCCTCCCAAATTCCTGGGCACAGCAGGCTCATCCCATGGCCATCTCCCTACCCCGGCAGCTCCACTGCTATTGATTCCAAGCTGACAAAATCGGGTCTCAGCCTCACCTGGACATTCCTTTGCTGATTGCTGTGCAGACATGACCTTCTGTGGAAGGTGATGCAAGAAAAGGTAACATAAACCTTGCCATGAGGTGAGACAGGACAGAGGGAACTGACCCCAAGGGATCCCCAGCTGACTGCAAACTCCCCATCCAGATACCCTTGGCAGTGACTAACAAGGACAGGCTGCTCAGGGCAGGAGGAGTCTGACAGTCCGGCAAGGATCCCACGGGGAGGCGAGACAGAACACCTGCATCCCTCTAGGGCCAGCCAAGAACCCATTTGTGAGCTGCAAATTACACACATTTACCACTTTGTTTTCAAAGGCTTTCCCTTTGATGCTGTGAGTAATGCGGAGCAGCCACAAGGATTTACTCACCATGTAACCCCATTCTCCTGAGAGCATGTCTGCAGGAAAGGATGATCATCGTGGCAGGACTACCAACACGCTGCCCACACCTGGGCATGCCCGGCCGCTCCTGCCCGTAAAGCCACAGCAGCGGAAAAAAATTAGGATGAGGTTACCCGTGGTTCCTGGCATCGGTCTGACTTGGCTCCTGCCGATAAAACCCAGAGCAGAACAAAGCTTTTGAACAGCCCCAGTGCTCTCCAGAGCCCCAAGCCTAAAGACTGGCCTAGAGAAGGGCAAGGAAGACAAGGTTAGAGAAGGAGTAAAACCCCCTTATTTTAAAAACGCACTGCTGTAGCTCAACTGCCTGGCTGTGGGCTGTGCAAAGCAGTGGGAGAGAGAGCAGAGCATGGTGCAGCTCCCGCCACCACACGGCCCAGCTCCATCACCATGCCCACAGGAGAATCCTTTGGAAGCTGCTGCACTGGATCCTAAGGTGCATCTATCAGACCCCGCACTCCTGAGAACCCCATACGGTTTTCATTCCAAAACACAAAACTCTGAAGTTTTGAGGGACAGGTTTCATGAAATCTGTCTCTTTCCTTCAGGTTTTATCAGAGAGAAGGCTTTATGAAAACTAAATTTTCTATGCTCATCGACAGGAAAGCCAGAAAGGGTAACTTAAACCACTCCAAAGGAACAGAAAACAGGATAAAACCTGATGATCTTCCTAGCTACCACAGAGTTGCCATCAATTTAAAGAACAGAGACAAAACGGAGAAAAGTGCCCTGCGACAGGCTAACCTAGAAGCAAGTCAGGTCCAGGGGTGAAGGGAGTTTTCCAACTGCAGGGCTGGAAGCTGATCTCCTAAATGACCCTGTCCCATGCCAGCAGAGACTGGTTTTTTTTATGTCTGTATCCTCCCAGGAGGATGCAGGCACAAATACCTGCCACATGGATACATGACAGGTCCAGCCGAGCCTTTGGAGGATCTCTGACCAAAAATGAACAGTGTGACCGGCCTGCCTTTTCTAATTATGGACTATTCAGGATTAGCAGCAGGAGGGAAGTACTAAGAAAGGGCTGGGACAGAACCAACCAGCCATGCCCACCTCCTCATGAGCTCTGCTGTTCTGAACACAGCCACCACCCAAGGACTCTCTGTTGGGCCATGGCTTGTTAACGCCCCTCACCGAGTCATTTCAGTGCTCTAACTTGGCACAAAACCTCCTTTATTTTTCCTGGGCTAGTTTTCTGCTGTGTTAGTCTGCTGGAAAGGCTCAGCTAAGGGCCACCACCATGCCAGAGCCCAGGCAGGAGGCACCAACAAGGGCAGGAGTGGCCACAAGCCACGGACAGGGCAGGACTGAGCCCTCAGCTCCACAGGCAGGTGGCAAGCACAAGCCTACCTCACCTCGACAGGCACCAAAGGAACATCAGCCGCTGAGTCCTCCTGCAGCTCACCCTCTCCCAGCCTGGCATTCTGTCTGTTGCTGAGCAGCTGGGGCAGCCAGAGGCCCTCTGCCCTCACGCCCCGCTGCAGCCAGGGCTCCCGAGCACCCCACATCCACATCCCAAGTATCCCGCATCCTCATCCCAAGCATCCTCATCCCGAGCATCCCGCATCCACACGCCGAGCATCCCGCACCCACACCCCGAGCATCCCGCATCCATACCCCGAGCACCACGACCCTGTGGTTCCAGGTGCTGTGCCAGAGTCCACCTCAGGCCCCCAGCCTTGGCAAGTCAGCCGGCCCAGCGCTTCCACAACACTTTAATGAAGTGGACTCCAAATGGGCCCAGGGATGTGGGAGTTTTGAGGGCAGGTCTTCAGCCACAGCCAGGTGTGCAACCCCTGCTCTGCTGGCGCCCGAAGCTGATGCTGACGGCCAAGCATGGCTCTAGGCAGGTCCCCTCAGCCCTCCGAGCACTGCCACGTGTCCCATCCCTGCTGCTCCCCGAGCTGCTCGACACAAGGGCTCAGTCTCAGTCAGCTGTCGGTGCAGGACCTTGAACGAGCGCTAAATAAATGAACAAGTCATTTCCTGCAAGGCCAAACACGCTCCCTGCCAAAGAGGTCACATACCACGCTCTGGCCTGATGCCTCTCCCGAGTTTATGAGGGTAAATTCCCACATCCAGGGGTCCACCGATTACAGCAATACATCTGGGCTAGGATTACTCTCGCCGAAGCTAGGATTACGCTCCGCTGAAGAGGTGAGGAAAACAACTGCTTTTGTGCTTTCATTGCATGACCTCCAAAGTTCGGTTTGGGTTTCTCGGTTTGCACAAACCAAAACATTCAAATGCAATCAGGGAGTTTTCGCTTTAACTCTCAGCTAGAGGACCAGGATCTGTCACACCAAGGTTCCTCAGCGTTATTTTGGCAGTAAGGAGATCTGCAAGGAAAAGCCCTTTGAGGCAGGGCCCATGACAAAGCGGTCAGGAGCAAACAGCCTACGTGGCTCATTCCAGTCTTGCGAGCTCCTCCAACTAGCACAGGGGTGGAAGGCGGACATGCCCGGGATCTTTGCTCCCCATCTCTCATCACGCCACCCAGGATTGCTCAGAGGCTTTCTGAGAGTGTGTTTGCATGACATAGATGCTTTCAACACATCACAGCCCACAAAGACCAGGCAAATACCAGCCTTGTGACAACAGCCTGAGCTTCGTTTTCGGGATAAGTCTCAGAGCCAGTCAAAACGCATCCGGCAGGCCCTGCTCCACCATTCTGAACACTTCACTCCCATCAAGTTAAAACAAGACTTAAAAGAAACCCAAGTCTTCCACACTTGAATCATGCAGGCAACTCCGTGCGCTTGGATGTGCCCATCCCCGTGAGTAAGGGCTGCAGAATCAGACCCAGCTTTTCCTCACCATCCTGCCAAAAACACAGACACAAAGAAGAAAAGAAAAATCCCACTGACTGATGCCCCTGCTATTTCTGCTGTCCGTGACAGCAAACTGGTCAAAGGCCTGACTCAGAAGCCTCCCTTGAAAAACCTGAATCATTACAATTTAGAAGATGGTCTCATATAATGAAGCCTCCACTCTTCCCTCTCTTTAGAATAGAGAATTTGAGCAGACTGATGGGGGGCATCAAGAAGGGGAAAAAAAATAAACCCAACTTCATACTTGGTTCGACCCTTTCTGCACGGGCGGCAGAGTTGGGCAGCCAGCGGTTGGCAGCTGGATCTGGGGTCTGCAGGGCTGTGTTTGGTCTCAGTTACACCTCTCAGTTACCAGTGTGACCTCCTTAATGCCAGAGCATAACCACAGACTTACACTGCCGGGAAGCGAGAAAGAGGCACCCCGGCTGTACGATCACCGCCCAGACAGACCGTGTGAGCTTGGATTTCTTCTGAGCACCGTGTCTGTTCCCGAGAGCTTGACCCTTGTGGAATACAGAGATCATTGGAATGAGCCTCACAGAACAGTACAATGTTTTAACACTTTGTTATTACACATCATTCAGCATCAGGAGACCTCAAGTTCACTTCACAAAGTGGCCTTATTTTCGAGCCCCAGCCAACTGAGACAGGGAGAGATTAGATTAAGGCTCTCAGAAAAGCAGTGGGAGCTACCAGAGCAGAAACCCAGAGCTCGTGCCCTGTTCCCTGGAGCTGCCTGCTCCAGGTGGTTTATCAATTAGCCCGCTGTGGTTACCTGCCTCTCCAGAAGGGCTCCAGCTTGGGACGTGCAAGCACACACACACACCTCACAAGGAGGCTCTGGCACCCGACACCCTCTGCACACACGGGTCAGCAGTGACCCGAAAAGCCCTGCTCCTCCGGATCCAGGCCATGGCTGAAACGGTGCCTGAGGGGAAGGGGACTGACTAAGAAAAACTGCAGCGCTCAAAACGAGCCTGTATCATGCGAAGAGGGGATTCAAGGCCACGGTTTCTGAGCTGGATCGCGCCTTGACACCAAGGTTCTCCAGGAGCAGCAGTCACTGCAGCATCTCCAGGGCACCCCGGGGAAGCCTGTGCCCAGCCTCACGCTGCCATCGGTCCCTCTGGCATCAAGGATGTTGGGAGCTGCGTATGCCACATGCACTCCAAACAGCACACAGTGGAAACCACCCCAGAGCCTCCTGCCAGGGCAGCGGGGACAGAGATGCCACTCGACACAAAAGCACCACGGTCTAGTCAAAAGTTTGTGGTGGATCTTAAACCCCATGTTTTTAGGTGGGAAAAATACCGAAACAGCTACACAGAAATACACCTTCCCACCTCCTGAGCACAACACCAGCGCTGGAGAGCATCGGGCTGTATCCGAGGCTCCCCAGAGAGCCCGCTCGCTCTGGGCCCGTGCAGCGCCAGCGGACGTGGTGGGCGCTGTGGAAAACTTCCACCCGTGACACGATTCTTCTCCCTGCCACTCCCGGCTCTGCGCGGCCGCAGCAGCACACGGGGCGCCGGGTCCGCTGCGCCAAACGCCATCCCTCATCTCCCAGATTAACTCTGAGCAAACTCTGATCGCAACGCCAGACAGGCTCCCAAACCGAAGCAAAGCAGCCAGAGCCCCGACACAAGTTTGCTGCACCAGCTGGGGAACGCTTCGGCAGCTCAGGCACAGCGCAGAAGAACGCACCTGTGGCACCAGCCTTCACAGCAGATGGAGCTCCTTCTGCACAGGCAGGGACCCCAAAATCTGGGATGGGAAGGAGCACTGCGCTCCAGAGAGAGGAGCGCACTCTGTGCTGCTTTTAATAGGTGAGAAAATCCCCCCTGCCACATCGTCTATCCATATTTTGTGTGGCAAAGGCAGCAGCATGCAGCCAGTCTGCTCGGCTGGACACGGATCATTTTCCCGCTGACGGGAAGGGGGACGAGAGCACAGGTCTGGCCTCAGCACCACAGACCTTCACACCGGCAGCCTCCGAAGGATGGTAAAGGAAGGATGGATATTGGTGTCACACATCTGCATCTTCCGTGCTGGCAGACTCGAATATACCTCAGTACATGCACAAACTCCTGTTTACTTACAACGATGCTCATGTTTTTCCTGGCCTTACTTCTCGGAAGCAATCACCACGTTTGTGAGAAAAACCGTGAGTTTTAGAAGACATACACAAAAAAAAAAAAAAAAGACACTTCGATTAAACTGAGGGCATAAAAGTCCCGAATCTTAAAAACCCATCCCAGCATCGTTATACTCCACAAGAAACACTGCGCTCAAGCTGTAGCTGGTGTTTGTGCTCTTCCCTGAACATGAGAGCATTCCTCGCACCATGCTGGACACCGTGAAACCCTTCAGACACGTCTGTTTACTCAAAAAGCAAATTCGAGTCACGGAGGGGTACGCTCTTCTTTTCTTAAAGGCAAATAAGCCTTGCCCGAATTCCGCTTACACTCCCGGCTCCGCAAAGCAC
>VZTF01003440.1:81842-116973 GCA_013397755.1 Cnemophilus loriae | reverse complement strand
CGGGGCTCAGCCCCTCGGCCGGCACACGGAGCGGGCACGGCCCCGGCACCGTGCCCGCTGCCCGAGCGCGGCGTGGCCTGGCTGGGCATCGCCTTCGCCGGGCATCGCTCCATCGCAGCTCCCGCCGCCGCAGGGGCGCTCGGGACCTCCCGGCATCATCGCCGGGGCTCCGGCCTGTACCGCCCGCGCGGTGTGGGACACCAGAAAAGCCCCAGCGCACCGGTGACCCCTCACCAGTGCTCCCGGTGGCGACAGGAGGCAGCCCGCGCTGCCGCCTCTGCGCCTTTCAGACACCCGGGAGGTTTCCCACTGGGGGTGGCTGGGGAATTCCCCCCGCTTTCTCACACTCTGCCCTGAACTTTTTGCTGTGTGAGCAGCTGTCTGTCCCACCTGCCCTTCAGCGTGGTCCTGTGCGAACCCTCTTGCTTCCCATCACTCTGCTGGGCACCCTGGCGCCCCGGCTCCCACACCTGTGAGGAGCTGTGCCACCTGCTCTGGCACAGGACAGCCCACGCACAGCCACTCCAGCCCTTCTCTGCTGGGGCTGCCAGGCTCGAGAAGCTGGGCAGGCCAGAACCTTCCTTCTCCCCTTCCATGTAATGTCATAATTGCTTCTGGAACACTGACACGAATACCTCCAGGCCGTGCTGAACCCGGAGTGTTGCACACACACGAGGGAACAGCTGCCTCTGCAGGGCCCATGCTTGTGCAGGCCCACCATTAGCCAGGAAGGGCCCTGGAGTTTGATGACGGATCCAGCTTGTTGGCTGGAGAGCCACCTTCAGCTGAGATGGACAGGAGAGCAGAAGGAATGCCTCTGTTCCTAAGGTCCGGCCGTTCCCCAAGAGCTGCCGTGGCTCGCTGGACCCAAACTGAATAAAGTAAACACCATTGTCAGTATTTTTGGTTAGCCACCAACCTTTCTCAATAAAGACGCTCTCATTCTGGGGGCAGCAACGAATTATGTGCACCCACCCTCTCCTGAAAGGGTTTCTGCCAGTTCTGAACTTGGCCAGGATGCTGGTTTCCAGCTCTGCTCTCGCATGTTTAGTGCTTGTGCTCCTACACACAACTTTAGCAGCGCTGGTGTCCCTGTTGGCCTGGGGTAGGCAGAGCCAGCTCCCACCCAGAGAGTGAATGGAGCTGACAACTGGCCTAGGATGTAACTATGGAAGAAGTGTTTTGTTTTGGTTTGTGTTTTTTCCGGGTAGGATACACTCCCTTGCCCCTGGCAGGGCAGGTTTTATCCTGTGGTAAACAGCTCTGAAACCTGTAGCACTGTCAAACACTACAGCAAGTCACTCCAGCTGAGGAAAGAGATCCTGACTGTCCCACTGCTGGCTCCACTGATGCCATGGGAAAGCAACCAACCCTCTGCGGGGTGAAAGGGGTTTGGGGGTGAAAGTCCCTGTTGCTGACACGAGAGAGCACTATGACAGAGCTCCCGAAGTACTCCCTTTAAATTTAAATGTCCCTTTGAAGTGTGTTTCCCTTCTTGAAAATGTGACCCTGAGAGTCACTGCAAAATCATTACTCATGCCTCCATCATGTGCCTCCTCTGGTTCCATTGCAGGGCTGCTTGTGGATACCAGGTGGGAGCTCACTGTCTTGGGAATAGGACTATCTGGGAAGCCTACAAAGCTTAGGAACAAATTTCCCACTCAGAACCACAAGGTAAGTTAGCAAATGCCTTGCTAGCATAGTGAGTACTAGCTCCTGAAACATCTCCATTTCTGGGGAGCATAAGACAGGAGAATTCCCTCTCCTCTCCCACCGATAAACTGGTGTGTGGGTGGAACGGGCTTTGAGCGGCTCTGTCTGCAGGAGGAAACAGAAGGAAGGGAATTGCGGTGGCTGTTACTCTTCTGAAAGAAACACTCTATATTTATCTTCTACAGGAGTCTTTTGCAAGAAAAAAACCCCAAACTGCTAAAGACCAGACGTGACTAACATGCTGCAGAGCATTGCAGAGTTTGCTTTGTGCCACCTCTGCCACCGTGTTCCACGCTCGCTGCCATGCGGAGCGTTCTCCGCGGAGGGCCACGGGGGCTCCAGAGGAGGTCCCCTTGCTCTGTGAGGGCCCTCGGAAGGTTCCCACAGAGCCGGCTCTCAGAGGGGCAGAAAGATGCGCTTTTGTTCTTTCCACAGCGCAAAACCACATAAAGCACTGGGGGAAAACTGTGTAAGTCACAGGATACAGATGTGCAGAGATGACAGCCAGATGTGCCTTCGCGGAGCTGAGGAGCAGTCGTGACTGTTGCAAGGAGAGCAAACAGCCCTCGCGTACTTGGCGTTTTCCCCTGCGAGCCACGCCAAGTTCTGCTCTTCAGACCAAACAGAGATTTTTCTTCTGTTTGGCCTTGCAGATTATGCTCACAAAGAGCTTTCAGCTCTGGAGGAAAATATTTGGGATTCAAGCAGAGCACGATCGATAAGCATTGGCCAGGCAGAGTCCAGCTGCCAGGGAGGGTGATCCCCAGCTGGCGGGCAGCACCCCAAGTCTGTTTGAAGGGCTGAAGGGGGCCGCTCTTGAGAGTGGCCTGGAGCCTTGGCCAGACATGGACAGGGGCACCGTGAGGCTGGGGCTGGGCAGTGCGGCCCAACAGAGACCACCCACGTGGCAGAATCGCCAAGTCTCGCTGCTGCTGCGTTCCACGCACGCAGAACCGCTGCGGAGACCCACCTGCAGCGCTCCGGCTGGGCCTCAAAGGACAGCGGGAGGGTTCCTTGCCTTGGGCTCCAGGCCAGGGTCCCGCCTTTGCAGCACAGCTCCTGTGCCCTCCCTGCCAGCGTGTGCCTGCGCAGAAAGCTGCGCCCTCACCTCAGGCGTGTGCTGCTGGACGCGCTGGCTGCTTGTTCCTACCCTCGGAGCGGTTCCGTGCCGGGGCCGGGGCTGAGCACAGCTCCAGTCCCAGGCTAAAAGCAGCAGCCGGGGTGCCTCGGCACGGTTGCTTCTCTCCTGTGAGGTGAGAGGGCCTGGCTTAAACCAGCTGTTTAACCCACCAACCTTAGAGATACACACGCATCCGCTGCAAGCCGCAGAGAGGATGCAATTAAACGCGCTGCTGATTGCCACTGCTTTCTCCTTCCTGCCTGCTCAGCGAGCAGACAGCCTGCCCGGGCACCCTGCTCCCACGTAGAGCTGCCCATGTGAACGAGCTGGTTTCAGGGAATGCGGCCAGCTGTGCCCTGAGGGAGGCCAGGGAGTGTGCGTACACCGGGATGTCTTTGCTGGCTGGTGGCCGGCAGCTGAAGGAGCGATGCTTTTGGTCAGCTCCCGGCACTGCCACACGCAGCGATGACAAACCTTCTCCTTTCAGTCACGCACTCCTGGCACTCCAGGTTCAGGGTGCTTCAGAAGGCTGCCCAGCTGATGCGATTTTCATGTCAAAACAGTTTACAGTAGTTTAGGCTACGCCTGTTCCCATTTTATTTAAGAGCATTTAAATAAGTTTGCATCTGCTTAGATAAAACAGCTTAAGGTCACGGCCTTGGATAAATCTGGGTGTCCTCCTCCTGAAGGCTGGCAGCTCTCTCCTCTCTCTGAAAAGCTCGAGCAAAAGTGTTTGCACTTACAGGCTTGTGGTGAGCTCAGGGTTTCGGGGAGGCTTAGTGTACGGGAGGGAGCAGATGGGACACACTCTCTCTGTTTCAGCTCTCTAGGAGAACAAACTGGGCTGTGGCAGAGCTGGTTTCTGGCTCGCCTTCTGCCAGAGGGTTTTGGGGTCTTTGGTGGTTGAAGGAAGGCAGCAGCACCTGGCTTCCTCACTCCTTTTGTGGTCTGTACCCTTTCTTAAACGGATTTTTCTAAAGCTTTCCACTTCCTCCCTTCTCGATTCACAATTAAATACACACGTGAACAAACAGACTAGAGAAACAGTATACACTGTATTTGTATGTGTATTTGTCCCTTTTTGAGGCTTGGAGGTATTTTCTCCTGCAGCCCTCTTTTTAGGGGCTGTTTTCTCTTCCCAAGGCCAGTGGGGTAGGAGCCAGAGAGGCAGGATGGAGCAGGACAGCCCTCCCCTGTTAGAGCTGCTTGTCCCAGGGGTTAACCCTCTGCTACTGGTGAATCTTTGGGAATATCTTGTGTTTCAGTGGTGAGGAGAAGCAATTACCAAATTGAGTATGAAGTGCATAAAAGCCAACTAGGGTTCTTTCTGGATGAACGAGGCAATAAAAACGCTGGTATTTATAGAAAAATATTTATTACTTCATGGGATATCAGGGCTTCCTGTGGTTTGAGGCTGTGCCTTGCATAGCTCATTGCTGAATGCCTCGGGATGACTCTTTCCTTTTTTTCTTTCAGCAGCAGCTTGTTTGCTCTCAAACCAGCGATCAGGTTTACAAACAGAGTGATTCTGTGTCCCCTCATGGGCCGTCCTCCTGTGCTGCCCGCCCCTTCTGCGGGCACGGGGCGGGCTGGTGGTGTGTGTGTGTGTGTGTGTGTGTGTGTGTGTGTGTGTGTGTGCATCCCGCCTTGGGGAAAGGCTGAGGAATAACAACTGCTCCAGAGGAAAGAGCGGCTCTTCTGCCTGCCTGATGGCACTGGAAAACAGCAGCATTTAATAAAATTAAAGGGCAGACAATTCAAAACAAATGCAAATGAAACCCTATTACATGCGGTGAAATTGCCCTGGAGGACCCTTTGCCAGGGGAAGATGTTTCTGAAGCCAAAAAAAAAGATTCAGAAATGCAGAAGAAGGATGGGTAACTGTAAATATTGAGAATAGCAGTGTCAGAATGAATCCTAACATTGGTATATCCAGAGTTCGCAGTTTACAGCTCATAAAAGTCTGAGGAAACAAAAAAAGATCATGAAATCTAATATGAATCTTGGATCATCACCAATGCTTCTGCCCCCGTTTGCTGCTGGACCCCTCCACAGCGAGGGGCCTGCCTGCGAGGGATGCTGTCCTCCGAAATGCATCATCACAGGTCAGCAACACCGGCGGGATGCCAGTGCCTGCCCCCTCCTTCCTCGTGTGTCCCCCGTCCCCCAAGGCCCACCCTTGCACACATCATGGAGGCTGCTCCTACAAGTGTTTTCCCTCAGGCCGTATGAAAGCACCTTCTGTTTCCTGCCTTTCTGGAACTCTCCCGTGGCTCCCTCAGAATCATTTAGGTTGGAAGAGACCTCTGAGGCCATCAAGTCCAGCCATTAACCCAGTCCTGCTAATTCCTTGTTAAATGCAAGGACTCGAAAAGCCCCTCAGGGCAGGAGCTCTCCTCTCGTGAGGACTGAGCAGCACCAGCCCGTGAGCAGTGCTTCCCTCCAGGGTCTCCATCGCCTCAGCTCTGCGGAGGTGGCTGCCCTGGGGTGATTCCAGTGGCCTCTCCCAGGCCACTCTGTGGGACTTCCCTTCAGACAGCAGATAAATCTTCCTCTCTTCCTTCCCCTCCACCCTCTCGGCAGCGTGCCTGGATTTGGAGAAGGCTGGAAAGCGAAGGAGGGGAGCACACGGTCTGCAGGAGAGGTGCGAGAGCCTCCAGCGCTGGGGGCTGTTTGTTCCCTTGGCTCTGGAAGGACCTGTGCAGGGCAGAGATCCCTGGGACTGTCTGTGGGTCCGTATCTGAAACCAGCTCGTCAGCACTTCACACACGAGCTGATGCAATCGGAGCGCAGCGCTGCAGCTCCACGAGATAATTCACAATTACCAGGAGAACAAATGCTGCTGCTTGGCTGAGTGAGCTGAACTTACTGGCCCAGCCACAGTCGCTTAATTAAAGTCGCTGGAAGGAAGCTGTGATCATCATTCCTGTGAGCAGAGATATGGTTTATTGCTTACTATTTTTTCCCCATTTGCAGATATAGGAGAAGATGGAGGAGTAGTTTATGTAGGAGGCTTTGTTGGCATCCTGCACTGTGAGTGAAACGTGTGTGGGTTGACAGAAGACCAAGAGAGAGTTCAGTGGGATGTTTTCCCCTGCCCAGCAGTAGCCCTCACTTCTCTGCCTGTAAATGTGTTACGTGACAGAATTTGTCACCAGTCCTCAGCCACAAAGTGTGCTGCAGGGACTGGCTCTCATTCCCAGAAGAGGCAGTGGCAGCATGCAAACAGGTCAGCTCCTGCTTGGGCTCAGTTCCAGCCCCGTTCCAGTCCCGGATTTATCAGGCACATCTTGAGCACACAGGTTGCTCCTGGAGACATCTAGTGAGGCGTCAGCGTAATGCAAACCAGCACAGCCACCCAAAAACATCCCTGTGGGGAGAGGGAGCTGCTGTGAGAGAGCTCTGGTACGGTGCTGGTGAAGCAGCTCCATTGCTTATGGTCACTGAGTCCTTCGGCACCTCCCACACAGCAAATATCAGGGTCTCATAGCCAGTGTTTGTGTCGCGTCACAGAGGAAAGAAAGAAAGAAACAACCTCCTTGCCGTCTCCTCGATGACACCTAATTTAGCCAAAATACTTGCCCAAGTTCTGACACGCAATGTGCTTCAGATGTCAGCAGGTAACAGTTTGGAGCAACACTTAGTCACTTTCTGCACTGGGGTGGCCTGGCCTACGTAAAACAACGACAGAAACCTCACACTCTGACATACATTACTGTTTTGTTGAACTAGATTGACACCAATTTTCAGGCATAAATGTATCTGTAATTTAGCCAAATTTATTTCAAATCTTTATCGTAAAATTAAATTGGATTTTTAAAGCCTCTCAGAAATTAACATCCAAGTGCAAAAGTTCTGCTCTGTTTTCAAGAGTGCCGGTTACCAGCGTGTTTTCAGCACGCAGCACAAGCCTGTGGCACTTCTAGCCACAGGGAAGAGGGCAGCAGCCCTGCGGGGAGCTGATAATCCCAGTGCCGCCGTTCCCAATTCCCGACACATTATCAGGGCCAGCAGGAAACAGCCAGCACACCCAGCCCAGACAGCAAGGCCCGCTGCCAGCCAGGGAAGCACACGAGTCCCGGGCTTATTCCTCAAATCCTGTCTCGTGTAACACCTCTCATGAGCGGCTCTGTTCCCTCTGAGGAGTCGTGGCACTGAACTGCCCAGGGCTGGCACTTGCCAGGAAAGCCCTGACAAAAAAGGAATGGCCTCAAGTTCTGCCAGGGGAGGTTTAGGTTGGAGATTAGGAAAAACATCTTAATGGAAAGAGCTGTCCGGCTCTAGCACAGGCTGCTCGGGGCAGTGTCAGAGTCCCCATCCCTGGAGGGATTTAAAAGCCGTGTGGGTGTGGCACTTGGGGACATGGGTCGGTGGTGGCCTTGGCAGCGCTGGGGGAACGGTTGGACTTGATGGTCTTAGAGGGCTTTTCCTACCGAGGTGATTCTGTGTAAAGAAGTTGTGGTGAAAAAGCAGCACAGTCAATCCCTGTTTCAGAGGGAGAGAGAAACGGGTAATTTGTGGTGAACCGAACTCCTAATTAAGTATCCAGGGTTCCACTTGCTTGCACTACTGAGCGAAACTTCTGCTTACCTGAAGGACAACACTTTCACCATTTCCTGCGTGAGCAGCCCCACCAAGAAGAAAGGCAGCCACATCACTCACCTGTGCTCTCATTTGCTTCAGTGACAAATTAGCCCCAGCTCTTCTGGGTGACCTGGAACAGCCTGCCCTGCAAACACCACGTACAAGAAGCTGACACTCGTCAGGACACTGTGTTTTGTAAAAAAACAGATAAAGAAGTGTTTTGAAGGCAGGTGGGACCATGAAATCACCTGAGACCCTTACCCAGCTGCTGCACTGTGTACTGCCTCAGGGACAGCAAAGACAGTCTCTGGACTTGCTTCAAATTCTTGTCCTATGTACTGTATTTTTCCCCAGATAGACGTGTGCTGTATTTCTACCGGCTGTTTAGAAAGGAGAGAAATAAAACCTCATCCAGACCATGACTTCATTCTCCCAAATACATATTTTGTATTTAATTTCACACTTTGGAACCCAGCACTGTGATTTGTGTACATAGATTTAATTCTGCTGGTGGCACACCGCTCTACCCGAGTGAAGCAGGGTGGGTTGGTTGGAAAGCAGTGCAAGGTCTTACCTAGACAGACTTGCTCAGGAAAAATAATCTAAATTAAGTCACTGCTTGACTTTAAGTGGATTAGTTAAAATGCATTCAATCCCTCAATGCAAGTTCTTATTCAGAAGCAAAATGACCTAAATTTGATTTACCTCCAGTCATTTCCAAACTTAAATGATATTAACGCAGCTTTCAGTCAGAGAGGACTGACCCCGTGTATGTTAAATTCAGTTTAAGCAATCCACTTACATAGACAAGAAAAACAAAGCAAGAACAAAACAGGAAAACATTCCCAAGCTCCTGGCAGTAAACTGCTAATTGCTAGGCCTGCTTTTCCATGAGTTCGGTAGTTAATGGTGGCTGTTGAACAGCCTTAATAGATGTATCCCTGGTGTCTGTCAGGTGTGGGTCAGGGTAAGAACAAGGCACTGGAACCCGGATCACTCCTTTGTCTGGGACAGAGATGATGGAGCAATTCCCATATTTGGGTCTGCCTGCACACTCGCTGCTGTATTTTCTCAAATAAACGATGAATGCTGCAGAAATCTAAACATGACTTTTTATAGTCACTCCTCCCGGCACACAGCTATTAAATGCTGAGCTGCCAGCCCCAGCTATGCAGGAATTATGAGTCAAGCCCCCCAAATCCTCGGGCTGCCTGGAGGGCTGCGAGATTCACGAAGCAGGGCTCATTCCTCATGTAACTGCTCAAAAGCAATAGAATGGATCTAGAAGAGGAGCACCTGATCCGTGCCCACCACTCACAGGCTGGCCCCAGGAATTATGCTGATAAAATTTCCCAAGTTTTTCTTTTCCTGTTGATCTTCTCTGCTGGAGCAAAACAGCCCTCAGAAAGGGCAGAGTCATTCCACACCTTTGGGTTTGTTCTCCTTACGGCAAAACCTGTTTGGCACCAAAGAAGAAACAGCAAATCTTTCTAAGGAGCAAAAGTGTCATGACCCGAGATCTGTGCTGCCCCCAATAACCAACACGCCTGAAGCCTTGTCAGGGATGCGCTGGTTTGCCCTGCAGCTCTGTGATCCCCCTTCCCTGTCCCACCTCCCAAGACTACATGCACTCGTTTGCAAAGGGAAAACAGATCAGCTCGGGCTGTTGTGTTTTTCCATGGCCAGTAGGCATGGCTGGAAAAGCACACGGATCAAAGTGATGGGGTCAGCAAGGAGAGGATGAACGTTTATACCCTGCCACAAGGAACAAACGACATTTCCACTGCTTGGGAGCACGGGGAGCAGCCCAAATAAGTGAAGGGATCCATGTGCTAGCTCTGCTCCAGGCCAGCCAGCCTCACAAGGGGCCTTCTGCACAGCTGCCACGTTTGTGTGTGCTGGCCCCTCATTTTACCCCTAATGATCTCTCCAGGCAGTGTCCGAGGGCTCTGACATGGAAGTCCCCCTGGGTCTCGTCCCCTGGCTCCTGGGCAGAGAGGAGGGAGCAAAGCTGGGATCACGGTCACGCAGAGAGCAGCCACCCCCCGGCCCTGCCCGGGCCACCTTCCCCACCACAGCCTCGTGGCAGGACTCTCGGGCTGCAGCCTTGTAAGCCCAAAGTAACCCCAAAGCTCTGGCAGGGTGACAGAGACCCCTGGGAAGGGCATTCCTTTGGATCTAGACGTCTTTTAAATTCCACCAGGAATGGTGACTCCACCACTGCCCTGGACAGTCCGTTCCAGGGCTTGACAACACTTTTGGTGAAAAGATTTTCCCTAATATCTACCCAAAACCTCCCTTGACACAACCTGAGGCCATTTTCTCTTTTCTTGCCACTTGTTACCCAGGAGAAGAGGCTGAGCCCCACCTGGGCTCACGGCCTCCTTTCAAGTAGCTGTAGAGATTGAGAAGGTTTCATAATGTTTGGAAAAAATTACGGAATTTGCTCTTAAATCTGCCCCGAGCCTTATTCCAGCCCCTCACTGTCCTTTTGTTTATAAGCCTTCTCCTTGTGCTTAACAAACTGCATCAGGCGAGATCCCAACCCATCCCATTCTTTTCCTACCCACAATAAAAACCTCATAGAAAACAGCAGTGTTTCATTTTGGAGCTATTTTGAAAAGGAATGTAATCTCCAAGGAGCAGAGTAATGTCAGAAAGTGACCAAATAACACGATAAATCGTGCTTGGAGCTTCAGAACTGTCCAGGCTGAGCACCGGGCTCAAGCAAGTCCCTGTGAGCAGTGGCACAGGAAAACTGCCCTTTCCAAAGCTGTGGCTAACACTCCAAGAGCAGATTTTAGCACTCCAAGTGCCGATTTTCAGGCGCTGAGCTCCTGGGCAGGAGGAGCAATGCAGCAGGAGGAAATGAGGCTGCCTGAATTCAGCAGGCATTTCCCTGCCTGCCTCCAAAGCTGCTCCTCACCGTCTGTGGGAGAGCTTTAGGAAACTGAACAACCTATCCACAGCCCCTCTGGCACTGGGCACGAGTCTCCCTTGGGATCACTGGACGCTCTGGGTTTTTATCAGTACAAGCAGGGTTTAAACCTCCACTTTAAACCCCTGTTTGGCCATGGAGGTGGCCACTCTGCTGGGCAGCAAGATGAGCTCCTAGAGCTCCAAATCAGGACCGTCTCTCCCAGGAGCTTCCCCGCTTGGAGAGCAGTGGGATCTCCAAGCTGCCCACACTGAGAGGCATCAGCTGCGCTGGAAACCCCTCAGGAAAAGCCCGTGGGAGAGGCTGGGACTGCAAGGAACATCCCTCTGCTGGTCCAGGTTTGTTTGTGGCCCTGCTCTGAGGATGTCACCAAAACTGGGAGAAAAACAAAAACTCTCCAACAAGTTTAGAGAGTTAGAGAATCAAGGCATTACTTTATTCTGGCCAGGGTGTTGTTCTGGCCAGGATGTGCAACAGAAATAATTTCATCTGCACATTGCCCTGGTGGAGCAGAGAAAATCATTCCATCACACATGATTTTTACTAGCTTTCCCATACTTATACAGTCAAAACCCAGAGAAATTCATTGGTTCAGTGTTCATCGGGCTCAAGATAGACAGTTCTTAGTATTTGGTTTCCTGTTGGTTATTGATCCCTTTGCCTTTGTTGTTAATTAGGTTCTTATTCTTCTAGGACAGAGGCCCCAGGGTAGCAGCCAGCCTGGAGCAGCTGGGATGGATGCACTGGGATGACCAAGGCCCGTGTTCTCCCTAAAAACCTCTGTCCTGGAGATGAGAGACATTTCCATCAGTACACAAACTTTTCCTCAAGCCCTTTTCTTGGGAGGAGTGACTCACTTGCAATATCCATCTGAAATGTTCTCCTGAGGTATTTTTAGACAACAGTGGTGGTGGTCCAGTGAGTCACGGTTCTGGCACTGCCCACTAATGCAGAAAGCCCTGGGATGTAATGGATTGCTTTCCAGGGCTGCTTCCATGGAGCTCTGCTTCGCCAGCATGCCAGCCCTCGCTCCCACCTCTGCCTCTGATTGCACCGTGTTTAAAAGGTGGGGTTTGTTCCCTCCTCACAAACAAAACAATCGGAGCAGGCATCCAGAAGCCTTTCACCTGCAAATCAGTGCAATCCAACTTGATTTCACTGCAATCCAGCTTGATTTCACTGCTTGTCCCAGCCATTATTCCCAGTGCAGGAAAATACAAGATAAAAGTCATGGGGAAGGAGGGAGGGAGGAAGGGAAAGGAGGGAGCCTGGAATTTGGCAAGGGAACCAGCTGGGTCTCTCCAGAGTCTGGCTAGGGGAATAATTCAGGCATCAGGAGTGCCTGTTCCTTGTGCTAACAAGGGAACAAGACATGGAACACTTTAAAGAGCTTCTGTGGTTTACCTACAATAAACCTCACGCTTTGGAGGGCTGGGGAAGCTTGTGGGGAGAGCAGAGCAAATGGGAGGAGAGGCTGCCCCGCTACCTCCTGGCACAGGATAAATGCAGCAGAGTTTTCTGTTTGTTCGCCTCAGGAGCGCCCACTGAGAGTTTTGCCAGAGCTCAGCCTCAGTGGTTCCATGGTTCTGGGACACGGGCCTGGGCAGAAAGGATTCCATGGTCCTGTGACACGGGCCTGGGCAGAAAGGATTCCGTGGTTCTGGGACACGGGCCTGGGCAGAAAGGATTCCGTGGTTCTGTGACATGGGCCTGAGCGTGGACACCCCTGCTGAAAGAAGGCACATCAGCAGGTTGCTCTGGACTGCTCCGTCTCTGCATTTTGACACCAAGAAGCCAAGGCACGAGGGGTGAGGATTGGCACGAGGCCTGTGCAGGCAGGCAGAGAGGGCCTGAATCAGATCCAGCCTGAGTGCAAACTGCCTCTAGAGAAAAACCAGAGGTGATGCCCTGGGTCTTCCCTGATACCGGCACAAGGCAGAGAAATGAAGGAAAGTTTTCCCTGGTAGCTATTGCCTGGTAAATCCCCAGCCAGCATTCCTTGTTCGGGCACAGAGGGCACTTCTCGCACTGTCAGAGGTCTCCTGCTCCCCTGCCAGAGCTGTGCCAGGCTGCTTGGAAAGATGCTGGAGCCCAGAGCTGCTTTAAAGCTGGCCTGACCAACCAAAAGGGTTCCACTGACAGCGTTGATTTCAAACAGCTGATCAATAAAAGAGCAGAGCAGGAGGGGAAAAAAGAAAACCAAAACCCCAACCAGAACCGAAAAAAAGGCCCTGAGCAGCACCTGGAGAGTTAAGCCTTGCTGTCACAGCATCTTCAGACCATTCGAATTGTTAGTTTTACTGAAAGAACACGTGAGGGAGGCGTTCTCGTTTCATCCATTTTTAAACAGAGAGGCCCAGGCTGCTCTGCTCTGTGGCAAATGGCACTTCTCCTGTGGCGAGACATAAATCAGTTCTGTGTGTGTGTGGGGGGTGTTTACCCCCGCAGCTCGGGCTGTCCTGGTTTGGGGCATTCCTGTGCTCCTGGCTGGACACCCGCACCCACTGCGTGCCCCCCGGGGATGGCAGACCCCAGTCCCACAGGCACCACAGCCCCATCCACCAGAGCACCCCACAGCACCAGTGCCGAGGGGTGCTCAGACACCTACCTGCCAGCCTGAATGATCCCAGGATTCTGAAAGCAGAGCCCAAAAGCACAGAGGGATGGACTGGCAGCATTCGGGGCTGAGCTAACAGCCCAGCAACACCTTTGGGGAGTTCTGCTCCCCCGCGCTGGGTTCTCAGCTTCTCTTTATGGCTGTTTCAGGGAGAACAAAGACCAAGCTTTCACACCTAAACACCCAACTCTGTCCTCCCCCAAAATTCACCCAACTTTGGTGCAAGGAATGGGGCAGTTGTCCTTACAGGGTGTTTGGGGACCAGCAGCTGCCACAGAACACGTGTGTTTGGTGTTCTTTTCCCACCAAAACACAGCAGTCTGGAAGCAGAAAGACATCTGTCATCAGGATGGGAAGTGGCTCTGCAAGTGCAGAGAAGCATTTCTGTGTAACTTCCAGCTGAGACGAGATTCCTGACAGCCAAATGTTCCCGAGTAACAACTCCCAGCAGCTGAGCCATTGTCAAGGGAAGGAGCTTTGACAGAAATCACAGAATGCCAGACTGGTTTTGTTTGAAAGAGAACGCAAAGCTCATCCAGTTCCACCCCTTCCACTGTCCCAGGTGGCTCGAAGCCCTGTCCAGCCTGGCCTTGGACGCTGCCAGGGATCCAGGGGCAGCCACAGCTTCTCCGGGCAACCTGTGCCAGGGCCTCCCCACCTTCGCAGGGAGGAATTTCTCCCCAGTATCCCATCTGACCCTGCCCTCTGGCAGTGGGGACCCGTTCCCCCTTGTCCTGGCACTCTAGGCTGTTGACCAAAGCCCCTCTCCAGCTCCCTTACAGCCCATTTGGGTACTGCTGCCACCAGATCTGTATTCCCAGTCCTTGCTCACACTGCCTTCAGGACTGGAACCTGTAGGCTCATCCATTCCGCCTTAGTTGTGGCACTCGGAGATTTGTCTTTTTGACTGAGAGCCAGAAGTTATTTCCCTTTTAATCCACTGGTGTTTACGCATCAAATTAAACCCCTCCAATCCTTTTTACTGATACCTTTGGCCTGTCAGTGTAGCATCGTTTCTTCGTGCTGTTCCACCCTTAAAATCCTGCTTTTTGGAGTGAAGTGGCCCTTCAATTCAGCACCTGGACCGAAACATTTGTAAGATACTGACCGATCGAGATTTTTTACTGAATTTTTTTTTTTTTTTTTAAGAGATAATCTTCTCTTCCAAGAGTCCATGAAAACCAGCAGCACGTTTTCATAGGACCCCTAACATAGTCTCTGGTTACCAGGGAGATTTCCTCGGGGAATTTTCTATTGAGAAAATAAAAACAGTTTTTAAAGAAAACTCAGCGCAGCAGTAAATTGCTCCAGCAGGAATGTGAATTTCAATAGCAGTAATTGGCAGCCACTCTGTTGTTTGCCAGCACTTAACAGAAGTCCTAAAAAAGGTTTGTGTTCAGATTGGCATTGTGTTGGTAACTGCTGGGCATTTCCATCAGGACAAGTGCCCGCCTGGCACACGTGAGCACGACAGACACCCCACCAAGAGGCCCTGGCTGGAGTTTTAAGAACGTGTTCACTGGAAACACACAACCTCTCCTCAGAACCCGGCTACACGGGAGGTGTGAGGGGCAGCCAAAAACGGGGAGCTGGAGAGAGCCAAAGCCGGAACCAAACCCACAGACTAATGGGGTTTCTGTCCTGGAGGGCTGTAATGCCCTTCCCTACTTGGCATATTTATTATTTGTGTTGCACTCAAAATCTTCTTTGGCAGCTGGCACAGGGTGCCCACAGAAGCTGTGGCTGCCCCTGGGTCTCTGGAAATGTCCAAGGCCGGGCTGGATGGGGCTTGGTCTAGTGAAAATCATCCCTTGCTCATGGCAGGGGGGTGAATCCGTAGGAGAGGGGCTGAGGGAGCAGCAACTGCTCAACACCTGTGAATTTCCGCCCCGAAAGTTTGTGAACACACCAGCAAACCCACACTCGTGCCTGTTCTCCGAATAACAACACTGGCAGCTTAGGAGAGGGTAACAAACATTGCCACGTGGGCTCGGGAACAGCCTGTGAAACAGACACTGTTCCAAGCAAACTGGAGCACTTGGAGTGGGCAATGAAAGGAGATGTGCCCAGGACTCAGCCCCCCAGCACCAGTCCTGTCCTCAGCTGTGTTCCCAGGCAGGGATGCTCCTACAGGGAGCAGGCCCCAGAGGAGGGACTATTCCCTGCTCCCTTCTTTCCCAAAAGACACCCCTTGTTCCTGGAGGTGAAAAACCACAGCCTGCAAAAGGGATGTGACTTCACATGAGCTGAGCTGCAGGCGCTGGGCAGATTTAAAATGGTGTAAATACTAAAAGGCAAGATGAAATAAACCCCTCACAACTCACCGTGGGCTCCCAAAGCTTTACCTGCATTTCAGTGTATTAAAAAGCTGAGTCAGTGTGAGGTTGTGAACCCTCCTGCCTCCTACGAATGACCTTTTACAAGGGAATTTGTAAGCAAAAAGCTTCAAGGGGAAAGCCAACCCCCCATCCCCAGCTGTCCCAAACTCTGCAGCCACACGGGTACGATGAGCAGGTGGATTTAGGACAGCAAACACCGAGGGGTTCGTCTTGTTCTGTGGTGTGACAGCTGTGCCATCAGCTTCTTCTCGAGGGTGGCCCCCAACAGATGGCAGGGGAAGGGGACAGGAGCGAGGCGTGCCTGGCAGACACGGTCTGTCCCACCTCAGCCTTTCCCAGCCACAGCACCTGGGGATTTCCCAAGCTGGAAGCTGTCTCTGAACCCAGTGCAGAGAGGCCACCAATGACTTTACGACATCAATTTGTTTAATCATTTTAAAAAACATTTTTGTTTCTGGCTTTCCTGCAGTGCCAGGCCTTGGAATCCGGTGTTTTCTGCTCTGGCCCTTAAAAATGTTTACAAAATGGATGTTTTCCACGTGACAGATGACTGGCAGCTGACCTTTTCCATCAATGACTTAATTCTCGTGGAAAGGGCAGAGTGCCCTGTGAGGTGTGGCAGAGGGATAACCCTCTGCATCCACAGACGGCCACGGGGACTGCAGGACGTGGCGCTGCAGAGCGGGGCTCTGGATGGAGCGTGCTTGGCGGTGCTCGGAATTGAGGTTTAAGGAAAAACTTGGATTTACATCTGAAGCAGAGCACGTGCAGCAGGAGCCCTTCTCGCGGCAGCAGCTGCCTGCAGACATCTTCCTGCTGCCCTGAGCCACGAGCCCAGCGCCTGGCTCGGGACATTCCGGCACCCTGAGGAAGCGTGGCCTTCTCCGCTCCTGCTTCTCCTTCCTCATTTTCCATCCTTTCCCACAGGGCCCTGAGGGGAGCAGTGTCCAGGCCTCCTGACAACCCTTCAAGGGTCCTTTGCAGATTTTGCAGGAGGAAGAGCTGCAGAGAAACAAACAGAAAAAGGGGAAAATGGGATTCTTTCAGCTGAAAGAAAAGTATCTTATTGTCACAGCATGAAAACTAGTGCTGAACTGTTATTTAACATTCTAAAGCATCCAGTTTCCGTGTTTCTAAATGCTGCTGAGAAGAAGAGGCTGATGGAAGCGCTCTTTTCCCAGCAGACATCCAGGAGCAGGAGGGAAGCCCCAGCAGCTGCCGAGCAGTTTTCCCTCGGTTTTCGGAGGTTTCCTTCCCCTTCCCAGCACAGCCCTGGCCCGGAGAGGGGCACGGCTGAGCGTGCTGGCTGCGGAGCGTGAAGCCCCCGGGAGCAGGAGCCCGTCGGGTGCAGCTGCTGCGTTACACAACTGCTGTGGCACGGCCAGTCCGGGGGACGAGCAGCTCTTCCCGTGCGGCCAGGGCTGCTCCCCACGAGCCCGGGGAAAACGGGAATGGAGGCTTGGAAGTTTCCCTGATTCCTTTTGAAGCTCCATCCTCAACAAGTTCTGGCCTTTCCAGAAATCTCCTCAACACTTTCTGCTAATTTATTCAAATCAATGCCACGTAGAGGAGATGACCCTGTGTAAAACCAGGAGTCACCCCCCATCTCTGACTGCCAGGGAGGATTTAAAAAGGAACAGAGAATAAAATTCCCAGCAGCTTTGTGAGCAGCATTTGATGTTGGGTTGTGTAAATCACAGGCCAGGCCAAGCTGCACGTATGGGAATAGGGAGGAAGGGTTTGATTAACAGCTCGGTGGAGCTCAGATCCAGCTGCACGGCCAGCTGAGAGGTTAATTACCCACATGAGAGAAATGCCGATACCTCAGCACCCGGTACCATTTCCACACACGTTTGACAGTCCGAAATCAGGGCTGTTCTAGCAAAGGGCGAGGGAGTGGGAGGGACAGGGAGGCATCCTCAGGCAGCCGAGCGGCGTCGGGAGCAGCGCAGGAAGCGGCGCCTCTGCAGCCTGCGCAGTGATTTCCATTTTGGTTCCTCACGAAGGAGAGACAGCTGCACAAGTTACCTGCCCAGACAGAAGTGCTGACAGCGCAGGTGGTTGGAACTAGGTGGACTTTGGGGTCCCTTTCAACCCAAACCATGCCACGATTCCACAGACACCTCCATTAATGAGGAACAGTTCAAGTCCAAAGGACGCCAGACTCAGGGGGCACGAATTGTTTTCAAAAGGAAAGGGGTGTAGTTATTAATTTCCAAACATCACACTTAGACATCTGAGGAACAAAAATATAGGGCACCCAAGGATTTCCAATGATTTTGAAAGCAGCAGTACTGGAACACCCCCGGGGCTGGAACATTAACAATCCGAAACATATTCCCAGAAGGAGTTCCCAAATTGCTCTGATGAACAGTAGGCTGTTTACTGCAGGCTTTATGAGCTTTTGACATGAGTCATCTGGCAGAACTGGAGCCAAATGAGGGAACCGATAAGTGAAAATACGCAGGCATCGTTAGCAAAAAACAAGGAAAAAGGAAGATGGCCTGCTTTCACCCACTTCAGGGAGCTGACAGGTGTTTTAAAGAGCTTGAAACACACAGCTCTCCTTTACTGCCCGAGGTCATGGCACCTGCTTCCAGGGGTGTCAGGAGCAGCCTGCCCCGAGGCTTGCTCTGGAGTCAGCAGAGGAGAGGCACACTCAGGCATCTCCACTGATTGTAAAGAGAGGTGGGAACAGGTTTAACATCTAAAATTAGACGGGAGTATGGATGCTCTTCAAATCTGAAGTTTAAATTACATTTTGAGTGCCCGGGTTTAGACGTTCTGATTTGAGAGAAAGGCTCGGATCCACACAATTCATTATTTATGAGCCTGAGAAGACAGCCTGACACATGCTGAATGTACAGGTGCTTTTCAGCTCCCTTCCCCAGGGCCTGGGGTCCCGAGCTCTCTGCTCAGACCTCTGGAAGCAAAGTCTTGAGTCAGGAGGAGAAGGTAAAAAATCCCCAAACCCCACAGATCCTCAATACAGAGCCTTAATTCTGCTCCAGCTCACCCAACCCCAGGATCTCTGCATTTGGTTCTCATTTAAATAAGCGCCGGTGGCGTGGGTGTGGGTGGGGTCGGCAGCACAGAGCTGAGTTGTGTCTGCACAGGACCTTAAATCAGAATCACGGCGTGGTTAGGGTGGGAAGGGGCCTCCAGCTCTCACCGTTCTGACCCCCCTGCCGTGGGCAGGGACACCTTCCACTGGAGCAGGTCTGTCCAAGCCCCATCCATCCTGTTTGTGTCGCAGGAGCAGACATCCAGCAAGAGCCACGAGGTGATGCCTGGGGCCAGGTCACTCGTGTGCGTGTCAGACCCAGCACTCCTTGGACCGTCTCAGCTGGAGGCGGCTGTGCCTGGAAACTCGCTGGGAAAATAACTTCAGGCATACATAAAGCAGCACACAGTGATCCTTGTCCCCTGGAGCCACAGGAGCCTGGAATAACGCCCCGTTCCGAGCCGAAAGCCGCACCGAAGGGCTGCCGCCGAGCAGAGCCATCGGCACCGGCGGAGCTCACGCCATCGGGACATCCCCACGCGTCAGCAGCGACACGGAGCAGCAGCCACCTTGGGAAAGGTCAGGATTGACACCGGGCTCACGACTCCTCTGCCAGATGTTAGCCTGACACAATTCCGTAGCACACAGCAGACACAAAGCCCTGGGAACTGGGCCCTGCTGGGTGGGAGGCCTGGCAGCACTCGGAGAGGGGGCTTTGCAGAGACAAAGATGTCACATCACATCCACCATCAGTTTGTCTTTTGCAAAAACACTCAGAATTTAAAAAAAAACAACCCTTCCCGACAAGAATTCTCTGGGAATTGGATGCAGTTTCTTTCTCCAGTCCGAAACTCCCATGTGCCAACCCCTTTGCAGGGGCTTGGTTCCCCAAACACAAAAATCGTACAGACAGAAACCACCAACACCTAGACGTGTATTGGCGACACATTAACAACTTAGAGTGGGTAATAAATGTGGACAGGCAACACCTGGCCTTGTCTTCACAGGAACACTCTCATTTCACTCTTAAAAAAGTCAAAAGCGTATTAGAGAGAAACAAGAGGGGGGCTTAAGTGTTCTCCTGTGATGCTCCTATGCTGTGTTTGCTTAGATTGCTGGATTAACAAGGGAACTGGATTTCATTACATGCATGAGAAAATTAATACAAAATTAAATGAATGCCATTATTTGCATTACTGAAACAGTGCAAAATGCAGAAGGAGCAGCATTTTTAAGTGGTAAAAGGGCAATGTATTCCTTCTTCAACTATAGAAGATTATACTAGAGTTAGGGAACCATTTAATTTGGAAAAGACATCTAGGACCATAGAGTCCAACTGTTAACCCAGCGATGAAGTTAAAAATAAATCATTTTAGTTCCCCTTTAAGTGAAATTCACAACAGCTCTGAGAAGGAACAAGCAAATCTATTTCCTGCCCACAGTCTGTGGTAACTGAAACATCTGAGCTTGCAGAGATTGTCCTGGGAGTCCGAAACATTAAGTAAACCAGGAAATAAGCTAGCTGGGTCCTGCACAGCCATAAACTACCCCCACGAGCAGCCCCCAGCTTTACACGATGGCATTTGGATAGGGCCCATTCCTAATGAAAAGAGGGAAAAGGTCTAATTGGATGACGTGGCACTGCAGCACCATTCCCAGCGGTGATGCGGAGCTGCGCGCAGATAAAGCAGCTGCCGGATAATCCCCGTGGTTAATGCCCAGGAGCCCTTGCGCTCGGCTCTGCTGCTCTTACAAGACCCAACAGCCACGAACCAGAATGGCAGGACCCCTCCAGAGCACAAGAGGTGCAGTTCTGTCTTCCTCCCATCCCTTCTAGGGGCAAAAGAAACCCGGGTTTTGCTGCAGTTTAACCTCCAACACCTATGGTTACTTTGAAAAGAGAAACGTGCAAAACTACGGACATTTATTTCTAAAATCCACTTGGCATGTGTAAATGAGTAAATGATGTGTTGGGCTTTGGGCTCCCAGCGCTGTGCAAATCCAACCGAGGATGTTGAACTAAATCAGCTGGTGGCCGCAGCTCAGCTTCTGGTGGAAGCATCTCCTCATCATCTCCTTGTCCAAAGTAATGCCCAGAACGGAGCCCAAAGCTCAGGGGGAGCCCAGAGCCAGCTCCAGGAGCAGCCCAGCCAGCCCCCAGCCGTGTCCCTCAGTGGCAGCCGGGTTCTGGGGTACGCGGCACGGCTGCCCCGATCCAGCTGCATCCCGCGGGCTCGGCCGGGTGCGCGGCAGCTGCACAGGAGCAGCGGCTCGGGATGCACGGAGGGAGCTCGCTGCACGTGTCGGAGGAGCCTGGCGGGAATCAGGACTGGGTTTCTCCAGTGGCTTTATGGGGACAGGGCAGAAACACCCTCTGGGGCTCTGGGAGCTTCGCTACAGCAGCATCAGCACCCAGGGCGTCAGCCTTCATTTTTCCCTCAGTGTTTTCTTTTCAGTACGTAACGCATTAATTCATGGCAAAATTAAAGCGGTTTCAGTTAAAAATCGGTTTTTACGTGAAGGAGTTTTCCGGTTTCTGGGGGGTTTTTGGGAGAGCAGTGGCCAGCAGCGGCCAGCAGCGGCCAGCCCAACAACGTCTGCTCTAAATAAGATGCTTCATCAATAGCACACAGAGAGGGCTGAAAGACAGATGTATGGATTGAACCATTCAATAATTTCCATAGAGAACAAACGCAGCCAACTCGCGCTGGAGCAATAATCAGGCGTTCAGCGAAAGCCCCCATAAATGGTTCTGTAACTCAGGAACGTTTTAATTTTTGCCCTCTTTTTAATTTTGTAGTTGCCCTTGTTTTCTGCCATTTGTTATTGGTTTTCACTTTCTGATTCCCTGAGCCTTCCACAGAAAGAATGCTTGATCACTTCTTCTCAAAACCACCAATAAGAAAATTAAATCCCTTTGGCATCACTGCACAGGGTAGTTGCATAACAAACCGAGTATATATAGAAATTGCTTTCCAAGTGTTTACATAAGAGCTTGGAATAACACNAAAAAAAAAAAAAAGCAACTCAATTTACAAACCAGCCCTGCAGTGCTTTTGTGTCTGATAACGTGGAGCGAGCGAATCAGCTTACCAGGGGTACACAGGGAATATTAGTCTGCTGCTATTTACATAACTGGGAAAGAAAGATTAACATGGGGCAGACGAGTGTGTATAAAAGGGTGATTTGCTTGTCTTGGAGAAGATCCTCTGTCTGGCCACAGAGACTGGCACAGAAGCTGATGCTTTAAAATACTCCAAGCTGTCCAAAATCTCCTCTGGTTTCTTAGTGCAAGTTGATGCCCATTCTGAGATCAGAACTCCACAGACACCTCTGCAAACTCTTCTCAGCAGTTTCGGTCACAGCACTCAACAAGAAAACCCAGTTTTTTTCTACCAACCTCTCTAAAGACTGAGCAGCACAGTCATTTATCTCCAAAATGTTCCCGTAATTCGAGTTCTGGGACTTGGAGCATGCTGGGCACCGAGTGCGTCATTCCAACCAAATGTAAAATCCTCTCATGAATAAAATGGCTCCTCTCGAGAACATTTAGGCTTTGAGCTCAGCCTAAGGGTCCTGTGCACGCTCCTGAAGGAGAGCAGCACTCCAGTATCTCCTGGGCTGGGGCGGGGGGGTTGGTGTTGGTTTTAACTAAGCTGCATCTTGGGCACATCATGGTGATGTCACCCAAACCTCAACCCTCTCAAACCCAGCTTTCCTTCTTCTGATCTCGGCCTCTGCAGCATCTGGATCCAAATAGAATTTAGAATAGAATTTAGAATTTAATAGGATTTAATTTATTTCTTTCTGGACAGTGATGGAACAAACGGGCCCGTGGAGATCAGTTCGACCTTCTATTCCTGTACATGCATTAAACATTAGAACTGCTATACTCCTCCTGGTAGGGACATGAAAAATGCACAGAACACTCCCAATCTGAATTCCATAATTATCCGTAATGCTCTCAAAGGTTTCTGTTCTTTTCAGATGTCACCATGTCATTTTCCTGAGCAACCCCACAAACCTCTCCCTCCTCCCTTGCTTACTGGCTGCTTCTCACTGGGTACAAATGCCTCACAAAACAGAAATTCCACCACCCGCAGCCTCCCCCAAACGGGAAGGATCAGGAAGCATCCTGGGCAGAGCCAACCTTAGCTGAGCACTACACGGACCTTCAGAGAGGGAGCAGAGACATTTGCTGCAGCCTCTAGCTCCAGGGAACCCAGTTCCAAACGCAAGTATCTGTTCTGTTCAAGGCAGCAGAAGCACCAGCTCGGGGTGCTTGCAGCCCGGTGGTTTGTACGGTTTTGGTTGCCAAGCGCTGTAACCTCGGGCGCTTTGGGCACTCGCTCCCTGCTAGCAAGGTGGCTCTGCCTGCTGAGAAGCACCAGTGTGTTCTTTAAAACTTCACCCGTAATCTTGGGGGGAGCTGATTTTGTAAGAGCACTTCTGAGAGGTTTTTCCCGAACTCTTCTCTCGCACAGGGCTCAGCTCCCACTGAGGGAGGACATTTTCCATATGCGGTCCTTGTTTTTATCTCGCTTCTGAGCTCTTGAAGCAGCAGATAAACCATCCGCTAATAGAACACAACTTCCAAGCACAGACAAGCGTTTATCTGCTTTCAAGTGCAGCATTTTATTGACTGATGGTATCTACAGAAGTGGAACGAACACAAACACTTTAAAACCCTCATGAAGAGGGATATTTTTTGTAAAAACAGGTGAAAAGGCAGCTTCGCAAAAGATAGCGCAAAGAACAGAGTCAAGAAATAAAAAATATGCTCCCTAAAAACCCAGGGGCAGCCTGCAGGCTGTGAACTCACTAATTTCCAGACCCCAGTACAGCAGCAGCTGTTGCTCAGTGGGTGGGAGACAGGGACAGGCAGTTTAAGTGGTGCCATGCAAGCTCCAGAGCATAAAATGTTTACTCCTAACTTAATGATGGAGTCAGCCCTCTCTTAAACAAGCAGTTCCATGAACAAGTCTGGTTTGAAATAGCTGCCCCAGAATAAATGCATCCTAAATCCCAACATCTCTCCATTGTCCACCCCGTGGATCCTCCTCTGCCAGGTAACAGTCGAGCTGATCACCTTTCCACTGCACAAATCCAAGCTCCGTGTTCCCTCTTCCACCTGAAAACCTGGTTTTGGCAAGAACTTAAAACATTCCACACTCCCAAAGCCCCTCACATATCAGGCTGCCTCGGGGTTAAACCTCATTTCTCCAGAGGGCTGTTTCTCCAGTGCGGCGTTCCCCTTCTCTCCGCTGCCAGACGCCTTTTCAGCAGGAGTGTTTCTCTTCCACTCAGCCTGGTGATAAATCCAGGCAGGCCAGGCATGAGCCAGGAGGGCACTGGGGTTTCATAACTTAAACGTGAGAACCTGCAGCTCTGCAGGAGCGAGGCAAACAGACGTAAATCAGGTGGGCAGGGATATCTCAGCACCTATTCCAGAGCACGAGTCCTGGGAGGACAGAGGCTGCTGGGAGTCAGACAGCAGGGCTCAAAGCACTGAGAGGACCCCAGAGTGGTTTGGGTGGGAAGGGACCTTAAAGCTCATCCAGTCCCACCCCCTGCCACGGGCAGGGACACCTTCCACTAGCTCAGTTTGCTCCAAGCCCCGTCCAACCTGGCCTTGGACACTTCCAGGGATCCAGGGACAGCCACAGCTTCTCTGGACAGCTGTGCTAGGGCCTCCCCACCCTCCCAGGGAACAATTCCTTCCTTCTTCACTTCAGCAACGTAAAGTCTGAGTGAAGGAAAACTATTGCTGTAGATCCCTGGAGGACTGAGCCCCACTGAGCTTGGCTTCCCCATTCTGGAAGCGTGCAAAAGATTAATGCTGAAATTGCTCAGGAAATGCTTCAGGTTCGTGCTTGGTGTAACAGAAGGATGAGTCTGGGCAAGTGCTCCTGAAGAGTGTGGGATCTCTGGCACAAAGCTTCTGCTTCACAGGTGCCTCACACATTCCAAGGGAAAAGAGGACAGAAAACCGTGTCCACTGTCACTCCTGGAGATAAGCTTCAGCCACGGAACCGTTCGCTGCCCAGAAGTCACATTAGCAGATAGGTTTTGCTTTGCTTGTTGGGCAATAAAAACCTCCTGTTTGCCTTTTTCAAGACGGGCTTGTAACGGGAGGGTGGAGAGAGAGAAATGAGGTGAGAACACGGTTGTGGAAGGAGAAATCCATTAAACCTCTAAGTCTCACTAGTGCTCCACAGAGAGAATAGTTTTACTCCTGGAAGTGCTGCATTCAGGGTGTCAGTGCAGATCACTCCTCACAGGAGTTTCAGGGTTTGAAAAGGCAAAAAAATCCAAATCCTGTTCTCACAAACAACCTCACAATAATAATCAACCTGGCTTGAAAATCCAAAAGTCTGGTTTTTTAACTCGGAATAACAATGGTTCTTCCCCTGCAAGACCCTGTGCCTTGTGGCCCTGTTGCTTCCTGGAGAGCTGCTAAAGCTCTCTGTACAGACACAGACAAGATGGTCACCTGAGCCCCTGCTGACAACCTCACTATTGGCCTTATTAGGAGAGATAATACCAGCAACTGACAGTACCCAGCAAAGCTGGCAAAAAAAGAAAAAAAAAAAGGCAAGGTTCCGACTTCAAAAAAGGAAGGAATTCCTGGGAAAATGCAATGCTCAGAGAATGAAACAATACAAAAACAAACAAACCAACCAATCTCTCCCCATGCACACAAAATAAAAACCACCTAAAAACCTCACCAAAATATACACAAGAAAACCATCTTACCACCTCTGAAAACTCCATAGCAAATTCAATTAAATGAAATGAAAAAGCAGAGATAGGGAGTAGGACAGAGGGAAATATCAAAAGAAAAGTGTGAAAAGCAACGGGGCACAGAGCAGCAGGAGGGATTGAAGGAAGAGGGAAGAGAGAAATGAGATTTACAATGTAATGGGATGTGGGTCAGCAGAAACACTCAGAGACGAGAGGATGGGGGAGGAGAGGCACATGTTATTAGAGGCTCATGTGGGGCAGAAAAGGCTGCTCTGGCCACAGCTGGACAGGCCGGATCCGGACAGGTCCGAGTGGTGGTGACTGCCCAGCCCAGAGCGGTGACACAGCTCTGCTGGTGTCTGCCAGGACATGGAAGTGTTCAAACACAGACTGACTGTGCGGTACTCATATCTACAGCTTTGTCCTCTAGGGGCTACTTTCAGTGCATTTAACTTCTGCTATCGTCTTCCCTTACAGTTTTCTGGGATAAAAGCATCCTTGGATAGGAAGTTGACCAGGTTGTGGTCAACAAGGTTTTTCGTTTTCAACTATTCTCAGGAGATCCTCATATTTAACAGAATTACTGGAAAATTCATCAGGGATGATGGTTGGAGACACCTCTCTCGCTCAAGACAGTAGGTCTGCTGCACTGGCACATTAATGTCCTTGAGGAGTGCTGGGATAGGCTGTGGGAGCCTTGGGCCAGGGGCCTTGGCTAAAAGCGAAGCTGCTGCCCAGTTCTCCCAGTCCTCCGGTCACTGGTGACAGCTGCAGACCCCTGCGCTGCTCCCAGGCGCGCTCCTTGAACTGCTGGACACCCACAGGGCTCTTAAAGGGAATCAACCCCAAGATGGTGCTTGTCTTCTACACAAAATCCACCTCAAGTCAGTAATACTAAAACTCTCCAAATACATTTATTTATCACCAATGAAAATACTGTACAATGGCCCAGGAAACGGGTGGGGAAAGGCAAGGTATTAAGTCTGGCTTTCATCAATGTCCTTGTCAGGATCCATGGCTGCAGCTTCGCTCTCCTGCTGCTGCTTCTTCCAGAGCTTTGCCATAGCCAGGAGTTTGAGGTTGGGCTGATTGGCAGTGTCTTCTGGGAAAATATAATCGTAGTATTCCTCCCATCCGGCATCAGACTAGAGAGAAAAATACCACAAAGCGAGTTTAATTGGCATGTTAACGTTGGCTGTTAGGAGGTGCTTCTAATAAGAAAGAGAAATTAGAGAAATAATAGAAAATTAAACCCCGTGTTTGTTATCCCCTGCCCAGCAGCTGACTCCATAAAGCACAAAGCCACCGAGGGCCCACAGCCACCGCTGGCATTGTTTTTCCTTACCCCGTCTTCAGCCTGCAGCTTTCTCCTCTTCTTTATCTTCTCAGGCATCAGCTTATCTATCCTCTCCTTCGTGGCGTGGGTGCCGAACTCGTCCTCGAAGCTTCGCCAGGACTCGAGCAGCATGACCCTCTCCTCCTTCTCGTCGCAGCTGCGCATGGCCTTGTTGGCCTCCTCGTAGACCTGGCGGCAGCGCGGCAGCCGCTCCTCGCGCCCCGCCGACAGCTCGAACTGCGCGAAGCTGATCCACACCTGCGGCGCGGGACACGACAGCCACGTAAGCCACGTGGATCAACTCCTCGCGGCTGTTTCAAGCCGTGAGAAATCTGTGTGAATTTACTCAGTGACAGCGCTGGAAAATCACGGCTTTCCTTGCAATGCTTTTGCAACCAAGATCTCCAAGCTGCTCAGCAAAGAGGGCTGCTTGGAAAAGCTTCTTTCATCTGAGATATGCCTGTTGCACAGAATTCAGGAACTTCCCTCCCCCCTTCAGAGCACAGGCACGGGCCTGAGCCTGGGTAGATCTGAGCCAAGGCAGCCCAGGCTTTGCCTGCGCGTGGGCCAGGTGTCCTGGGTGCCCACACACACCTTGACGTGCTGCGTGCGCTGCAGCAGCCGCCGGTAAAGGTTCCTGGTTTTCTCATACTCCTCTTGCTCAATCTCAAAATCGATGTAGGATTTCCAAAGGACCTGCAACAGAGAAGCCTTTCATCATGTTCATTCTGAGCACAGGGAGATACTGGGAGGGGCAGAGAACGGAGGAAGGTGACATTTCCCTGAGAAAAGGTTTGGAGATCAGGGCGTTAGTTGGTGGCACGGGCTGGGATCAGGGCTCAGCAGCACCAAACCTGGTGCCCATCAGCCATTCAGCTTTCACCTCGTGTTTTATCTGGTGGATCATTTACGTGTTCATCAGCCATGCTGTGCAATAAATACCGTAAAATCAGCCCCGTCCCCGCTCACCTCCGGCATGTCCAGCCGGGGCTGGCCGATAGCCAGCTCGTAGATGGCCCGGGCGCGGTCGATGTCCCCAAGGATGGTCTCCAGCTCAGCAAACTTAATCCAGGATGTGCAGTTTTCTGGTGCAAACTCCAGGAATTTTTCATACAGCTTTCGGCAACGGTCAAATTCGCGCAGCTGTAACTCCAGCTCAATGTAACCTTTAAACAGTTTGTTTTTTGGACATTTACCTATGGATGTGCCCTGTTAAGCAAAAAAACCCAAAAACCTTAGTGATCTTGCAGGAAGATAAAACCTCCACTCGGTTTTCTTTACTCTCCAGTGTTTGAACTACAACTCATTTTTTTGCACTGTATATTCAGATTGTTCAGGGCCAGTGGGAGATTCAGTGTTTGCAGAACAAACGTGCATCCATAAACACCAAGAGCCTGGGAAGCAGAAAACATCCATCACTTGTCATACTTTTACATAATGTGGGTTCCTCATGGAATGCGAGTGGAACCTGCCCTGGTTCAGCAGCTGAGCACCTGAAGGAAGCACAGTCTGTACCAGCCTGCCAGGTAAGCAGTTCCCAAGCATCTCATAAAACAAAGGATCCCAAACTGTCTCCTGGCCCCACGCTGTTCCTCCTCGCACAGAGAATGGCTGCCCACCCCCGCCTGCTGGCTGACAGCAACGGACAGCTGGAGAATAATGTCTTTACAAAGCTTTTTCTTTCTGATATGCCTCAGTCTCTGAAGAGAACCGTCTGTCCTGAGCCAAGCTGTGAGAGGCAATTCTGGATTCTTAGTTTGGGAATCTCTTAATGCAAGAGTCAAGAATGGGCATACCTGAGACAGGCTGTAGTGAACTTGGCCTTGGAGTCACTTCTTTAGACAAGCATTGTTTACTAAGCAATGCAGCTTCTGCTCCCTCAAGCCAATGTGAGGTAATTTGAGATGGAATTCCCTCAGCACAATTATCTCGCACAATGTTCCTACACATTTATTACCTTGGAATTTATTAAAAATGGAGGAAACCGCCACCATTATGGCCCTCCAGCTCTACAAATGCCACTGATATTTCAGAGTATGCTCAGTTCTTCTCCATGTGCCCTAAATCACTGTTTTGGTGGAAACCCCACCAGTTCGCTCTTTAAAGTCAAACCACCTCAACTGCTACCAACACTGGCTTTCTCTCAAAATGCCTGATGCTGTCCCTGAGCTTACTAAGAATATCTGAACTGAAAGGAAAGGAAGTTTTTCATTTGAAAAGATCTTGCTGCCCCATCACACCCTGCTGTCCCCCGACGACAACGTGCTGACATTCACAGAGTGAACCTGCTCAGCAGCTCCTGAGCCTGCCTGAAGTCCCTCTGATTGCTTCTGTCAGCAGCTGGGGCTGCCACACAGTTTGGCAGGTCCTAATTTCCCAGAGTCAAACCTCCCATTCATCTACAATGCTTTTTAAAACGCTATTGTTAGAGCAAGTATCACTGTAAGGAATCAGCAGCAGCTAAGAACTTGTAAGAGCACTAAGCTGCTGTAGGTGCTCTGCATTCAGAGGAGTGCTTTGTCATTTCTGCCCGGGGCTAATTCATCAGAACAAGCTACATTTCTTTTTAAATCATACATGACAGTAAATGCTGGCCCCTGCAGACTTCTCGGATGCTTTATTTTAAGTGGATTAAACCAGCAATTTAAAAAGGACAATTTAAGATCTTTTAATGCCATTCCTGTGTTACTATTAGTTAGTGAAGTCAATTATGGCTCTGACAAAAGCTTACCAAGGCCCTCCTGGCAAGGGGGAGGTTTTTCTGGCGAATTTCAAACTGTGCATACAGCAGCCACATTTTGGCAAATGTAAACTGGAAGAAAAAGAACAAAGTGCTGTTGAGGCTGGAAGGTCAGTAGATAATACTGCACACATTGCTTAAAAAAAGAAGCATTCTGTCTGTACAAGATATCACTGCTACTGCAGGTAATCTCATTTAATCTCAGTATTTTCCTGCTGAAGGCTTGAGGGCTCATTACCTAAAACAACCTCTCTACAACAGGACGATATACTGGGGTGAAAGGAAAAATGGCCAGGACAGAAGTCTTTTAAAGCAGAGAAAACAGTTTTTTAACCAATCATCACCTGGCAAAACGTCAGCTGTGGCTGAATCAAGTAACAGCTAATCAGGTCTTAATAACTAGCGATTAATCTGACACTCGGATGACACAATAAATTACAAACTAGAAAAAGAACGCGAACTAGGATTTTCCGACATTCCAAGGCAATGCAAATTAATAGTTGCAAGGGTTTGGCCACGCGGATATTTTAGTTAAAGTTCACAAGCAAAAAAACCCCCACGAAACTCCAAACAATCAGCCTTGAAGACCAACTGTAACAGGGAAGACAGACCTGAAAGCTGTTTTACCAAACGCAGCTGCCTCAGGGGTGACCACAGAGGCCACTGGATGCTATAAAAGGTGTTAATCCAGTAAAGCAGAGCCTCAAGTGCCCTACAGAGGCTGCAAGAGACTGGGCTGTGAGCAGCTACCAAGGATCCTGCCTGAGCAGGAATGCAAGCAAGCAAGCAAAGACTAAGTGGTCTTCCCTATTTTCTGACTATGTGTAATTTCATCTTCTTACAGTCTACTTAGCAACCACTCAGTAATTTGAAAATACTGGAAAAACCCTTGCGTTTCACGTGTATGAGGGAATCTTGACACCAGTGCTTGCCCTGCAGTTTCCCACTGTGATACAAATTACAGACATCTTGCACTTTAGCTTGAAAACCTCCCCAGCCATTTTGGAAGGTGGGCATTTCGAGAAACTGGAAGGGATACTTAAAGTTTTAAGCAAAGCCTTCATGAACCTGCTAGCAGCCATTTGGAGCTGCTTACACACCTGAATGTCGGGGGGGAAGAGAACTAAAGGATCTTATCTAGGGCATTTTAACCCAAAACTCAACCCGAACTGCTGGGGGAGCCATACCTTCTTGTGGGGCAGGAGCTCAAGGCATGCCTGGTACACCTGTCTGGTTCGCTCTGCATCCTGTAAGAACAGGCAGCACTTGTTAAACAAAGTTAAACACTTTGCTTGCTGCTGAGATTAAGCTGAATTTGGAATCCTGCAATGACTGCAAAACTGCAGAACAGTAGTTAAGCTGGTTAGAATCAGGAATGCTTATCTACTTAGTGTGCACAATTCAAAGGTGGTAGCTTCTGAATCAGCAAGACTCACCTTTCCAAAGCAAGGTTCAGTGCTAGGAAGCAGACAATAAAGCAGGGAGTGTCCCGGTTGTGGGAGGAAAAATATGTCCTGTCCTTTAACAGACACTGAATAGGTGTTGTGCACTCAGAGCAGCTCTAATGTTCCATGACTGGAAACAGAATAAATACTTGCACAGCCTCAAAGGCCGCTATGGCAACAACGCAGCTGCTTCATGAACGGTTTTTGTTAACTATGAAACTTTTCCACAAGTTCAGGTAACAGCCTGGCACGGGCAGTTCAGCCAGGGCTAGAAATACCCACACCTGCTTTTGTTATCAGTGTTTCTAAATGAATTGGGCTAAAACAAGTTTGGTTTTTTTGCTCCCCTCTGCACAGGACGGAAAACTGGAAGAGGAAAAATCCTCTATATTTAAATAGTAAATCCTGTGGCATGTTACCCAAAACTAGTAACACAGAGAATATGTAGTTCTTGGTTCTCTTATTAAAATATCAGTAGCTATTTACGCTGCGGAAAGGGATAAAACCCCCGCGCTGTCACCACTTGCCTTTGCCTCCAGCTCCTCGTAGAGTGCATAGTTGATCCAGAGGTAGATGTACCTCTTCCAGTGGCGCTTCTCCTGGATGGGGGGCACGTTGGCGATGGCCCTCTCGTACACCTCCCGCACGGTGTCGGCGTCCGTGTCGCTCTCCACCAGCCGCAGGTAGTCGAACCACGCGTCGTAGTTGTGGGGGTTTGCCTTCCAGAGACAGGGGAGCAGGGCAACAGCAAACAAACTTCAGTCACTAAAAAGAACAGAGCCTCATCCTTCACTTAGTCAGAATTTCCCCTTTAAAATAGATCACTGGAATATTAATGGAAACTGTCAGCCTCGGGGATGCTTACGGTAGAGCTTTCAGGTTAAATGTGAATTTGTTTCAAATTTTGTTTTATTTTGCCCCCAGCATTGTCTCAGTGAAGGCAATCCAAGTGAAGTGTGAGAAGGGACGAGGAAGGATGAAATGCGCAGTGTGGACTGAACAGCAGACAGGTGTGGCACAGCTGTTTTCTCACAAAAAGGTATTTATGCACAGGTGAGGTGTCCTGTCATGGCTACTCCCTAACTGAAGTGCAGCAGTAACTACAAGCTAAACTGCATTATCCCTAAGACGGCTTCAAAGGGTACCAAGCCTCGGGTTCAACCAAAAACCCTCCCCTGCACAACCTAGATTAGAAAGCAGGAACAAAAAAAGCAGTGAATGCAAGTATCATTCTCTTCCCCAGGGGTGGAATTCTGGCTCTGGTATTTTTTTCGGACTGACTTTTAAGGGTAATGTGAAACTCATCAGCCTTGATATCACAAAACACTCGTGTACCTTAAACAGCAGCTGGCTGCACAGTGAGCCTGGAGGGCACCTGTCTCACGTACCTTCACCTCCTCCTCATACTGGAATCTCCTCTTGCTGACAATGATGTCCTCGATTCCCCTCCTGTCTCCAAACTTCTTCTCAAAGATGGTGTAATTCTTGAAGAGATTCTGGGCGTCCTGCTTGGGAATTCTATCCAAGGCATACTTGTAGATAACCCTCACTCTTTCAAACTGAAAATATTAAATATCTTTTGAAAAATATTTACAAAGCAGTTTCTGTCCTCCCCCACCATTGATCAATGAGCTTTTGGCAATATTTAATAGAATACAGAATTGTGGAACATCCCAACATAAGTGATTGTTTTAGAACAGGACTAACACAGATCTCTCTGAAGAGTAAACTTTGAAGGGAAAAACATAAACCTGAAAATGCCAGCCCCCGTCATCTCTTACTCTTTTACAGGTTTAGAATATCTAAACCATTTTTAAGAGGTTGTGGTTTGGGGTTCACAGGATGTTTTCAACTTCTTAACAGCCTGGGAACCTTTGAGACTGTGAAAAACATGTGGACCAATCCAGTTTTCTACCATGCAGACCTATAACCTCTCAGAACCTCTCTGGTCTGAGGATACAGGTTTGAGCCAATGCTGCTGGTCTTGGGCTTGGCAGATCTCCCTTAGAGCACATTTAATTGATGTCACCAAAAGGCAACTAGAGGTGAGCAAAAAACCGTCTCCCTAACTCAGAGTACAATCACAAGGTGCTGGGAACTACAAGTACTGCAGTGCACGTTAAACGGCGTTGAGTTTTGATATTCAGGGAGAAACCCCAGCACGACTCAGCTGCGTTACCGAGAAGGTCTTACTTCTTTCTGGTTCTCCTCGAACTTGGCGAAAGCCACGTACAGGTGCTCGTCCATGTGCTCCTCCCCGAAGAACTCCACGGCCCTCTCGTACACCTTCCTGGCGTGGGCAAAGTAGCTGTGCTTCTCCTCGAAGCGCGCGTACTTGATCCAGTTCTTCACGTCGGGGTGCACGAGGACAAGTACAGCTCTGGTTAAAGAAGCAGCGGTGGCTCGGTGGCGCATCCCCAGCTGGGCTCTTCCCAGGGACTGCTGGGTCAAGGGCTGCATCAAACAACTCCCGGGATGGTACACGCGGGGAAAAATAAATGCGGCTGGGAGGAAGACACTGACAGCTCTAAGCATGCTTTAGAGGCTCTGTGCCTTACTGAGAACTTAAAAAGGGATAAGGGTCAGGGAGAATCTGGGGAGAAACCCGAAACAAACGACGACCACAAAAGAGCTGGGTGCATGAGTAGTGCGGTTAAACAGACGCTGTTGTGGCAGGACCCACAGCCACTTCACTGAATCTGGAGGCTTTCCCTGAACGTGCTTTTAACACCTCCTGCTGGCTCCCAGGGTGCTGGCTCATTCTCAGCCCCCCCACAGCGAAAAGGAGCACAGGGACATTGCTGGACCTGAAATACTTGGGAAGGAAGCAGAGAATGCAGCCTGAACCCGGGCAGGAGTCACGGGGCACTGAAAAGGATATATCTCTCGTAAATGCTTCGTGCTCTGTCCACCTCCTTGTATCTGAGCTCGAAGTTGATGTAGGAATGCCAGGCTTGCTCCTCTGGCTGCCACTCCATCCAGCGTTCAAACACCTGGCGTGAGCCAGCGACATTCCCCAGCATCTCCTCCATGTACGTGTACTTGTACCTGGGGAGAGGAGATGGAGTTTCTGCAGTCGCACGGTGAACGTGTCAACTCAGGGATTTATGGAGTGCTTCCCAAGAGCACCTCTGAGTTTGCCTCACCTATTTCCTCCCACCCCAGAAATGCCTTGTAGACACAGCTGTGACTGGCAGCATCCAGGCACACAAACATCCTTCTCTCCCAACGCACTTGCCACTTAAAAAGGACAAAACCTCTCCAAAACTTCAGCCTTCCTCCTTTTTTTTCAGACTAGCCTGAAGACTTGGAGGAACGGGATAATCTGCACAACCCCCAAACAGCCAAATGCTGCGGAGTCTTTGGGGCTGGAAGGGGCGCTCGCTGCTCTGCCAACGTACCAGAACTGGTTCACCCTGGGCAGGGTGGTAATGGCCCGGTCCCAGATGTTCCTGGCGTGGTTCACCTGGCGGTTCTTCATCTCCATCTCGGCATATTTCAGCCACAGGGTGACGTTCCTGTAGTCCACGTCCAGGGCACGCTCGTAAATGGAACGGGCTCTGGAAAACACGAGCACAGGGCGGGTCAAAGGTGCCCCCAGGGCTTTGGTGTGCGTCTAAGAAGGGTCGTAGGAGACGCCTGCGGCCGTGCCACCATTACCTCTGGATCTCCTTCAGGCTCTCCTCCCATTGTGCGTACTTTATCCAGTTACTGATTACGGTCCTGTTCTTCCTTATGTTATCTTCGAAAGTCTGAGGAGAAAATTACACCTCTAAGTAAGGAATCCTTCTGCAGACCATTCGGGCCATAAATGGCTTATGGGGTATTACTATAACCATCAGGAATATGCTTGCTTTGCTTTGCTTAGGCATTTTCAAAGCAAAAAACCCAGTTAAAACTGTAGGTTTTGCACAAGCAAAGCAATTCTTTTAAAAGAAGATTTATAACTCAGCATTACTGTAATGTTATTTATTTTTTTTGTTCATGTTCTTTTATAGTGGCTGGCCAGATAATGGTGGTAATGAAGAAAACGCCCATTAATTGGGTAAGTAATTATCTTTTCAGCGTTCTGAAGATGGGTAGGGCAGAGATGATGTTTGCTGCCAGATTTTGTCAAGCAACACATCTGTAACTTACAGGTTTCGCTAAAGGGTAGCATGAAACAGGGGTTTTAAAGAATCGGTGTCCACCTGGAAAGCCCACAAAGAATACGGACTACAGCTTGTTTAAGTTAAAACCAGCAGAATTTTAGTGCTTTATGCGAGTGCGGAGATGAAGCTTGGGTTTTTTCACTGTACCTTCCTCTTTCTGAGTTTATAGTCGTTTAGCTCTTCAACATCTGTGATCTTCTGCTGCGGAGGCGGCGGGAGAAGCTCGAGCTCCCTCTCCTTGGCCTCTCTCAGAAGCTGCTCCGCTGTGATCTGGACTTCGGCGGGTGCCTTGTTTTTCACCTGTAACGCAAGCGCAAGGGGGGCTCGGCTCACATTTCCTAACGCAGCACCGAGATGCTCAACTACCCCCGGCGCGGTGCTCGCCGCGGGCGGGGCCGGA
>VZTF01003440.1:292-81470 GCA_013397755.1 Cnemophilus loriae | reverse complement strand
CGTGGACAGCGCGGCTGTCCAGCCCCGGTGTCCAGCCCCCGCCCCACCCCGCGGTACCGCCCCCGGCACGGTCCGGCCCCGCCCCAAGCGGCCGGGGATGCCCCTCAGGAGCCGCCCGCAGCAGCCTCCCGCAGTCCCTCAGAGCCCTCCTGACTCGCACACCCGAGGTACGTACGCGTTCGGTGCGTTTTGGGCCACAAACAGCAAAAAACCCGCGTGGACTCTTGCTTGTGCTTGTGGAGAGCGCTTGTGTGAGGAGGTGGGAGGGAGGTGCCCGACGTTCGGGCGCGGGACGCCTTCCTCTGCGTGTTGTGCTGGGAGTCTCTGGGATGCTGCTCCGTCGGAGCAATGCAGCAGGTGCTGCAGGAACAGCGCGTTTCCTCACGAAAATGGTACGGTTTTACTGTGTAAATGCTGCTTTCGCTCCCTCGGGGCTGTGGGAGTGTTGAGGGAAGCTGGTGGAGATGGAATTCCCGTGAGATGGAATGTACCCGTGTTTTTGTTGCATTAAGTTAAACAATTGACTGTGGAAGTGTGGCAAACGGTTTTCCTCAGCTGAAGTCATCTTAGTGCTAAACCTCAGCCCATGAAGGGCACTTTGAAGTTCGCGTTTGTTTTTGTTTTTGAAACTGACGCGTGTTTGCAGGGGATGTGTTGCTTCGGGTCAGTTTCAGGACCCGCGCCGGCACTGGAATGTCTTGTTTGTCTGAAAGGTGGGGGAGTGCGTGTGACTTTATCTGTATTTTAAAGGTGTAAGAATCTGCGTTTCTTTTGGTTTTTCACTTTAGTTGGGAAATGCGGTGCCTAATAATTGAGCATCGCATTTGGGTTTGGAGCCACTGTTAGAAGTGGCTGTTGTGTTTGGCAGAGTGGTGAAACTGCCCTGGTCTGGGGTGTGTTGGTTTAGACTTTTTTTTTTTGAGTTAGTATTGCCATATTTTGCACGTATATTTAAGAAATTGCGGGAAGCTACGGTTTGGTCGCTTTATTTCACGTGCCTGATTGTCGGCTGGGTCACAGCAGGCTGCGCGACCGAGCGGACACGCAGCTGAAGGGTGTTGGAGCGGAGGGGGATGCTCACAGGTGGTTTGGGTGTCTGCTGCCCCTGTGAGTTCTAAAGGCGCTGGGCGGATCAGCGAATCAGTTGTGCCTGGCACATTTTGTCAATGCGGAACCACAAACCCCCCCCCGCTTCCCCCGCCCCTTTTTTTTTTTTCTGCGTGGGGAAGCCACAGAACTTTGAATAGCCACAGAACTTTGAATTCCTCCTGAAATTTAAGCGCTGCTGTTGAACTCAAAAGAAATTCGAGGAGTGGTTTTAGACAAAATACAGTTAACTCACCTGAAGCTGCTGTTTAATCAGGACGTTGTTGCCCTAATTGCGGCTGAGCCTCCAGCCTGCTTTCCCCTGAGTGCCCACAGCTGAGCCCCTCACTGAAGGCCTTTGAATCTGGAGTTCTTGGTGATGAGCTGGTTAGCATGCGAATGGATAAACAGGAAAGCAGCTGTAGCCTAGTAAAACAATTAATTTCCTCAGTAGGATCCAGCCAATAGGGGTGAGTGCCTGCTGCATTTCAGGTGTGCACTGTACGTGCAGTCAGTGCGTATCTGTGTGGAGGTGTGCAGGAAGCAGGCACCGGAATCCGTAGGAGCTGCCCCGCTTGAGAGTTTGTTATGAAAACCCACCAGAAGTGAGTGTGTGGGGCAGGGGATCGCAGCGGCATGGCTGGAGCAGTAATGTTTCCTTGGTTCTCAGTGCAGCCTGGGGATGGCCCCGGTAACCTCCTCGAGGGGAAATACAGAGGTGGTCGCTGCCAGAAGGACAGAGCCACACGATGTCCCGGGCATTATCGGCCTCTTCAGCCCTATCACCGAAGATCTCTTTGGAACGATTGATGTCACTTACCTTTTGTAAGTAATAGTGTTTTAGGTTATCACCTTTAAGGCAATGACGGTACACTTAAAACTGCAGAAAACATTCTGAGCCTTGACATGGTGTGACATAATGACTTTTTGTGCTGTTTCTAAAAAGGGAAAGCAAATCTGCTTCTACGTCTGTCACATGCGTGGCTGTGCAATCCTGGGTCCCTGCCGTGGCGGACGAGGTTTAATTCCATACCAGCTTCCTTTTATAAAAGTGCAGAAGAAATGCTGTTGAATAGCACCTGATAGAACTATCAGCAGACAGGCTGTGTGACAGACAGGTGCTGGTGGGTCATTTAGGTTTTTCCCCCTTAATGGCAAAAGTCTCAGATAACAGCTTTTTGGAGAGAAAAAGAGACGTGTGAAGAAACATACAGACAGGAGGGAGTCTCACGTCTCAGGTTTACTAGTATGATTGAGGATTTCAAAATCCACATGAATTTTTATGGCGTTAGAACACAAATATGTGGAACTGAAGCAACAATACCAAGTTAGGATGTGGATGATGAAGTTTTATTGAGGCCTGATCCTGGGAACCCTCTTGAATATGGCTAATTTTGCTGTTCTGGCAGGCTGAATTCACAGTCAGTCACTTTTCTATGCGGAGTTTCTTCAACTTGTGCCAAATTAAATTGTTTTCATAGAGAATTATCAAATCTTGCTTTGACACTCTGCAATGAGGAGAATGAGGTTATAGCCCATGCTGCCTTTCTGGACTACCCAAATTGGAATATCACTGATCAGGCTGAGTGGGAGCCATTCCTGCATGAGAACTACGCTAACCATAAGTGCACTGTAAGTAAACTGTGTGATTTTAGCTGAGTTTTCATTTAAGGCTTAGGGATGAAAAATACACGTGGGCACCTACAATCTATTTGTGGTGGATTTGAGGCATTCAGGATGCAGAAGGTGATGGATTCCTTATGAAACCCTTGTGCTGACTCAGGCATCTTAGTTCTGCACTTTGGTGCTGGTGTGGAGTCTGCTGCTCTTTGCTTTGTGTACTGGCAGCTTTCACACGGGCTCCTTGGGCAGGCTGACGAATTTCTAGAGAGATTTACGGACTAGAAACAGACCCTTACAAGTTTAGGACTCAAATGCTCCCCCCTCACTGAGTCCAGCTGGGAACTAGGTCGTGTGATTGTTGAGAAAATAGAGAAAATGTTAACCCCAAGCACTCAAAAGGTGGGCAGCACGAATAAAGTGTTGGCAGTGCTGCAGTTATCTCTGGGCATTTTGTTCACCGGTTCTCCAGGGTCTTCTGAGATGTTCAGCGATGGCTTGGAGGTGAAACTGACACAAACAGCGTTCGAAAATGTGTGCTCTTAAAAGAAACGCGATCATTACAGCCAAAGGGAGTGTAGAGAAAGGACCTGTGATTTCCTCGTAATGGACTTTGTTTGTCCCTTGGCGGCACTTTGTGGGCAGGCACAGCCACTTCATTCAGGGTACAGCTGCAGCTGCTCGGGGGTTCTGCTGTGCTGCGACCTCCCTCGGGCTGTCTGCTGGCTCCACGGGTTCTGGTGCAGGGGCCTACAGAGAAAAGACAAGAAAGATAAGTTAGTGGTCAGAACCTGTAGCAAAAAGTACTTAGAAATAGACAGGCAGCAGAACCCTTATTTTTTATAGAATGGAGTTTATTTGCTAGAGTAGGTGTAGAAGATTCAGTGTTTTGTGCTTCTGCATTGGCAGAAGCTCTGAACGTTTTCTGGGGTATAACTCGATGAGATGTCATTGGTAAACTGTGGGTTAAATCCGTGCAGGTGTGCTTTTCAAAACTAAGACCATCTGAACATAGGATTTCTGTGAAGTCTAGTTGACCTGTCTTTTTCCTGGAGCACAGAAATAATTTCAAGGTCTGAAGTGGGAGTTGACTTGTGCAGAATGGAATTAGTGAAGATGCTTTACTGGATTGTCTGGTTACCAGCACTATTCAGAAACAGTTACAGTCCGAGTCCGGTTTACTTGGTGTTCTCTCGGACCTCAACAGTGAAATATTGTTTCTAGTTCTTCCCTTTGCTTCTAAAAAACAAACAGGACGATTTTTAGGCATGGCTTTAGATGTTTGTTGCAATAGCTTGTTGTCCTGGTACTGGTCCGTGTACTGCAGCCTCTATTGAAATCATTCTTGCTCTTAAATTGCTGAAGTTTATTGGTGGCTCTAGCTATAGCATTTTAACTGAATATTATACTATTCAGAAGGTCTCAGGTTTTCCATTTAAAGTATTTGTATCTACAGGCAGACCTTCCCTGACCCAGCACTAGTAATTAATATGCCAGAGAACAACTGATTTAATAGCCCTTGCCATTCCAGTACAGGGGTTTTCCAGGTTCACTGGAGGTGCACAAGATAATGGTGTCTGTTAGTCTGCCCTGTTGCTGCCTGTTATTTGTGTGTCTAATGATGTCATCTTACAATTTGTAATTTTTCTTACTACCTTTAAAGAAAAAACATTTTAGGACTATGAGAAGCATGTGAGCTTTTGGTTTGAGTCTTTTTTTTAACCTGAAAAGAATGTCTTTGTCAGACACGTGTTAAATGTTTAATTAATGTGGTTGAATGTCGTTAGTCAAGAATTAATACTTTTCAGTATGAAATGTCCAGTGTATATTGGAGTCAATAGTAAACTGAGTAGAAAGAAAAAATGTTGCAGAAGCACAAAATGATACAAAACACTTAACTTTAATTAATTTACTAATCCCATGACTTTACCCACACATGCTTTGAAGTCACTTGTGTGCATGTAGCTGCTCCTCGAGCGCCGCTCACATGTATTGGAAATGTATACGCATACTAATACTTGGGCTGATGGAGTAAACTTGAGCTGCATGATGCGCAGACTTTCACTCCTCGTTTTGTAGCCTTTGAACACGCTCTTCGTGCATCTCTTTGTGGCAAAGGAAGGATGTGGAGCTGGATGTTCCCAAGAAATTGTTCGGTGAGTTCCTGTGCAGCCTTGTGTAGTGAGCCATGTGCCCTCTCCTGCTGTCGAGTCACGTTTGTCAAGTCAAGCCGTCTCATCCAGATGCCACGTCAGAGATCTGCCAGCAGAGGCCTAGTATCTTTAATATTTCACCACTGGGGAACTGCTATAAAAAAGAGGATGTTTGAAATGTAAAAACTGGGAAATTTGAAAGAAATAAGGTGGGAAAAACCAGTCAAAATTATCCAGATGAATTTCACATGATATTGTTTGTCAGAAAGGTTTTAGTTGTTGAGCCATGTGGACCTAACAAAGGAAGATTAGAGACACTGGAGAAAAGAATTTATATGTTAAAAGCTTAGCTGCTGTCTGTCTTTGATGGGTGTAATGATGAGAGACTGAATATGTTTATTTGTCCAGGAGAGCTTTCATCTTACTACCAGAACTGCAGTTTATACTTCTCTTTATACCACCTGAGGAGAGGTTAGGTAAGAATTTAATACTGTTTTATTCTTGAAATGAGAGCAATTGCAAACCTGATTGATATGCACTGTGAGCTCTCTGTGGTGTTCTTTTTTTGATACTGAGAAGAGTTATCAGTTTCTAAACACGCGGAAAACATAAGCTAAAAGTATCTTCTTGTGAAGATCCCATGTGCAGGAGCTGTCTGTGGTTCCATGCTCACTCCGGCTGCCGTTCAGCAGTCTGTCCATTCCCTGCAATGTTTAAATTTGCCAGAATCAGGACACGAAAAAGGAGTAAAGAGCTCAAAAATCAATCCCTACAAGTTTTGTGAAGGTTTCTGGTTGAATATAGCCAAGAAATTTGAAATTCAGCACTTTCTCTTACTTAGCCAAGCCAGTACAGATTGGAAGAGGACACTTTGGTGAGGCTCAGAGGGGCTGCTGGAGACACGGAAGGAAACTCGAATTATTTCTTTTAGAACAGAGGTACAAAGATAGAGAATACCCGTGTTAATCAGAGAGCAGCACCTGACTTGGAATATTAGTCCTGAATTCAGACTGATAAACCAAGCGCGCACTGAGTTGCGCTGAGAAGTGAGCTGGAACTTTTTTGATATGCCAGCTTCTAGGCATCTTGGTTCCAAGTCATACTGAAACACTGTAGTGGTGTGTCAACTACAGAAAACAGGGCTTGAATAAAGGCTTCTGTCAAGCCCACCCTGGCAACAAACGTCAGCTTTCCTTCGGCATCAGGAGTCCTGACAGAGATTCTCCAGAGGCATAGAGAACTGGCTTTATTATTTTTATAGGGATTGCATTCTACCGATGTCTGATTGCTTTGAAGCTTATTCAGGTTTGGAATGCTGGATTAATTAGATGACGATGGTGACAATTCTCACATGTTCGTTCCTACTGCTGTCATTTCAGCCTCACTGCCTAACTTAAACGACTTGGAGCATTTTACTATCTGTGGTTTAAGTTTGAAACTCTGTTTTCCTCAGACAGTTTTGCTGCTAATTTAAAGCTTGCATAATGAAGTTTCTCTGTTGCCCCTGACAGGTTTTCGTCATTCAGAGCTGGACATGAGGAATGTCTTTGAAAGGATGACACCTGTTCCAGGCTCACCCATGGAGAGAGGCTTCACCTTGCTGGCGTGCCCCAGGCATCGGTGGCACCCACAGCTGCACGTGCGCCAAGCAAGGTAACGCAGCTCCGTTTCTGCTTCTCTGGGGGCAGCTGGAGCGTTTGCCTCCTTTGGTTTGCAGCATGAGTAGCTCAGTTTGACTGCTCTGGTTTTTTGTGATAACCAAACTAGGTAGTTCTAGGATTATGCCGGTTTTGTTCTATTCCATCACAAGATTGATTGTATTTTTTTGAAAACTAGTTAGCTATGTAGGAAGACTGTTTTTTGTCAGTGATGTTTATTCTGTCATCTGCTGGCTGAATTAGACCACTGTGTATTTTAGGGAGTGCATGTGATTTCCAAGTTTCTTGAAGCCTCTTCCAACTTGTTTTTAATTTTCTCATTATCTCCTGCTGAACAGTCAGGCAAATCTTGAATAGAAAGGTCTGTTACCAGAAAGAAGTAAAAAAGACCAGAGAATGCCTAGTTCCTGTAGTCCTGTTTCTGCTTCAAGTCTTCTGTGCAGTTTTCCTGTTGGAAGTGCTCCTTGCCTTGGCTTCGGCTGTGTTTTAGGGGAGCAGCCTCCTTGGCCTTGCTGAGGGAGCTGAAGAAAATCGTGGGGTAACGCACTTCTCCTTCCACTGTGCTACCCTTTTTGATGGCCCTAGTTTGGAGCAAAGATTCGATATACCCACACAGTGCCTTTAGCAGAGCTTGGCTCTTGCTGTGGGATCTCAGTCATAAATGTCATTAAAAATGTGAGACTGAATTATTTTCCCCGTTCCCCTCAGCACGGCTGCCTGCAGTGCACGAGGCAGACACGTGCATTGCCCTGCAGCTTGTCTGTTCTCTCTGCCTGTGCAGCGACTGTTGCCACTCTTGGTTTTTCCTGCCACGTGTGTTCTGCCTGTGCCAGTGTTGTGTCCAGGACATGAGAAATGCCAAGTTCCTGACCCAGGGGCCTGGTGATTTTCCTGTTGTTGGTGCTGTGGAGATGCTTCCCTGTAGTGTGGCTGAAATAGAACGTGTATCCATCAAAATCTGGGCTACTTATTGTCCTCTTCACAGTGGGAAGACTGCAGGTAGGGCAATGTTTTAGGAAGCAGTAATTTGATTTAACTTGGATTTATTCTGGAGTTGTTTTTGCAGGTAGTAAATGTTAAGTGTTGCTTTGTGGCTGGGTAGCGGAGTTGTGATTCAGTTAGCATTTCTGGTGCCGCAGTGGAGACTGAAGTTTAGGGAGAAGCACATTCCTTGGACACTGTATCACGTGATATGGGTGTGGGGGGTCTGTACTGACCAGTGCTCGCAGATGGTGATGCCACGTTGAGCGTGTCTGATGTCTCTGCCGGGTGAAGCCACACCCGTTTGTTTACGGCTGATTCATGCTGCCGGCTTGGGCTGGATTCTGACAGAAGCCTGTCCCTGAGAGGTGTTTCATTGCATATATTTAATTTTAACAAACGGGTCTGAAACAAATCTGCACCTTGTGCTCCTCCTGTTGCTCGACTTTTGAGCTTTTTAAGAAAAAGGCCCGAGGCCTGACCTTTGCCACTTCACGTCCTCCTGCTGTAGCTCTGGATATTTCAATGTGTTAAAAAACTCTTTCATACTAACTTGATGTGCAATTGTTAGGCTTTTCGAGTGTTTCTTTTGAGTTGTCTACCACCTATCAGTAAGTGAATGGACTTTTATACAGAGAAGGTATCAGTAGGTGAGTTAATGCCTGAAGATTTGAAGTCTTTCCGTATGTCTTGGTTCTGACTATCATATTTGTCTTTTCTTTCAGTTTAAACTGTAATTTTTTTTTTTTGTGATGGCCGTTGGATGTTGTCAATAGAAATGTTCTTTTGCATGACTGGAAATGTCACTTAGGCCAGAGCAGTATTCCTGATAAGAGCTACTGTCTTGTCTGGGATTTCAGTAGTTTGCTGCGAAAAGTCAAAACTGCTTTAGTTTTGTTATTATTAGAAAATTACCTGGGAAACTGGTTTTCCCTTGAAATTACACAGTGGTGATATAAAATTCATACTTCAGTGTTGTCCATCAGTAGATAACGGGTAAGGCTAATTTCTGTTTGCAGAAGGAGCTGTGCTTTTCCCTTCCCTCTGCATTCACCTCTGTGCTTCGCTGGCATCCATGGTAACAGTCAGTGGAGCCTGCAGAGACTCCTCTGTGGATGTTCGCAGCCACCTGCCTAGCAACACGTTCTGGGGCAGTGAGACGAGATTAGGGTAATCTCTGTCCCCTCTTCCCCTGCTTGCAGAGGGGGAAAAGCAGCTGGAAATTGATACTTTGTTTAACCATCAATTTCCACGTTACTCTGCGTCTGGCCTCTGTAATGGGAGATGTCAGCAGTGTGCCAGAATGCAGCCCGCTGAGCTTTGATGTTTAAGGTTCTTGCTGGTATCTTGTCTAGATTCTGCCATTCTTGGGTTTGTGCCCTGTAGGTAAGAGTCAGATTTGCAGTTTGCACTCTCAGCTTGTGCTCACAGTAGAGGAATTTTGTGGCATTTTTATATTGGAAAGCTACTGGCATTTGGAAAGTTTCTTTACTTTTTTAAAGACTATGGTACTGGCGGAAGATACTAAAAACAGAATAAAAAAGTTAAAATGGTTGTGTTCCTACAGTGTAGTGTGCAGGGAGATGAATGGGCATGTGCAGAGTCCCACTGACTGTCACAGGGTCAGTCTCCAGGAATTGCCATCTGCACCTTTGTGTGTGGCCTCGTGTGTGTCCCACGGAGCAGAATGACGTAGGGCACTCAGAGCACTTGGCACAAGGTTCCGTTTGGAGGAGTGTGTCTGTTATGGAGCCCACGAAATAGCAGGGTTCGTTTAGGACACATTCTCATTCTGTTACCCCTCTTCGTTTGGTGTGTTTGAGGTTTGATAGCTCATTAGCAGATTTGCTGTGCTAATTAATTGTGTTGAGGTGGTGACGTTCTGATAACAGAAAACCTCACCGCAGTTTTTCCCTTGGGATATTTCCTGTGAAGGAGATAAGGGTGACCATTTTGGTTTGAGAGATAAAGAATGAGTTACTGTAAGTTTTTACAGAGTTTTCATTGTTCCTGGAGTCTCATTTTAGTTCAGGGGAAAAAAAAAAGGCAAGAACAAGGTCAGAATCCAAGGGGTCCCTAGCCTTGGTTACAAAGGTGGTCTTACCCAGAGGTCACATCCATTCTGGTGTGCAGGAGCAGCAAAGCGTCCAGAGATGCCCGACCACCTCTCCTGCGCTGGAGTCAGGCAGTGCTTGGGAACTCGGACAGTGTTTGATACAGTGAGAAACGGAACCTCTTTTGCCCAGCCGCGTTATTTTTAAGGCTCCTTCCAAATCCAGAAACGCGTAAGGAGTGGTGCTGACAAACCATTTATTCTGTTTCTGGATTCCTGGCTCTGCGGAACAATGATCTCCCACTTAGAGGTATCGCACACAGATGCTTCCCTACCTGACCAGTGGGACCCTGGAGCAAAACAGGAGTTTCCCCAAAACCCAGGGAAGCTCTGAAGTTCCTGCTTCTCCCTGCAGCAGCAGGTTTGTGCATCCCTGACAAGTGAGGGAAGCGCCAGGGCCGGTGCCGGTTGCCGTGCAGGAGGAGGAGGTTTGTGCATCCCAAGGAAGCGAAGGAGCCGCTGCCCGTGCCTGGCGGGGCCGCCGGATGGCGGCAGAGACCGCGCAGGGCTCCGCCAGCTCCGGTGCCGCCGCGCGGGGCCCGCAGCCGGGGCGGGCTCGTCGCGACGGTCCAGCGCGAGCGTTCCCGGGGTGTTGGTGTGATAGCCGAGGTAGCCGCCTGCTCCCGGCCTGGAGCAAGGAGGGTTTCCGCTGCAGTTTGTTGCGGTTGTTCCTTCTGGCAGCCCGACACTGCCCCGGTTTCCTCTCTGCTACTTTTGGTTGCACCACTTAATTCTGGCATTTTCCCGAGAGATAAGTACGAGCAGCTTCATGTTATTGATAGCAGCTGACTGTTAGAGCTGCTTTGCCACCCGCCTTTGTGCCACAGTTGCAGCGTGGGTGGCTGATGAATTCTACCACTGCTCTGGTAAAAGTGCTGGATTTTCTTATTCTGAGTTACATTGATCCTGGCTAGGAATAGCAGTCTAATGGGAAACAGTCTCTGTTGCCTGTTTAAATAAAATCCATGTAGGTTGGGACCTGTATGAGTGCTCCACCACACTTGTAGGAGAGTGAGGCAGGAGAATGTGTACTGGGGTTCCCTTATGTTTTCTTAAGGAAAGAGGAGCATCTCCACTGGACAGTACAGATTTTGGTGGGTTCTGCTGGCTTTTGAGTGTGGTTGTCTCTCTGGTGCTGAGATTCCCACTTCGGTGTGTCCTAGGTGAAGTGATTTGTGGGTGCAGGCTTTGGAACGAGTATTTGTAATATTTTTCCATATGTTAATGGAGTAGAACAGAAGTATCAGGACCTATTAATGGCAGAGCCTTAGGACATTACCTGATCTCTTTTTTGTAGGATGGAAGATTATGATGATCTCATGCTAATCTGGACACCTCAAAGTGAGACTCTGAAGGAAACCTATGGTGAATATCTCCTTGTTGATCTCATAGAACGTGAAGGTGAAGAAAATCCAGCAGCTGTTTGTGAGGTCAGTCTGCCGTGAGCTCTGGTTTTGTCTGATCGTAGCATTAGAGATGTCCTGTGTGACAGCTCACTCTAGCTCAGGGAATAAAATCAGCAGCCTACCTGTGGAAGGTAGAATTCATGGTCTGTACCCACACAGTGCCCTTCACAATGCAGTTTGTGTGTGTCCTCAGGAGTGATGTTTCCAGTTCAGAAATGAAGCAGCAATTCCCAGTTCTTGTGCAGATTATTTTTGAGCGATTTGGACAGACCATCTCGACGAAGCCATGTTGTCATTTTAGACATTTGCATTGTAGGTGACCTGTTTTCATTCCCAGTGGAAGCCAATATTGCATATGAAAATGAGTAGCCAGGAATCCTTTTGCAGTTTAAAGTGCTGTCGATCATTTTTCTTTCTCTTGGCTTGGATGGTTTTTTGCTGAAATGAAGACAAACCCAGAAATTAATTTAAGTAAGAAAGGACTTGTAATAGTTATCCTGCTTGAAAATTCCTGTTAAGATTTTCATGTGTTAGTAATTGTGCATGGTAGTGCAAGCTGATAGGCAATATAACCTCCTTAATTCCTGAAGTCTGCTTTTTGTGGCAAATGGTTTTATAAGATTGCAGCATGTAATCACTGCCATTGGGAGCCAAATGGGAAACAATGCACCATTAGTGTAATGGCACATTGCAGAGGGCTGTTGCTATAAATAATACATTTCAGTGACACGTTCAGAGCTCGATGTGAGACCACCAAAAGGTGTTCCAGGCCCTCAGTTTATGCGAGCTGCCGCTACCACGGCGATTGGGAAGGCACCTCCGCGCAAACCGTGATGGATGCCAATTTTCCCTGTGGAGAACGAAGCTGGCAGCCTCTTTTTGCACATATGGTAGATGGATTGGTTAATCAGCCTCTGCTGAGCCTTGGGCCTGAAATTACATAGCAGCCAGGCAACTGCGGCGCCCCGGCTTTGTTGGTTACGCAAACAAGGCAAACAAACAATCACTTGTTGTTTGAGGGCAGAAAAATTAAACGTCACACTTTTAAAAGTCTTTATTGAAGTGCTGATGGCCTGATAAAACAGCTGTACAAATCCAGCCTTTGAGTTTTCATTAGGTTTATAAAGGCTTTCATTATGTGTATTGCGGAGGAAAGAAAATGTGTTTCGATAACGTGTTTCACCAGAAAGCTCCATACAGTACTAAAGATTAAAGAGCTTCTTTCTTCGAGACTTGTCTCAGGTTAGAGCCACAAGCTCTCCAGCATGCCAGTTCTCCCTGGTCCCAGTGTGTGTCTTGCTGAGGGCTGCAGCTTGCTGGGAACTCCAGCAGCAATCAGGCATCCAGAGTACCGTGGGTGCCAGCATTGCAGGGATCCCGTCACTTTCATGTTTGCCAGGGCATTTGGGTTTTAAGACTAGCTCTTGGGTTTTTTCAGAACACAGAAATATTTGGGGCTTGTAAGTGCTGCAAATAATACATACTGCATTAGGTACTTCTTATATTATACATAATCGATTTCTTGAGTTGTTAATTTCTTAGGTAGATAAAATACACTTTCCAGTTTGAGCCCAGTTTAGGTCCAAATCAGTGTCCAGTAATGAATCAACCATTCCAGCTAGCTGAATGCAGGTTCTACTTCAGCTGCACTGTAACTTTGAACAAAACGGTATGTTTTTGGAAGTATGTTGTTTATTTGCCATGACAAATGTTTTACCTAAACTCTAGGTCATTATTTGGCCCATAAATATAAACCTAATACTCTTGCAAGTCTTAGCTAAAAAAAGAATTAGAGCATCTACTGTAGAGGTCCTAATACATAGGTTACAAGGAAAAAGTAAAAAGGGATCTTTAACTTTTGCTGAAATAGTTCCTTTATACTTTTCCATTGTGCACAGTCAGAGGTGGAACATAAAAATTGATGTTTCAGAAATTTTTTGTTCACTTTTTTTTTGTCCTGACCTAGAATGACAGGTTCGTGTGACATGGCTTTTGTCTTCCAGGTTGGTGGCACTGCAGTAGGATTCATGAGCTTATGTTCTCACGTGAACATTTCCTTGTTTCAAGAGTGTTTTGACTTAGGGTCTTTCCACGGACTCTGTAAACCACATCCTGAGGATATTCTCAAAGTACCACGGAAGCCAAGTGTTCAAGGAGGTATCTATATTCTAAAGTGCTGAATAGATTCGAGGTGTGTTTGTGTCTAGCTTCTGAGTAGGTTCTGCAGGAGGCTGGAAAAGGATATATAAGTTTACCAGCAAAAATCCGCAAATTAACGTACCTGGTTTTGAAGCAGGATGCCTGGTGTTTTTTAATTGAGGAGGGGAATTTTGACAGCCCTGGTCTCTGACCCAGAAGTGATTGTTGTTTGTGGGGAGCTGGCCTGTCCCAGCTGTGGGATAAATGTAGGCTTCAAGTTTCGGAAAGCCGTAGCATGGGGTATAGTGTCTATCAGGTATAGTTGTGCTGTTAAAGGAGGATGTGATTGTAAAATCTGGTGGTGCGACGAGGTCCGTCGGTAGCTGAGCAGCTGGCTAACTGCGCCTGTTACGTTGTCCTGTTGACTCATGTCATCTTTTTTCCTTGTGGTTCAGCTTCTGCTCTCTTTGCTTACTGTTTGCAGTCTCCTGGGTTACAAGATTTTGGGAGATCAGGGGCTGTCTCTTTATTCCACTTTAATATTGGGCACGATACAGCAACACATGTGCAAGCCGCTTTCCTGCGAGTGATAAAAACCAGTAGCACAAATATGTCACCTGTTTGTAGAACAGAAGTGTCATGTAAATGATTTACAGTTGTTGTCTTTATTTTTCAGTGTCAAAGGGCTTTTTGTGCAGAAGAGCGACATTTTGCTATCTACTAATTATCAGTAATGGAATAAAACCCCTCCACCATTAGGTTGTTACGTATCTGCTTTTCTGAACACAAAGCCACAGGCAAAATAGGCAACCAGGGAGCTGCAGGGCTATCACCAGCTGGCACCTCGAGGCTGGCAGTCACAGGACAGAAAAGGGACAGAAACAGGTCTCGTAGCTGCTCCTGTGGACTTCCCCTCCCCTGCGAGGAAGCATCTTGTGCGTAGGAGATGGAGGAAGCTGCCTGTGTCCTGTTTGATCCTGTGCTCCTGCAGCTCCAGGAGTATTAGTACAGAAGAGGTGACAGACATGGGTAGGAGGAGGAATGAGACTGAGGAGCCCAGTCCTGGGCTGTCTGCTCTGGGTGACCCTGCTCCAGCATGGGCAGGGGCATTCCAGCTCCAGGGCTCCCTCCCAGCCTTACCCATCCCAGGGCTGTTCCTGGTTGTGGTGTCCCCTCTCTTTCTCCAGAGACTGCAAGCTGTAGGTCTGTGTTTGGTGGCAAATTCTGTGCTGCTGAGCTTTTCAGTGAGTATGTGGTTACAGGCTTTGCCAATAGGGCTGTTACATGGTTTTTGTCATTTAGGAAATCTATGGGACTTGTTCTAAATGTTAAAACTTAGCATGAGCAGCTATTCTGTTCAGTTTCTTGAGAATCTGGCATCTGAGTGCTTTTCAGAGATGTTTTAAGCAGCATGGTTAGCAGTCCTGTGAATTTATCTCCCTTCTTTTCTCTCTTCATTTAAAAACTTTATTAGTTTTGGTGGTACTTGCAGTCCTGTGGGTTGCTACTTGCAGTTCTGTGGGTTGCCTTCAGGTAAGACTTCTTAAAGTAGTAGTATCCCTTTATTTGGAATGACAAGGGCAGCTCTGGGGAAAAAATAATTATTTGCAGACTTTCAGGTAGCTTGAGTGCAAATCATTGATGATCTTGGGCACATGAGGAGAAACTTGTGTATCAGAAGCTGAGAGCTTGACTCTGGTGCTATTCCTAGAGAGAGCCACTAGAAACCTAATAGCAAAATTGTCTATTCACTGCTCAGGAACATTAATTCTGTTATCATGGAATAGTAATTAAATTTATTGTTGTAGCTTTGCACATTTTAGAACAGAAGAGTTGCATGCCAGTAGTCCATTGTTAAGCCTTTCCAACGTAAGGGCCATCCTGTGTTCTTGAAATCTGTTGTGGTGTTAGTCCCATATAGTTTGCGTTGGTGGATATCTCAAATCCATGCCCGTTCCATGCAGGCTGCTTTAGTGACTGCATTGAAAACTTGCTGCTGGACGGTGCCTGCTGCGAGGGCAGAGCAGGTTCAGTGACCTGACATCAGCAGAAGAGCTGGACTTGGCTTTATGGAATCTGAAGGCTGGAAATTGTAAAATGCAAGCTGCATTCCTTTGTAGAGTAATTTTATGTTCCTACATATAAAAGGGATGTTTTTTCAAGCTCTTTAGCTTTTAAGTAGAGACCACAGGTTGATATTTTTTTTCCTTTCAAAATGTAATGCTGAATAATAATGAAAGAGTATACAACAGTCTGTACTGATATGCCACTTAGGTTTCAGGGTAATTACAGTAATTTGGTTGTTACTCTATATGGTGTCATGAATTAGTTGCTAGAAAACATGATGCAGTGGGAATGATTCAAGGGCTTTTCATCAGGCTTCATGGTGAACTGGCTTCTTGATCCTGCTGACTGTACCTCAGCTAACAACCCAGCAATCACAGAATTATTTTAATTTTCTTTGTTTGTGGTCCTTACTTGATTTAGTGACAATATTGCGGTTCTTCCCATCACGCGTGTACAGCACGTCTGCAAACAGCAATGCAGCCACGTCTGACAGGAGTGGATGGTGGAGCCATTAAGGATTTGCATTTTAGTATAAAGTCAGAAACAACATATCAATATTTACATGACAACAAGAGACTTGTATTAATTAACTTCTGACACCTGCAAGGCTGTTGGTAATGAGAAATGGAGCTGGTTAATCAAGACGACATTTGATCATTTCTGTGAAGGCTCACATCTGTGATACCCCCAGAGAACCCGTGATTCCTACCCCTCGCATTTCTCCTTGCCCTGCATGTTCCCTCTGCACTCTTTTATTGACAGAGAGAGAGATTTTGAGATAAGATTTTTTACTAAACACTTCTGGCTAAATTATTTTAAACCTTTGAGGTATTTTTTAAAAAAGTGCCCGTTACTGTGTGATAAAGAAATGTTTCTGTCTGTGAATATAGCTTACGTGGGTGTCCCAAGGCAAAGTTCAGAGGGAGAAAGGATGAATTCTGTTGTTTTTTGAAGCTTATTTTGTATTCTCCTTGGAGCACAGAAACCTCGACTTCCTTATGTTACTGGATATTCCAAATGCGAGGGTGTCCTTGCTTGATGTGTTTTCTCCCGCAGCAACACCTGCACCTCAAGAGTTTATTGTGTACAATTTATAAAGGAATTATAATCCCTGCTTCTTGTCCCTTATTGCACCAGTAAGAGCTCTGGTTTGACTCAGATTTAACCTGAATTGCAGTTCTTTTAGGAGAACTAATCTGAGAATGAAGAGCCCTTGCTTGTCCTTATGATCACCAGAAAGCGAGTTAGCAACACCCAGGGTTTAAGATATCAGTCAATACACTGACTCCTGTTTTTCAGTTCAGGTAGGGTAAAGATTTGACGTAGGATACACGCAAGTTCAGAATTGCTTCCAAACTGTCTCGTTCAGGTCTTATTTTGCAACCAATTCCCTGGATTTTTTTTTTTTTTTTGCTTTGAAATCAAATAGTCTGATGAAGCCCTAGCCAAGTAACTATAGGAGGGTCTGTTTTAAGTTTGGTTGTTAAAATGAAACCTTTTGATAGAGGTAGCCTGGCTCAGTCCAGCTATTGCTGTGGTTCTGAGGGTTTCTGAGGGAAACTTTGTGCACTTTCTCTTTTTCTTTACTCAGATAAAGATGAGAGCAACCAAACAAGTCAAAAGCCAGAGCCTGTTTCGTCTCAAAATTTGGAACATGTTCCTGGTGGAGGTGCAGCTGTGCCGGTAATGCTGCTGTACCCAGCAGTGCCCATCACTCTGAGCCGATATGGAGCAAGGCTGGCAGAGATGAGGACAAGCAACTACTGCCGAGTTCCCCTCCTGCCCCGTCCTCTGCTCTGACCTACACGTGCCTCTGCTGTGGGGCACGGGTCGGCAGCTGCTCTGGCTAGGGTCTGGGAGGGAGGAGGTCAGAGTTATTGGTCGAGTTTGCCCATTCAGTTCCCCATGTGCAGCCATCAGAGTGGGAAGAAGGGGTCACTGAGAGGAGAGGGAGGACGGGACTTAACTAACGCAAATTCTTTGTGAAGTGTTGTGAGCCCTTGTCTGTTATTGTTGCAGAAGGACAGAGCCGTGACCGTTTCCCAGGCTGAGCTGCCGGTAGGTGATGTCAGCACCACAGGCTCGAAAGGCTCAGCAGCACCTCTCCTGGACACTGATGGGGAAGGGGATTTGCATCCCGTGTACAGAGGAGCTTCAAATGCTTTCCGTATCCGTCTGCTTTGTATCGATGAGAAGTATGAAACTAGGTAAGTGTAGAAGAAGAGTTACTGCTTTCCCATTAACAACCATTTTCAAGGTTACGTTTTTAGGACAAATCAGAAAGTGACAGCACCTGCAGCGGTTAGGTGGGATTTTTTTCTGACCTCTTTCTTGTCTGCTTCTTTCACCTTCAGTAATAATGTTTCAACCTCCACTTGCAACTTCCTAGCTCTGGTAGGGCTATGGGGGCAAAAAGTGAAGAATTCATTTTTGTTGGAAAAAATGCGAGTTGAGGTTGTAGAAAAAGGTTGCTTCTTCCTTCCATAGAGACACTCATTCTGGAGCTGGCTAACTGCAAGAGGAGCTACATGTTACAGTAGTTGTCATCCCACTGCATGGGGCAATAAAGCTGTTCTTAGCTCTGCAGGTAAATGTTCCCATTCTAAACACTGTCTCCAACCACTGAGAGAAATAATTCTGTTTTCTAGAATCCCCTGCAGTTGGGGGAGACAAAGGGTTTTTCTCTTAATGTGATTGCTGCTACTGATCTTGGACTCTTAGATCATGGTGGATCTAAGAATAAGGCTGTAAGTGGGGGTTTAGACTTTTTTTTTCCGAAATTTCTCTCCACACTTGAAGAGCAAACCTGTATTCAACCACATCAGCAGAACTTCCTTCAGGAACTTTGTCCCTTTTTGACCTGATGATAGAAAGGAAAATACAGAATACATGAAGCAGCTGAGCACACCCAGGATCTTCCATGCTTTCAAATCCATGTCATGTCTGCAGACAGCAGGCATCAGGAGTGAGGACGTGATAGATGAGTTGAACATCTGTAGTACCATCTGAAAAAACATCTGTCTACTTGTAGTAGTAATCATCGATGAGTAACAACTTCTGAGCTTCTCTGGCTTAAAGGAAGTGTAAGAGTAAACTTCACTGAGAGGAAAAATCAGAATTCCTTGAAAACTGGTTCTATTTATTGAGATGTTTCTTGATTAAGGAGGGCACCTACCCGAGGGAATTGAACACTGATTCTGCTGCAAATGCAAATATCCGAAGTTACCAAAACAAAGCAAAGACATTGCCTTTTGGGTACACATTTCCCAAGCAATGTACCCAGTAATATTGCTCAAGTTTGTTAAGAACTAGTTTAATTAGTGAAATGCAGTGCTAGAAGTCCATGGTGTTCTTAGAAACATTGATCAACTAGTGTGTGATAAGAACAGCTGCACTGCCGAGAGACTGTTCCAGAACAGTTAATTAAGGGACAATCTAGCGTAAAAATTCAAGCAAGAAAATCATTGCAGAATAAGAGCTTTATTTTAGAATGTTACTGAGGTGAGGAACTTGCTCTGGAATTGACTGCATTATACTGAAACAGCAGTTCAGAGCTGTGACGGAGATTTATGTCAGGAAATAATCTCACTGTAGACTTCTTGAGTTCTCTGCTCATAGTTTCCTGCTTAGGATAAGGATCTGTCCCTTTTTTGCCCCCTTCTGGGCTCTGTGCTTTATTTGCTGTTTCTGTTCAAGACATTTCTCACTGCATTTATCATTCAGTGCTGTGGTCCCAGTGTTTTTTACCTGGAGACATCTGTGGAGCAGGGTGGATTCCAAGATGGCTATCTGGAGGAGCTAGCATTCCTATCTGAAGACTTTTCCTAAGATTACCTCATGCAGAGCTGAGGAATCTGTAGATCTTGGTGTTTTCAAACATTTTGCTTGTATGCTTCTCTGGCTTGCCTTTGCTTGATCCATCTGCCTGTAAAAGAAATATTAGCAAAGCAAATATATGAAAAGGAGGGCACGAGGTGATGCTGGCTGCAGCCTGGAATCTTGTCCTGAGGGAGTTCCTGCTGGTCCTGCACAGCATGGACCCAGAAATAGCAGTTTGATTGAAGCGTGGGTGTGATTGCATCTTAGCCCTGAGGGAAGTTTGCTCCTCGGGAATTGTTACCCAGTAAAGCAGCTGAATGTTTCCATCTCCTAAATCCAGAGCTGTTATGTGGCTTGTTAGTGCATTGAGAGTGAAATGTGAAGGAACTGAACTGCTGGCTTATCTACTGATATTTGATACTTTTCTAAGCCCCCTGAAGAATCTCCCACCTCAGTTCTTGTGGTCCTTGCTGTCAACAAGGTCCTGGATACCAGAGAGAAAACTACGATGCCATGCAGTTGCAATGGCATTTTCCTTTCCCCTGATGAGCTATTCTGTTAACTAGTCTTAGTTATGTATTATATAGGTGAATATGTAACACTTCAATCCTGATCTGTTCTTGCAGCTTTAAGTTTACATTCAAGCATAGATATTGCAATTAGAAATTATTTCTCTTTTAAGCAATGTTACTAAAGAGGTGATTAAAGGGAGCTTAATTACAGTTCTGAAAGGAGGAGGGGATTTGTCAGTATTTATAGGTGACATATATCTGTATTGAATTTCTTCAAAAGATACATCTTGTGTGGTGGAAAAGTGTTTTATGAAGATTCAACATAACTGAGTTTTGAGCTCTTTGATATCCCTACACATGGGAGAAACAGCAGGGCTTTGGTGAGATTTCTCAAGCTTTTTTAAACTGAAATGTCACAATTTGCCGTCACCATGGAAAATAAACTGGGGTAGCTCTAAGTCAGTGGGTGAGTGTTCAGAAGTGTTCAAAAACAATTCTAAGTATTGATGTTCCTGTTAGTCTGTCAGAGCACATTGGGCAGGTTTTCCTGAGTGGAAAGTCACAGAGCCCTTGGTGCTGGCTGAAAATACTGTGGAACATAGCAACAACTCTCTGTAACCTGAAGTAATATTTGCTGTATACTAATGCTGCTGTGACAGTCCAGGAATGGCTTTAAAGAGGTTGGAGTCAACAACATGAGCCAATGTTTTGTTTGTTCCTCCCCCCAACCCTTTCAGTGAGGAGCCTGACGTATTAGTCAAACACTCTGGTTGTTCTTGATAATAATGATGCTTTAAGCACTAGAAGTCAGAAACTGCTGTGCAGCATGCAACGTCAGCAGTTGATAATTGATGATCTATCGGGATTGTCTGATCAGCCGTGAATGAATGTTCCTGCACTTGCAGCGGTGTCAGTATCACAGTGTATCAGATCATTCTGATGTGTGCTTTATTTACCAATATTTGCTCTTGGTTTCAGGTCACTGGATTTTTTGCATTATGCTTTCAGCGTTTTCCCGGTGAGCATAATGAAAGTTTGAATGTTTTTGTGTGGTGGGAGAGCAGTGCAGCTGGCAGCCAGGGGGTGTGGGTCTGCTGCTCCAGTGAGTTTGCCCCACACGAGTGTGCCTGGTTACCCTGGGCTGAGCTACTCCCCTCCTTGGCTGCTTCCGGATTTCACGGAATGCGTACCTAAGTCCTCTGTTTCTCCTAGAATCCTGGAATGGTTTGGGTTGGAAAGGAGTTTCAAGGTCATCCAGTTCCACCCCTGCCATAGGCAGGGCACCCTCCACTAGACCAGGTTGCTCCAAGCCCTGCCCAACCTGGCCTTGGACACTTCCAGTGATGGAGCAGCCACAGCTTCTGTGGGCACCCTGTGCCAGGGCCTCCTCACCCTTACGGGGAAGAATTTTTTCTTACCATCTAATCTAAACCTACTCTGTGTCAGTGTGAAGGCATTTCCCTGGCACTACATGCTCTTGTAATTAGTGTCCCTAGTTTATGTTCCAGAGGGACTTCTCTGAGAGAAAGATTTAGAAAAGAAATGCTTCAAGCTCCTTTAAAATCATGTATAGATCCAGACTGTACCTAAATTAAAATCAGGAAAAAAAATAAAGGAGATGGAGTTAAAAGCCTATAAAACAGTGGTATTAAGGAGAGTCATAGTATTTGCCTATAGACTGAACAGTGGCACTGTGGATTCACGGTGCAGTAGCTATTTCCCACTCATGCCCTGTGCGATCACTCTATCTGAGGTAACAAAGTCCACTTTCTGAGACTTTCTTAATGCACACCAGAGTGTTGTAAAGTCACACTACAAATAACTGCATAGCAGTGTGCCTTAGAGACAGGCCCTGGGTACCAGAGACACGGACTTGTCCATAGGGACCAGCACACTCCAAAACACTGCTTGCCACCAAAGACAGTTCCTGGAGAGAGCGAACCGAGAAAGCATTTCAAATTTATGTCATTTATTCATCCAACTATGTTGGTCTTTGAAACAAAATGTCATGGTGGAATCACCAGATGTAGTAAGGAAGGTTCATCCTGTAGTTTGCTTAAAGTGGAGCCATTTCTGATCTGTCAGTTCCTTGGTGCTGCCCAGGCAGAGCAGTGCTTGGGGGTGTGCAGTGTAAGCCCCTCGTTCAGGGCTGTCTCTCCCCTCAGAGGGCTTTGGGTAAAACTTAGAGATCACCTTTATTGCCTGCCAATCTCTTTCAGGACAGAGACTTGTGTGTCATCCTGGTGCCACATCACGTCCCGGAGTTCCCCCTGGTGCGGAGCTTTGTTCGGGCTGTCCCTTGCTGCACTTCCAGGCTGGGTCGGGAGCTGTACGTGTTCCATCGGGCAGGATTGCTCACGTGAGTCATGCCTCGGGACAGCCCTGCTGTGCTCTGGGCTGCTGTGGGACCCACCTGCCGGAGTTTGTAGGGAGTGCCCTCTCAGGAAAACCCAAGCGCAGTGAGAGGGTTCATTTGGGATTTGTATGTACAGTGCTAAGGTAGGGAAGGTAGACATCAGTACAGACCAGCAGCTCCAAGGTCCCTGGCTGTGGGCCAAGGCCAGCAGAGAAACATGGTGCTGTGTTTGGCCTTGGGGATGTGGGTCAGGTTGTGTGACACTGGCACCTGATAGCCTGGTGTAGATTTAATTCTTGGAAACATGCTGTAGCTTTCTTAAGAGAACTGTAGTCGTGTGTATCTGGGACAGACAGACCACAGCAGGAACATTGTTGAGTATCTGTTATATATGATTTCTCTTTTACTTTTGGTGTTGGATCATTTGTTTCATGCCTTCAGTTCCTGTGATGCTCTGAACACTTCTGTAGGCTGAGATACCAGTGAACAGGAACACCAGACCTTTCTTGCTGTGACTTCTGTTGCGTGGAATGAGTTTTCCAAAGCTTTGCTTGTATATCAAGCCTATTCTGACCCAAACGGCAAGCTTAAATTGTGGCATAGTTAGAGATTTTCTTTTTTTGGTTTTGGTCTTAATGTAGCTAAATACTGTGTGGTTTTAGCAAAATACTTGTAGGTTTAATTGCATACTTAGTCACCTTCGGTGGTACACAAATAGTTCACGCGGGAACTGGCAAGCTACTCTTGGACTTAGGCAGGAGCTTTTTGCCCTGGGATGAAACTGTGCTTCTGGGTCCGGAGTAAGAATCCAGCTGGCTGTAGAGAGAGGCACTGGAGTAATTCCTGGTAATCTCAGGGCCAGCTGCTCACTAATCCACCAGTAGGGTTGGGAGTCATATGTCCTCTTGTGATTTTGGGCAAAATTCAAGTTGTTATCAAGGCTCTTTAAAAAAAAGTTACCGTTCTGATTACATTGTGCATAGTCCAAATGATACCAGTCCTTCCATGAAAACAAAATAGGGTCGTCAGTAGCATTTTCCAAATCCCCCTGCAGTTTTGCAGGAAAGTAAGGAAAAATAGCTGCTCATTGAGGTTCAGGATCAGAAGACCTTTGGGAGGAGCCAGAGTAGGCTTCTGGAAAGTTTCTGCAGAACAAAACCCACAGGGTGCGACAGCAGATCTCTCTTGGAAATAACCAAAATCTGTGAAAGTGAAAGATCAATACATTGTACTTGCACCTACGGCTTTCAAAAGCATGTGAGTGAAAGGAAGTCACAGAAAATGGACTAGAAGAAAAACAGGGTAAGAAGAGCGGAATATGAAGACGTGAAAGGGCAAAGTCAGAAGAGGCACAGGCACAAAATGAGCTCCTGATTAGTACAGGTAGTAAAGGGAATAAGAAAAAGTGTTAAGTACACAAAAAGCAAGAGTGCAGCAAATGGAACTGTGAGTCTGCTACTTAACAGTGAAGGAGAAAAAAATAACAGATGACAAGGCATGGGCTGAGGTGCTTAATGGATACTTTCCCTCAATTTTCACTAAAAAGCATAATAATAGTAATAATAGTGTCCTTGTCTCTGAGCAGTCAAAGGACTTGAGCATCTAGAATGAGTTAATTCATTGCTGGGAGAGAAACGAGTACAGACTTTGGATGGTCCTTCCCCCTATTCCATACTCCTGGTGGAGCTGGTGGATCTGCTTATTTAAAAAAAAAGCAGTTTCAACTTTTCACATGCTCTGTTTTTGTCACGTTCAAGATGCAGTTCCCTGTAGGCACAGCTGCCCTCCCTGGGGCATGGGTGGGGCAAAGCTGGTGGGCCGGGCTGGGGAGCAGCGGGAGGATGGCACGCTCGGGCTGCAGAGTGAGCCACAGTGCTGGGCCTGCTGGCCATCGTCCTCAGCACTGGCTGGGTCTTGCAATCAACAGTGGAAGTGTGTGAAAAGCTGTGGAAGCTCACCCCCTGCTCACTTAGAAGGTCAGGATTAGTTTGTAATTTAGTAACCAAATGTATGCTTTTGGGCACCCAAAAATGGTCAGTGGATTGAGCTGCAAAAGTTCTCATAACATACTAGAACCTTGGTAAATTCGGGTTTTTTGAGGTACCAGTGCTATTCATTAAACCCATATTTCACAAGATGCCTCTCAATGTGACTGAGGCTGAAGAATAACACATCCACTTTTAAATTGAAAGCAAGAAGAACGAGAATAAAAAAATTATACTACGTGAATTGCAAGTTTTTATCTGTGGGTGAAAGAACTTATTTCTTGGAACTGAAGCAGTAGTTCAGTTTCTTGAACAGCACTCCACAAGTGTTGGTTGCACGAACTGTGTGTAACCAGGAAGGGGTTGCTGCCTTTGACAGACACTGGGAGAGCCCCTCAGCTGCTGTAGGCTGTCACTGTGAAGTGAATTTTCTTCCTAGTTAGTAGGTGGGAAGATGTTTGCGAACAGTCTGTAGATGCGCTGAGTGCCAGGTCACTGCTGTGTGTGGGTGAGATGTTCCACGTGTGGCGCAGGCGTTCTGGTACCACGTCAGTGCTGCGTGGTCACTGACTGCCACTCCACGCTTCGCAGAGCCGTTGCGGTCACGTAAGTTTATCCTCACGTGTTACTGTTTGAGGCACCAAGGCCTAACACAAAAATTAGTAATTTGTTCTCAGAGAAATTGATGTTCCTGCTTTACCTTGTACGGTGACAGTTGGCTCAGTTTTATTTTCCTCTGTCCTCTTCTCATTTCTTCTTGTCTTTCCCTGTTTTTATCTTGCTGTTTTCCCCATGTGCCACAGTGTGCAGCTACGGATTCCACATTCATTGTATGGTTCTTTGCCTCTCTTTATTGCTGACTTTTACTCACTTGAAGACAGGTGATGCCCGTGGTTATAGATTGGGCTGAGTATTTAATAGCAGATAAAGCAGGATTCTGGAGTTGTCTCAACGATGCTCTGATCTTTTCTATTACCATGCAGTAAGTTCTGCCTTTGGAACAAGTGTCATTTAGCAATCAGTTACAACTTCTGAAAGATGTGGCTAGTACTCGTGAAGAGTGTGTTGTCTTAAGCCTGGCAGTTGTCCTTATTTTGTCACAGAGTCAACTTTAATTCTTTTTTTGTCGTTTTTTAGGTCGTTTAATGTAAGAAAAGCAACAAGCAGTGACCTCCAGGGTGTCAAAATGCTCGTTGAAACTCTTAGCTTAAATGAAGAGATATGGAACGACTCAAAGATATTCACTGAGGCTCGCAGGGATCCAGTGAGTATTTGTTGCAGATATGTGTTCAGTTCTGTCCTAAGATTGAGACTTAACCCAGGACTGAAGAAGTGGCTGAGCCTGTAGCACTCCTGTAGCAGCTATATCCAACCTGAAGCATCAGTGAGGAAAGGTCTGCGTGCTCCAGAGTCCAGCCTGGACACACCTGGCTCAAGCAGGGCCCTTGGGGGAGGCAGGCTGATTACACTGGGAGGGTGCACTGGGAGGAAAGTGTTTTAACTGGGACTCTGTGGTGAAATACACAGTTGCCATTAAAGAGAGATTGTACTGAAACTGGAAATGTGCATCTGTTGCCTTTGCCTTGCAGGACGGGATGCCAGTACAGGCTTTTGTGGCAGAGGTTTTGGATCAAATCGTTGGTGTTTCTGTCACTAGGGATGAAATGGTAAATTCAGTTTGTGTTCCATGGGCTCTGTGGTGTTTGGTCCTCACACTAAGGCTAAGTTTTGTGCTTGGCACTGTGCGTGTGCCTAACGAAGTGTCTGTAAAAAGGCTGCTTGTAGAAGCTCCCTTGTTCTCTAGCCTTTGCCCCCTGTATTATTTCTTTGCTCATAGATAATGATTGACACACAGGTAAAAAAAATTATCCTATAACTTTCAAGAAGCTGCTGATATGTCCTGAAAGTTTTCCCTCTGCCCTTTTTTTGTGCTTTAGGATAAAGCCGTTCTGCCTCTAAATATGTGCTTAGTCACTGATTTCCCTTCTACTTTCCAAGTCAATAAGCAGCTTTGTCACAAATCCTGCAAAGAGCAATAATTCTCCTTCTAGATCTGCTTTCATAACTTTTTTTCTCCAGCCGTAGATTCTCAATGATTGTGAATCATGCACTTGAAAACAAAGAAAAGCCTATTCTCTGATGGAGTAAAAAAAGACATTGCATATTATTATTGGAAAGTAAACATTCTCCAAGTCTTACTTTTGTGGCATTCTGCTAGGACTGAAAAGGTGGATTTTAGGTTGTTCAGCAGTTCTAATGCTTAGTTTTTACAATAGAACAGTCACTTCTGTTTCCAAGAGTAATTCTCTTGATTATATTAAGAGCTAAGAGGATAGATTGAGTGAATAAATGTGCAAAAATGCCAGCTTATCACTTCAACAGGGAAGACTTGTTGGAGGACGTTTCTTACACAGCTCTGCTCTATGGAATTCCCTTTGTCAGCTGGAGTTTGGTGAGAGGGACAGCCTGGGCTAGTGTGCCTTGAACTCAGAAAAACAGGTGGGGGGTTTTTTTTCCCCTCCATGGATGTCTGTTAACCTGTATGTGACATTGTGTGGGGACACGGTCAAGTGTGCATTCCTTGTAAATATAAGGGCAGGCTGCAAGGAGAGATTTGTGAGAAAAATCTGTTCAGTCAGCACCCTTCAGTTGAGGGCAGCACTCAAAGACACTTGATTTCAGTGTTCAAACGTAGTTCCTTGATTGATAGAAAGTGATTCATTGGTTGGTATTAGCTAAAATCCTGTCGAGGCAGCTGCTGATCACTGCTGACTCACAGATTCCTAATTTTCCAGGATATTGAGTATATTCGATCGCATTACAACATTGAGGACTTTATTCATTTTAATCACCACCAGCAAGAGGAACATGGACATCTTTGCCACTTTGTTTTAAATCCTGTATTTCATCACTATACAAAATACTTTCTGAAGGAGATTCTTCGCTTGGGTCACAAATCTTCTCTTTACTACCCTGTTTATCCAGAGTGTGTGGAGGGCAAGGTAAGGAGAAAGTAATTTGTATTTCTTGTATTAAATATTGCCACATTCTCACTTTATTTCTTCTTTGCTTCCATGAATGACTGCAAACAGGGATTTCCTTGGCAATGTGCAGCAAACTGTACTTTCTTTTCTTCCTGCCTGACATATTCTGGACCCATGGACACAGCTCTTGCATAGCAGCACTGGTCCGTGGTGTCCACTGGTGCCTTCAGGAAGTGTGGGGGGAGCAGAGAGTGGGAATGGCCTTGGCTTTGGCTCTCTGCCCAGCACAAGGGTAATGTAGCCTGAGTAAATGCAAGGAAACCATCTTAAGCTCATCCTGGTGGCTTATAAAAACCCTTCCAGAGGGATTCAGGTACTCTAGACTGTGTTTCACCAAAACTCAGTGGGACCTAGGCACCTCATTGGCTTTTGAAGGGGGACTTGTGTTTCTGCAAGTGTCAGAGGAGAACCATGAGAACTGAACTTCTAATGGAGAAAATCCATTTCCAAGAAGAACATAATTCAGAAATACTCAGGTATGTGTTTTGTCATCAGTCTGGTCTCAGAAAAGGGAACACAAAGTGGAATTTCCAAGCCTGTGTAGCCAACTGAAGCTGCCGTCTGGCCCTGCCCAGTTGCCTGAGCTCCTGGCACCACTGATGGAAACACATGGTGCATTCCAAGGGCAGTTCATCCATTGGTCATACCTGCCTCAGGACAGATGGAATTTTCCCCTGGAGACTCACCTGCAGCTCGGGCTTCTGGCTGGCTGTCTGGACTGGGCACCTGGTGTTTAGATGGTGACTGAGATGAGTTCTGTCCTTGGTGACTTGGGTGTTTTTGGAACCACCATGGCTTTCATGTGTGAACTTGTGACAGGTTAGACTTGGGTACATTCACAGAAGGATGTGTTTTCCTGTGCACTTTTGTGGAGTTCTAAGTGTTCCCGTGAGGAACCAATGTTCCTGCGTAGCGTTAGGTTCTCAGATTCTGAAGAGGCACTCACAAAAATGCAGTTTAATGGCACTGGATGGAAGAGAAGCTAAATCTTACCGGTAGTTCCAGTTTTGGCTGTTTCCAGGCTACCAGGCTGCAGAGTTACTTTAGCTTATCGAATATTATTATCTAATAAGTGGTAAGTGTGATATTTTACTTAGTTCTCAACATAGTCACTTCAAGTTTTTAACATTTGTGGATGGAATGGCACTTGTGTGTAATTTAGTTTGCATTAATGTTCATTCTGAATATCCTGTAATTCTCTTATTTTCTTCCCTTTCATGTTGTAAGTTATGCCAGAGCCAGTCATGCTGTAATAGACAGCTACAGCTATTTCTAATGATCCAGGCTGCTCAGATGAGCATTAGGGTTTTGTTCATTTCAAATTTTTGCCAGTTTATTAGCATTTATCACTTGGATGAACCAAACATTTCAGTCAGTATAGAATTTCTATATAAATTCATCCTCGTTCCTTGCCAAGCGAGCAAAGGTTAGCAGTGAGCAGATAACACAGCTTAATGAGGTCAAATCAAGCTGATTCATGATCACTATGGAGAAAAATATCCTCCTGGGGAAAATACTTGTGCTGAAAAATCCCATAAACCAAACCACTTGTTTATCTGTCATTCCCACAGAGATAGTAATGTAATTACTCTCATAATTATCTTCATTAGTGTCAGGAATTATCTGCAATTCATTCCTCTGCTCTGAGTATGTTTGTTTATTTGCTGATTTTTGTCTCAGATTTAGCCAACAGAGCTAAGAATTGTGTGTTTGCGAAGCCGTGCAGCAGACATCTGCGATGCACCGCTCTGACATTCTCTCTGCTGAAATATGGATCGCTGTCTTTCAGTTCCAGCATCCCTGTGCCCATTCCCTGACATCTGCCCTTCATTACATGGCTCCCGTGCGGCCGAGACGACAGATTGTCTATCCTCTGGAAGAGCTTGGCGTGAACGCTCCATCGGAGCAGGTCTCCAAGGATCAGGTGGGTGACAGCAGCGGCAGCAGGCGGGAGGCACGGTGCCAGCTCGCGCAGGCCTTGGCAGATGGGCTGGCATTGCCTTCCCAGTGCTCGTGGGCTGCTCCTTAATTACAGCGGCCGCGCCGCCGGCCGATCCCACTCGCTGCCACGCCGGGCTGGGCCCGCAGCCCGGCACCCGCGGCGGCCGCCGGAGCAGAACCCTGCCCGCTCCGTGCTGACACGAGGGCAGCGCTGTCGCGGCCTCCCAGCGCCCTCTAAATACTCTGCCTGCTGCTGAGCCTTGCTCCTGCTAGCTTTATTGAGGCATCGTGCTCTGCAAGCAGAAAAAGGGCAGTGTCATGCTTTTGACTCTTTCCATAGAGATTGCTTGAGTACATTTTATTTTTCAGTCCCAAAGTCAGGTTTCTTCCATGCACCAGATACCCTTAAAACACCAAATGACTTAACAGCAAAGGAAGAGATTGTTTTCACTAGCAAACTGTTTTATTTGCAAAGAATTGGTGCAGTCTGGAGGTTCTAAATGAAAAGTCCCTTAAAATTTCATTTTTTAAATAACTTACACTTGATTCTCTTACATTTTTAAGTAACTAAAATTTGAAGGTGATTCCTCAAAAAAGTAAATAGTGAAGCTGAAATATTAGGAAAAATGCAGTTAGTGATGGATTCTCTCAGTAGGTAGTTGTAATTTAGTGGAGAAACATAATTAGGGAGCTTTATGTCTGTCTACTAACTTCCAATTGGCTGAGATGGGCTTCCATATAATATTTTTAGTGTTGTCCTTTTCTCAGTTAGTCAGTAGGTTTGGGCACCTAAAACTCTTAATTAGGCAGCAGCTGGCAAAGAGAAATCCAGAACATGGTCGAGGCTGTTGGTCTGAGTTTGGCTTTGTTCAACAGTCTTCCCTCAGCATGCACATCCCTGCCTGTCTCTTCTCTGCAGCATGAACTGTCTGATGCTTTTCTTTAAACTGCTTCTCATTCTTAATCTTTAAAGTGATTGCTTTCTTACTAAAAGAGCTCATCTTAGCATTTTTGTTGAAGCTGGAAAATCAGAGACTTCCTGTGTTTGAAAGATTCGCAAATCTTTTGTCTGCCCAGGTTCTTCCTGAGGCTTTCTGAGCTTCTCTGTAGGTAGTGACATAATGGTTTGAAATCTCAGATTCGAATTTCTATTTAATAGAAAGTGTGAAATTTTTGCTAAGAAGTTGTACTGGAAAAACCCCAACTCAAGGCCAGCTACTGTGTAAGTATCCATGCATCTGCCTCTGCATGAATTATAGATTTTTGACAGACTGTGCTCTATCAGAATGGACATCTGGGGCTAAGTGCTGGGTGGTAACTTGAGGATAAAGCTAGTCTGCTGCTGGCTTCTCTGAAATACCAGGAACTTGAAACCATGTAAAGCTAAATTGACTCTTGTGTCGAGTGAATGAAGCGACCTTTGGCCGCCATACGTTGGGAAGCTCTGTAACATAAGGAGCAGCCTGCCACGGGGAACTGAGTGTACTCGTGAGTAAGGAGGTGGTGCTGCTTTCAGACCTTGTGTTGCTGCCAGGCACAAGGCACTTGCCCTCTCTCTGCTCAGATGCCTCGTAAAGGAACATTCATCCCCATCAATAATCTCGTACTACCGTGCCGAATCCTGTAGTGAAGTTACAAATAAACCGAGGTGTATTTTATAAATTAATATAACCATGTTTCAGTAGGCACAATATTATCTGTCTGCCTTTTTGTGGTGATTAAGAGGCTTCTCAGACCTACTGTAAACAGTAAGGTGCAATCTGTGAGGCAGAGAACAACCTGTCCCACCAAGGAGATAAATGTGATAGCTCTGCAGAATGGAAAGGCTGAGAACTGTCACCTTATGAAATACAGTAAGACAAGGTAAAACACATTTTGGTTGTAGAAGATGCTAACGGGCTGGGAAGTGAAGGAAAAAGGACATGGGAGAACAATGTTGAGAGGAAAGCGTGGAGAAGAGAGGGGGAAAAGTGAAAGGCAGACAAAGAGTCTGGAGTAGGAATTAGTGGGAAGATGTCTGAGGCCAGCACCAGCAGAGGAGTAAGGAGAAACTGTCTCTTACCATATTTGTTTTAGTGGTTTTAAACAAGATCAAGGCAGAATCTTGCAAGATGTTGAGATTGGACAAGCAGGGATTCCAAGCATTTGAGGCTACTCCTCATTTCTTTATCCCATGTCTCTATCTCAGCTCACCAAGCTGGTTTAAACCGAGGGGGCTTTGCCCTCTCCTATTTGAAAGCAGCTCCTCCAGAGGTGAATCTGTGCCCGCTTTGTTCCCGAGAGCTGGAGGACAGGTTGTCACTGTAATTGCTGCTTCAGAGGGTTCTGCAATAGTGGCAGGATTTGTCACATGAGCTACAAGATGAGGATTGTAAATGCAAGTTGATTTCAGAAATGTAAAATTTTCATTGATTGCCTGCCCTAATTGATTGCTTGAGTATCTGTTGCTTGTAATGGAGATAATTGTAGTGATATTCTTGCTTTGATACCCACAAGATGCCCCTTGATATCTAGTAATCAACATCTGCCTCTCATCAATTGGTTTTTCAGCTGCCTTCCTCTTGTTCCAGCCCTTCTCGAGCTCTTGCTCTCCTTTTCTAGCTGCAGAGTGTCTCTTTCCCCAGTAAGAGCTTGGGGCTGAGCAGCTCAGCCCTTCTGTGTCACAGCATAGCTCCTGATTTGTGTGTGGGTCTCTGTGAGCCGTCAGCAGCTCTGTATCTCAGCAAGTGTGTGGTGGGAGCCCTAGGGCTCCACCAGTCTGTCTCCCCAGTACAGTCCAGCCTGCTTAGGGCACGAAGGGAATTCACTCGTAGAGACAGACCCAGGGCACACATGGGCACTTTCCTGCTTCCTTCTTCCAAAGCAGAAGAGAAAGCAGCAATCTAAACCATAGAAGCTTTGCTCTCAGCTAATTCCCAAGTGTTGCCAGTCCAGATGGATCTCGGCTGTGCTGGAGAGGTGGTTTTCCTGCAGGTCTGGATCAGTTGTTACAGACAGATGAGCACAATGTGTAGTAACTTGTTCTTGTTGTCCCTCCGTCATCTCTCTCTATTTTTCTGTGACATCTGGATAAACCACCCAGGGGGAAGTGCCACGTGTGGCCCTCCCATGGATTCCTGGATTGCTTCCTCCTGTCTTGTGCGGGAAGCATGAGCTGTGTGTTGTGGTATTGAAAGAAACACAGATCCTTGCTCCCGTGGGCTCTCTGGCAGAGCTGGATGTCAGCTGGAGAGAGGTGCTTTTAAACTCCAGGAGCTTACCCTATAACCCCACAGCCAACTGTTACCTGTGTGGCCATTTACCTGCAGTTCTCCCCTAGCCCTGTTCTCTCCAGGCCCTTGTGGCATTTCCTGTGGTTCAGTCTTGTTTCTGGTTTGAGACAGGCTTTTGGTATGTGTTGCCTCTTGGCTTATTGCTGAAATGACTAAGACTCCAGAGAAATATAGAGCTTAGGAGCTCTCCCTGCTCCTCCCCTATTTGCCATCCTTTTTGTGAATGCTTTGCTGTAGGTTTTAAGGCCAGCACAAGTTTTTTCACTTGTTCTCTTAAATCACAACTTGGTGCTGCTTCATCTTTGCCTCAGAAACCCTGTCACTCCCCAGGCAGTGGCTCCATTTCTTGAAGGGCTGTAAATTACTTCCTTACTTCTTATGCTTTGAGAATGCAAATACATTTTGCTGCTGATTTTGTGTGTCTGTTCCTACCAAACTCTGTCTCCCATTGCTCTGCTGAAGAGATTTGGATAAATTGGGTGAGACTGGACTGAGAAGGCACAAAGCAGGAGATGTTAAGCTTGCCTGTCTCCCATTGCAGCTCTCTGGAATGGCACAGTTGCTGATTTACATCCAGTTGTGAGGTGTCCAGACTTTGGGATACCTGTTGAGCAGCAGGTGTGGCAGAGGTGCCACATCTTGGCTCAGAATTGCATCGGCCACACATCTGCCACACTGGGGTTCAGGGCACAGCCCTGACAGAGCTCCCGCCTGCTCACTAGATCAAACACTTTGTACAGCTGTGCCAAAGCAAAAGGAAATCTCTAATTTTTGTATTCTGGATCGGCAACCGGTGCTGAAGCGCCAACTGGCAGGAGATCCAAAGATTCCAACTCTTAATTCCCTCAGCGTTAAAGCAGATTAGATTATTATTGTGGTTTGCACATCTGTCAGTCACTGCAGTCATGTTACATGAAAAACAGTCGGTTACAACAGCATCCTGAATATCTTATAAAGTGCTGCTGGCCTTCACGGTGCATGTCATTATTGCTGGAGTAGAAAACTACAGATAATGAAATAATTTTAAATTATTTCTTCATAAATAAACTATTTATAAACTTGTTTGCTTTCTCACCATCTGGGAGCATTCTGTTCTCCATCTGCTTCATGTAATTATCAATGTAAGGGAAGAATAGGTGATATAATTAACAAGAATAACTGATCCACAATGAAGAACAAAAATGTCACACATCTGTTGAATTATTTCCTTGTTTTTGCCCTTTTATTATTATTCATGCTTTTGGGTTTATTAGATTTTTATTTCATGGCTGCATTCAAGCTGTCAGGTCTTATTGCATGGTTTAGAATTGTTTTTTCTGCTCCAGCTCATAAAAAGAAGACAGAACAGTTGCAGAAGCCCGTGAAGTGTTGTATAAATTTAGTTAGTTTAGTGTGAGGTTCAAATAGAAAATGGAGGCCAAGGCACTGCAAGCTCAACAGTTTCCAGTGCAGTGTGGAGGTATTTTTGTGTGTTTGTGTGATTACACAATGATGCTTATGGTAAAGGCTATGAATCGATGGCCTGAGAGCAGTTTAAAATACTAAAACAAGAACACAAGAGAAAATACATCCTTGCTTTTAGACTCATCTTAGAACTTGTTCCATTGCAGTGTATGTTCATAACTACATACTCAAATGACTTATGAATGTAGGAGCCATCCTGGATGATACTCTATTCTGTGAGCTTTTTGTGTCCATTATAAAGTTGCAGGACTTTAAAACAATCTATGTTTACCATGTTTTGTAAAAAGAAAAGGAGAAATTAGCTATCAGGTAAAACCAGAAAAAAAAATCTAAACCATTTTTGAACTTGACAAACTTTCTCTTGTGGGGGACCTTGTTTAAAACAAGGAAAGGAAACTGATCTATATGAGTGTTTGTATAGAAAACTCATCCCTAGATGCTGGTGGCCCCTCTGACAAACTCCTGCGGAGTTTCACTCTCTATGGCTTCTACTTTCTGGTGTTTAGGCCAGTTCATTACTAGCTGTCTGAACTTTTCACTAGTGCCCAGACTGAGCACAAGCCTTTACCTTGACCTGTGCAGGCAGAGGAGCAGAAAGGACTCAGAGCTGATAGACTGACTGTTAACAACACCTTGCTGTCCAGTCCCAGCTAGTCCACAGTGTACAGCTTGAAAATTTTAGCTCAGTTGTAATAAAAGGTAATAAAAACGAGGACTTAAAACCAGATTTTAAAACAGGGGAGAGAGGCTGTCCAAGGAGGCTACTGCAGAACGATCTGTTCTGAGCCTTTAAAGCACTGGAATGTACTGAATATGGCTAAAATATGGAAGGTTTTTCAGGGTTTGGAGTTTGATTTTTTTTCATTGTTAGGCCTCTACTAAGATAAAGAGCAAATATAGCAGAGAGCCTAGGGAGGATGGGCGCAAGAGAATTCTCTGCATTTTAAATATCAAGGCTCATGTATCAAAGTTAAAACAGCAGAGTTCCTTCGTGTTACAGTTTGTGAGTGGACACTGGGATTACAAACAAAGGCTTGGTGTGGATAGTTTCACTTAACCAGGGGAGTAGTATTAATTTTTAAAGCAGTAACTGTTGCTTAAGATGCTCATGTGCTTGAGTGATGAATTTTTAATGCTTTTGTAGTATGTGTATGGATGAAAATCAATTATTTATTGTTCTTCCCCTTGGCTGGTGAAGGTGATGGTTTTATAGCACCAGCAGGCACACAAACAGGCGTTGTGAAGTGAGGCTGATAACAAATTTCCTCACTGCAAATGTCAGTGGGGTTTGTGCAATGCTGCCATTACATTTTGTTTGGAAGGCTGAGTGTCACACCGTTCTGGGAGGCACCAGATGGCATCATTAACAGGAATGTTTACCACTTATGTGCATGTGTGAAATTAAAAGTAAGATGACCTATCTTTGTTTTGAAAGCATGGTGTTGGTGCTGTACAGGTGTTAATGACTTTTGCAGTAAACTGAAATAGGCACTTCTGCTTACAAACAGGTCGGACTTGGCTTAAAGCTTTTTCAAAGCTGTTTGTTAGATTGATAATTCCAGTTTGCAAGGAGGAAACAGATATTTTTGCCCCAGGAAGGCAATGTTCACTGTTATAAAATGGAGAACTATGTCCGCTGTCACTAAAACATGACTCTCTGACCCTACAAATCAATCTCCCCTCATATCCTGGACTACTGTTTGTTACCTCGTGTTCATTATTTTCAGTATGAAATGCTATGATTTTTATTTTATTTTTTCCAAGCTTTTAACTTTATACCTCTCTTATGTTTTTCAATGAGTTCAATGTATTTAAATTGCTGCCTCTGTCACCCTGGGTCTGTTGGTGAGGTGCCTCTGCCTTCTCTCAGCTCTGGCTCCGCTCCTGTGGCTGGTGAGCGTGTGTGTGGGCAGCTGCCTCTGCAGGCTGGCTCAGTGTTCCCAGAGACCAGTGCAGGCTGTCCCTTGGCTGCTGTTCCTGTGCTCAGGCCAGGGCTTCCCACAGGGCTCCTTTCCCTAGGGACTGCCAGGCATGCTCCTCTCTCGGAGGGATGTGGAACTTACAGGTCAGTCCTTCGCCAAAACCCAAGTTTGTATTGGCTAGTCTCTTTCCTTCTGCCTTGACGAATAAGCCAGAGACGGATGACCTGGGAAGCAATGACTGCTGTCAGAGGACTAGAGCCAGCCATGTGCTTTACCCCCATGCCAGCTTGAATGCTTTGATCGAGTTCCTGTGCCTCCCTGTCCTTCCCTTTCTTCCCAGAAGAATGGGGGAGAACTGAGCTCTCTGGAAGTGGCACCATTCCGAGTTCATTTCTTTGGCCTTTGAAGCAGAGCAGCAAGCAATTGTCAGGTCCTTACATGAGTGTGAACTGCCCGGCCCTCTCTGGGCTGGGGATCCAAATGTCAGTGCTCAGAGGGGAAAAGAGCAGCTTTTTACCATGGTAGCAGTGGTTCTGCGAGGAAATTAAATAGGTGAGTCCGTGCTCTGCTCTCCTCTGCTGCTGGCTGGCGTTAAGCAGGAAATCCCTGGTTTCATAAGGAGTCACAGGGACTGGCATACGATTGGTTATGATTGTAGAGGTGGCTTTTTCTGGAAGCTGAAGATCAGCATTTACCCATATAGGCATAATAATGGTGTAATAATACTGGCTTCCTTCATACAGGCCTTGGGGATCTGTGGATGAAAATATTCTGTAAAGGCGAGGTATTATCCGTCCGAGCCACAATTCCCTCAGAAGGGTTCTTTGACAAAGACAAAATGATTAAGGCTGCACTCTTCATCACTGTTTCTTTTCCTGTTTTCCTTCCGTTTCTGGTGTTTGTATAAATCTGTGAATGCTCGGAAACAGCTTTTGAAAACATGTTTGTAGAGATTTCTAATGAGACTTTTTGGAATGTAGCTAGTATTTAGAAAACAATTCCTAATGCAGGCTGAAAAAGCATGCATTTTCCAATCAGTTTTGTTCATATCACCTTGGTAAACATTGATGTTTCTTTTTTTAACTTGTGGTTCAAATGGAGCTTGAAATTAAAGTAGCTCTGTTTGCTCACCTTCTTGTTTGCCTGCCACTGTTGCTGAGCTCAGCACTGCTCTCGTAACAGGTTTGTTAATTGCTTTCACTGCTTCTGATGGTTTTTACAGTAACAGTTCAAATGGCGTGGATCCTCTAGAGCAGTGACTGTTGCTCGGGTTTCTCAGTAACAAATGTTGAATTAAAACAAAAGCGTTGCGGGCAGATGTAGAATCCCACAAGACAGGGCTGGGAGGGCCCCTCCCACTAGCAGTGAGGGATCAGTGAAGATGCCAAGAACATAACAAACGAGTCTGCCCCGTGTTTGCCGTGCAGTGCCCCGAGCAGCCCTTCTGAATGTGGACCACTTCAAGGTACTTGAAGTGCAGCCAACACTTCAGTGCGTTTAGCTGGGCAAGGCCCAAGTCCTCAGGGTCTAATAAAGTCAAGTCTAAGTTTAATGGTCAGACTTGATGGCCTTAGAGGTCTTTTCCAACCTAAAGGCTTCTGTGATGCTGCAAATTCTGCAGCGTTAGGGAGCATGAGGAGTCTCAGAGAGGACTGCAGCAGCTCTAGCACACCAGTGAGTGTTACTGGGATAGACTTTCAGTGCCCAATTTAGAACACAGTGCTGTTCTCTTCCTGTCAGGGCTGAAATACTTTGTCCAAATTTTTGTTTTTACGTTTTTGGGTGTTCAATTTCCATGGCTTTTTTGTTAGAATGAAGCTAATGTTTGCTGTAAACCCTGACCTATTGTAGAACAATTATTATAAATATATGTAGAAAACCTAGAGCTAGCCCAGGGTCCAGTGTTTAAAAACAGAATTAAAAGGAGCCTCAAAATATTCTGGATGTGAGTTTGTACCATCAACATATAACGTAAAGTAGTGAGTAAATGTGCCGTGAATCCATTCCCAAGGCATGTGCAAAGCAGATAGGAGAGCTGGGCATGAAGCTGTGCATGGTTGGAAGGTGCAAAGGAAATAATGTGTTTGCTGAAACCTAATCAGTATTTCATGCCTTCTTTTGCACTGGTTGCTTGAGGTAGAAGGATGTGTGAATTCTGGATGCCATCCATGAATCCTGCTGTGGCCCACGTTGTGCTGTGAGATCATGGGTGAAAGCCATGGTTCCCATGCGGGGTGTGTCAGTGCTGTCAGTGTCTGGGGGCTGCATCAGCGTTCTAATGAGGCCGGGTTTGAAGGCCTCGGAGTGATGGCACTGGCTGGCCGTGTGCAGGAATAGCCCCACGAGCTGATGCCAAAGAGCCACCACAGCCAGTGGCCACCCCTGCCAGCTTCGCTGTCCCTCTGTCCCCTGATGGGAACAGCATGGAGGGGGCAGGGATGCCAGTACCCCAAATAATCATTTATAACCAAAGAAAATCCTCCTTTCTGGGCTACCTATGCCTTTTCTACCAATGGCAATTAATGCTTTTCACCTTGCATTAGTTAATGATTGCTGGTTTATTTAATAGATTGGATACAAAATAAACATGTTCGTTTGCTATTGACCTATCAATTATGATGTCTGATTACCCCTCTGGGGACCACATGTAGCCATTTGTCCTGACATTTTGCTAAAATAGGTGGTATTATGGGACCAATCCACCTAATTCCTCTCTCCCCGGGGCCGTTTAGTGTACTTAGCTGTAGAAAGGTGATTTCTGGAGCATGACAGCTGTTGGTGCTGGGGCCATTGTGTGGGGAACAAAACGGGTTATATTCTGCTCATAGGCTGCCTTTGTGTCACTGATACAGAAGCCATTTCATAAATTAGACACAACTCTTCCCGGGGAAATTGTATTCCTGCTTTCATTGCTGCAGTGCATTAAAATAAACCAGCAGCACAGCAGTAGAAGGAGAAGTTTGAGCTTGGCCATGAGGCCTGTTAGGTTTATGCTGTTTGCTGCTGGCGTTCCTGCCTGTTTTCATTGATTATGTACATTACAAGTAGTTTCTTTTCGTGGGTTTTACCATTTTATTAATTTATTAAAAGCTGCATTGCAACACAAACATCACTTAGTCATTTTTCCTCCAGAAGTCATTGCTTTTCTAGAAAGTTGCAAGTCTGTGTGTGCAGCAAAACCCAGCCCATCAGAATTGCTGTCTGCCAGTCCTGGGAATGTGAATACCGAGGTGAGGAGGGCACAGAGTCCTCCACGCCTGGCTGTGGGACTGGGAGAGCTCCACACGTGTCAGCATTGGCAGAGAACAACTCCTGCAGCTGGGGCATAACCATTTAGTGTGTTACAAGAAACACAGTCAGAGTTTGATTTTAAGTACTGGGGGATATCTGTAATACTTGGCACTGGTTCTTCTCGTTTCCTAGCATCTCTTCTAAAGATGTACACTTTCAGGGAAATACAAAGGGCTTTTTCAGTTTCTGAAATGTGGAAGTGTTACAGACAAAGTCTGTATGATTTAATTTATGATTGAAATCCTTTTTGCTGGCAGACCTTTCTGTAAGGAGTGTTCAACCATTTCAAGAGCACTGGCTTTGAATGGGATTATGGAGGTTCTCTGTAGGGACTTGCCTGTGTCCCGTATAACCCTGGTTTGGAGCAGCAGGGTGGGCCTGTCCCTTACCTAGGCATTCTTCACTGTGGGCATCTGCTGGCTGCCCACAGTGAGGAATGTTACAGTGAAGATGAACAGCTGACCTCTGTTAAGCAGCCACCCTGGGCTGCCATACTTTTTGAGATATCTTCTGAAATTTTCCCAGGGCACTCCAGTCCCTGAGATGAATCTGGCTCACCACTGGATGTCATCGTTGCACTGTGGTGAACTGCAGCTCAAAGAACATTTATCTGGCAGTAAAAAATAATGTTGCCTGACCAAAGGTGACATTTAATTTTGCCACACTCTAAATGACTTGCTGTGCAGTCATGCCACTTGGCAGGTAATTGATCCATAATGCTTCCTTAAGGGACGGGACAGCACTCTAGTGAGTTCCACGGTGTGGTGGGGCTGTGCTGAAACCTCAGCTGTGGAGCTCCACCAGTGCAAAGACATGGCAGAAGAGACCTCTTGGGGATTTCAGTCTGCCATGTACTTATTGAGAAGGCACATGTAATTACCACAGCTTTAAAAGAAAGTACTTACTCTTCATTTATTGAGTTACTCTGTCAGCTGATACATAGAGAATATATTTCTACTGTACTTTCATAGGAGGAGTTTAGAGGACTTAATTTTATTAGTGCTGTCTCCTATTTGTAGTAGAGGAAAACCTGTTAGAAGCCTTAGATTGCTTCCTTCCTAAGTGCCACGGCAGGAATTTATAGGAGAAGTGTCTGACAAATAACAAAAGTGGCTCCATTTTGTATTGGTCTTCCCAGTGCATTTATGAACCTGCAGTTACCCATTCTGTGAAATGGGAATGTAGGCAACCCAGAGCAATAGGAACAATGCGAAGTGTGTTGTACTGCAAGATGGAAAGTATTTCCTTGTCTTTCGTCAGAAATTTGAAAGCTAAATATAGTCAAGGTAGAAAAAAAACCTGTCAAATGCAATAATCTCTCTTGTCTCTTAGCTGCATATTTGTTTTAAGAATCTCTGTTAGGTAGCGAGACCTAGAGACACATGGAAAAAAAACCCACGTGGAGTTGATTCCCTTAGCCAGAGTGTACATGAAGTGGTGTGGAAGCTGAAATTAGTAACTACCAGTGTTGCAGTAAGATTTGTGACTGGAGTACTGATCCCAGTGGCATTGAGGTACTTGTTTACTTGTGTGGCAACTTGGCTTTCCAGGTAGCTGCTCTGTATTTAAGAAAAGAGAAGGATAATTCTGGAAAGGGAGTTTTCAATTAAACACACAAAACCACTCAAAATAGAAGTTCCTAAGTAATTTACAAGTAAAACCATTTCCATAAATAAACCAGCAAAAGTAAAAACTGCTCTATGAAAACTGCTCATAAAAATGGCCTTAGCAGTATGTAAATGCAAGTTCTTGAGGTGTTTGGTAAATGGCAGTGAGTGATAGCAGACCCAGCGTTTTGTCCTTTCCTACAAGGATTCCAGAGCATCTTGCTCAGGAGAAGCCAGGCCATTCAGCTCCTGTAATTTTCTGTGACTTATTAAACATGCACGTATTCCACATATTTTAGTACCACTTATCTGGTGCTGTGCACAGAAAAATGCTATTAGTCATGTCAGTGAGCCATAAGAAGTTTCGTGTGAATGCAAGATAATGCATCACTGAGAGTTTAATGATTCCTAGCAGGCTTTGACTATTTTTTAATGCATTTCTATGTCTTACATATTTTTTTACAGGTGAAATATTCTTTGAACCACACAAATCGAAAGCTGGTGCTGGAATCAAAAGTGTGTATCAACACTAGAATTGTGGTGGTTGGTGCATCCGATGTTGGAATCTCTTTTCTGGAAACACTGATTTTTTGGTAAGTTTTTACTTTCATTTCCTTTGCTGAAAAAGATGTGTTCCCTTTTGTATGAAGTGACTTGTTTCTTGCATTTAAAGTGTTCCTTGAGTCTATCTCAGTGCTGGGTGTTAAAGGCCTGAGCACCTGTGGATGTAGGGATGGGTGCTGGCATGCTGCATGCCTTGGGACTCACAGGATTCCAGGCAGCTCCCAGTTGCATGTGGATCCTTAAGGTGAAGGCACACTGAAAATGAGAATTCAAAACACCTGAATTCACTTTGGCCATTGCTCTTAAACCAAAATCTGGTGGGGAGAGGTGGAGTCAATGGCCCTTGGCGTGTGCTCCCAAGCAGTACTGACCTTTAAAGCCAGTCGTGCCTGGTGGGATCCCAAACCTGTCTGAACCCCCCTTCCCTAAGTCTCAGGCAGGCAAACCTGTGGATGAGTTCTGCTGTTTAACAGCCTTCCCAAAGCGAGGACAGGGTGCTCTCTCTGATGTCTCACCGTTGTACCTCTTCCACAGCAGTTTCAGGGCTGTACTGGGGAGTCAGACGGTGAGAATGCAGTTCCTTTGATGCAGTTGGTGTTCTCTGCAGAGTTTAATCACACATACTTGCAATGTCATGAAAGACTTGCAGAAATGAATATAAAATTCAAATTCTGAACATGATTCTTACAACAAAATGCAACAAAAACTGAGAGAGTTTGGTGCTTTTATGGGGGGCAGAGAATGGAAAATTCTGCCTTTTTTTTTTTCTAATTAAGCCAGGAGTTTGTATTTCTACAACAGCCATTGATAACATCACAAATTATATTTTCAATACATCAAGAGAAGAATAAGTTGAAGTGCTTTATAGATGTATTGCTGGAGTAATGCAGAAGAAAATTTCTGCTTCTTGCCGTTCTCTTAGTTCTTGACTTCCTATAAAGCATCCCATCTCAGGGTAAATAGTTTCCTCTCATCCTCATGTTCTCAGCACCTTTTAGGCTTTCAGTTCCACCCCAAATTCAGTTAAACATGTACTTTGGAGCGTCTAACTCATTTCTTGTTACTTGCCCTGTGCTGTTTGTTGCTGCCGTTTCGTTATAAAGCACTGTGGGGAAGCCAGAGCATGTTTGTGCTCCAGGTGTGCCAGCTGAGTCTGTCTGTGGTGAGCAGCCCTTTGCAGGTGTTGCCCTTGGAGCTCCCTCGGCCAAGCCTTTGCAGCCAGGGCTTGAGTTTGAACCAAACTCTGGCAGAGCTGCTGCTGGACACGTCCTCCTTGAGCTTGTCTTGGCACCCGGCCTCAGACATGGGGTGCTGCTCGGAGAGCCACAGTGCCCGCAGGCAGCACTTAGTGCGGTGTCACAGAATTTATATTAATAGAGGTATAAATTTGGGAAAGATTAGTTTTTAATTTTCACATCAGCAGCAAATAGCCTCCTGATCAATGTGAAGGCCTTTTAAAATAATTTAGTTTAATTTACTCATAATTTTCTAATATTCCCTGCAAAGGTTACATGCACTAAAAATAGCTGGATTGAATCAATTTGTGAGCCCTAATCCTTAAAAAGAGGAAGTCGTTTTCTCATCGTTATTCTTCATACTTAATTATTTTACATTACCAGTCACCATGGAAACACACAAATGTAATTCACTTACCGATGTGGCAATTATTAGAACTCGATCTTGCAAGTGTTTTCAACTTCTTTGAGACTGAAGAAACACATTTTTCATTGAGCAGAGAGAAGACCCTGGAATGAGCTCTGCTGCCCCGTGGCAGGATGCCTCCTGCTCCTGCTGTGCCATGGGCAGCACATTCCGGGGCACGGTGCTCCTGGAGCAGTGCCATGGAGCAGCCCTGGCACCACTGCTCACCCACCCGAACCCCAAACGAGCCTTAGCCTTTCCATGCTGCTCGGGCAGTGTGTGCAGGTGTGTTCTCAGTGCTGCTTTTCTCCAGGATGCACAGGGATTTGCTGGTTTTTACTGGAGGGCCAGGTGACCGGTGGAGGCAGCAGCACTGCAGTAGCAGGGGCAGAGCCTGGTGCCTGGCCAGCTGTTGGTGTGACAGTGGCTCTGGGGGTACAGGTGTGGCAGTGGGTGGTTTTTTATTTGGTTGGTTGGTTTTGTTTTTGTTTTTCTTCATTCCTTTGCTAGTTTCAAAGGGATGGGCAGGGCAGCGGGGTTAGGCCAGAAGGACACAGGGTTACAAATCCCAGTGTTTCTCCTTAATCCCAGGGGCTGGTTCCTGGAGCAGAATGCAAACCTACGCAGCAGGGATGGAAGTTTGGCTTAAGGATCTTAAGCAGTATCCTGTCACTGGTTCCAGTGCAGAGAACCCATTGACTTTTATCCACCTCTTTGCATATAGCTGTGGAAAGCACTATTGTCTTCAATTATAGGGAAAACCATTTTTAATCTGTGGTTTTGAAAACCTCCTTAATCCAAACCCTGTTGTAAACAATGACTTATTCTCTGAGGACATTGGAATATACATAACATGCTACGTGAGATAGCCATAAATGAATGGTGCCTAAAATCACAGTATTTCATATGAAATTGTTGTGAAATCTATTTCCCCTCTCCATTTGGGTGCATTAACGTAACTATTGCATTTAAAAACCAGATGGATTAAAGTACGTTTTTGTCAAAGCCCTGATTTTTTTTCTCAAAGTAGAATTGGAATCCAGCATAGTAAGCCTGAGTTTTTTGCTGCAGGACGGAATCTCCCACTGGGAGTTTGGGGTACCCAGGATCGGCTCCGAGGTGGCAGGGTTTGAGCAGGTTTGAGCTTCCTGACAGAGCCCTTTATCTGGCAGCACCGGGGCACTCAATATCCTGCACATCTGGCCTGCTTGGCTGTAGTTAGCATAATGCTTGCTGGTTAATTAGGCTTTTTATCTTTGCATTTGTCTGGGAACATCTGAAGCCTTCCATGTTGCCTGTCACTAATTAGTTGACTAATTAAATAGTTAGTGCTTACTTGCTGATCACAGAGCTAACATGCAATGAATGGGTTAGTGATGGCCATTGTTTCGTCCTATCTGTCTTTGCCACATGAGCTGACACACGTGTGCTCCCCTCTGCCTTTCCTTCAGAGCAAGGCGAGCCCAGGCCATGTGCTCAGTGTCACCGGGCCCGCATCCCTCAGACATTGTTGCCTTCCATCGCTTCTGCTGAGCAGGGCTCAAGTTGTGACAGAGATAAATCAGATGGGTCAGAGCTGGCCTTGTCGCACAGTCGGCATCACAATGAACGCTGGCAGTGACTGATACCAGACATAACCAGGGGAGAGGATGTGGGTCAGGATCAGCCTTCCCAACAGCCTCTGCCAGAAAATGAGACTCAATTAGCATCAGTATGGGCTTATTTTATAGTTACAGTCTTGCTTTTGAGACTGTCTGCAGTTTTAAATAAGATTATTTCAGTTCGAAATGCTTGCCCTTTAAACATATGCAAACACTTCTCTGAGCCCAAACTGTTCTTTCACACTTGAAATTTGTAAGTATTTGTAGATTTTCTCTTGTTACTATTTATATTTGAATACTCCTAACTTCTTGGTGAGTGTTAAAGCTGATCTTGGAAATAGTAGTTTTCTCATAAAAAGCCTGCTCAAAATTGGAATGAGTCACAAGGGTTTTTATAGAATGCTGGGCTGCATCCGTGATCCCCTCCTGGTGACTCAGCGGGACGTGCACAGCTCTGAGCCTGGTAACCTGGTACCTCTGATCGATGCACTTCAGAGCAAACACAGCAGCATTCCAAGTGCAAGCACTGCACCGAGGTTCTGCAGCTCTCTGCTAGAGCCATGCAGGAGGTGTCACTGCTTTCTCTTCTGTTCATATTTGGTTTTGTTTGAGGTTTGTTCCCAGAGCTGCAGAGGAGGTGTAGTGCTGAGCCCTCCAGAGCAGTCTCCAGGCTGCCTGAGGGTAGGCTTGGAAGCACAGCAGACTGTGCAGGCTGCTGCAGTGGAGAAAAAATGACTTGTCTGGCTAAGCTGTGGTCCTTCCCACTAGTGATTAGCATGGATTTGACTCCTGTTTGTGTGTGTGGTGTGTGTGTATACTCTGAGGGGCAGGGTGAGGGTGCTGACACGTGGAGGTCACTAATTCGAGGGATGGATGTTCGGGGTTGGGAGTTTTGGCCCCGTTGACTCCTCTGCCAGCTGTGTCCCTGTCCTTCCTGGGCTGCCAGCTTTATGTCATGAGGACCTGGCACCGATGGGGTGCCTCAGAATGTGCAACTTTGGTGAGTTTTGTGTTCTCCTGCTGGCAGGAAGAGCACGTGTGGTTAAACCTCAAGCTTTCCGGGTGCGAGGGTGGTCTGCCTGGTGGCATCTGGGAGCATTTCGAGGGTGCACACTCTGAAGGCAGCATTGCCAGATTTGCACCAGGCTACATCATGGAGTCAGAATACTTATCTCCTCTGCAATAGTTCGGAAGATTGGAATCTGGTATACAGCCATAAAAACCCCACCACCTTAGTTTTAAACGTGGCTAATTGGCCAATAATATTAAAAATGTCCTATTATCAAGCTAGAATCTGCACTGCGTGTTACTCACTGAAGCACTCGCACAGCAGCAGGCAAACCGGTGAAGTTTCAACCACACTTTAGTTTTACTGCCCAATTTATGGTACCTTTATTTGTGGAAAATGGTTATGTCTCTCAGCCGTGGTTTAGAATCTGCCAGGTGATTAAACAGCAAGAGATGGTAACTACTAAGGCCATCACCAGATATCCTTCATTTTCTGTCTAGAGAAATAATTGCCATTTTTGAAGAAAATGAAATGCTGGAACACTTGTGGAATGGAAATTGGAATTTTAGGAAGGAAGTGCTCTCACTGAAGCAGTGGTTGGACGGTACTTTGATTAGGTCAGACTCAAAGCTAACTTAGATTTGGGATGGCATGGCTGCCCTTGTGAACTCTGTAGATATGGAAGGATATGGATGGGTCTGATTTAGCTGTGTGTTTTGAGTGGGCAAGGAAAAGAGCTCTTTAGATTTCCCTGCCCTGTTACAGAACAATTCATACTGTAGGAACTCTGCAATGTTGATTTTAGTAACCTAGATCGTGAAAATGCCACAGATTTTGAGTGCTCTGGTTTTTGTAAGCAAAACCAGTTGCTGGGAAGTGAGAGGTGACTGGAAGAGACAAAAGCAGTGACAGCCACAGGAGGGGGCTGAGGTGTTTCAGAGTAATGAGTTATAAGGTGGATGGGAGTTCAAAAGAAGAAACTGGAAAAAGACATGTTTGGTAATGTTCAGAGAGAAATCAAGATTGTAGACTGATGTAAAGCCATCTAAAAAAGGAGGAATTAGTAAAGGAATTGGAAGGCAACAGAGTCATAGTTGCTGGTGTGCTTAATTATGTTGTCTAGGAAAAGGATCAGCACAGAGGACGAGAGACAAGCAATATAACCACAGCAAAATAACCACACGGAAGGAAATCTAGGACTAATCGCTCGAAGGGGGAAGAGTGAGAGGACTAGTTTATATAACCTAGCAGGAGAAGCCAAATTTAACTGGAGAGGAACAGCTTCTGAGATAGGATTGCCCTGGATTTGGCTGGGATAGAGTTAATTTTCTTTCTTGTAGCTGTGTTTGGATTGAGTATGAGAATAATGTTGATAAATCGCTGATGTAATTGTTACTCAGTAGTGAACCATCGAGTTCAAAGTTTGGTGAGAGACCCAGCTGCCAGTGGTGGAGAGAGAAGCACTCCCAGCATCCTTGAAGAGTGTTAGTCAAAGAGTGAAGGAAATGTTCTTAAGCTCTTTAATGGATTCTTGCTAAGATGTTAAAAATGGTGACAGTGGTGGCTTTCATGGCCTGGACTTAGAGGTCTCTCTTTTTAGGATGACAGCATCTGATAAAATTACCAATAAATGTGGCAGGAAGTTTCTGAAAAAGAAAAAAAAAATACAAAGCACTATTCCATCAAAATAGAAGTTTTTGAATGGGCCCTGTTGTTTTAATACCAGGAGGAGGAAACTGGGGCATGATGAAATATTTTGCTGTGAGAGGAAGAGTTGTCATGGGCCAGGTTGTGTGGAAAGCCCCTCCTTGACCCTTGCATTGACATGTGTCCCAGTAGATACTGTGCTGTTATCCCTTCTTTTGTAGAGCAAATTCATTCGCAATCTTAACACTTTTTCCTGAGGTTGGTCCAAAGGAGAACTGGCTAATCTTTGTTTACTGGTAATTGAAGAGGGATAACTTGGAGAGGGACATCTGTTGGTCAGCAGTGAACCAGGAATCCTGCTCTGGGGGCTGTAATTGATGCCCTCAGAGAAGGTTCTGGAGGTGAGGTGCTTTTGGTAGGTGTTGATACAAACAACAAACCCTTCTGCTGCTGCTGCAGCTGAGTACGGCTGTCTCAGGAGGCAGAGGCAACAGAGGGAAGGGAAAACGCTGGGGCTGGCAAAGGAATTCAGTGGAGAGACAACATGGGAGCACATTGCTTGGCAAGGGGCTCCAAGCAAGGCTGTAGTGCTAAGGAACTCATTTATCCTGGAGGGACAACTTGAGTAGCAGGGTTTCTTTCTAGTTATTCATGTGAGCAACCTCTGTTAAGCTGGGCATTTCTAGTTGGAGTTTTGTGTGGAGCTGGGAAATCTATTAGAATTATTTTCCATTTGGAGAAGTCTCTTCTTCAAGTCACATCTTGATTGCTGTGTTCTTGAAATGTTTCCTTAAAAGAAGTCCTGCTTTGGAGAAATTGTTACGTTTGCGGGGGAAAGGAGAACTGTCTCCATCTGCCTCGTACAGTGAGACTGACACCTGGACATGCCGAGTTCCTGTGCCTGGAACACAGGTTATGTCCTGTTGGGAGTCTTTTATCATCAGCTCTGCTTCTGGGCTCCTTCCTCCCCACAAAAATCTCAATGTTCCTTTTTGGTTTCAGGACAGAGTTTTCTCTGATTTCTAAGTTTTGTTAATGCAAGACTTTGTCACATCTTACTTTCCAGCGTTTAGTGCTGAAATCAGACTGGTTTTTACCATTTTCAGAATGATCTCGAGCTGCCATTTTTATAAGGGCTTTGCTGCAGTGAAGCTGAGGATCCAGTGTCATTAAGACTTTACTTTTGGATAGGTTATAATTTCAGCTATTATTGTTTAAAGATTATGTACACAGGAGAACAGTTCGCATAGTCACCAATTTTAGGAGGCAGATAATGCTTTATCTTCTGTCACTCTTTTATTTTCATTTTTATTGATGACTGGAAAAATAATCTTAAAAAATACAAGATTTCAAATAAATTGAAATGCTCAGGTTCATGGAGACTACTTCGCTGCACTTTATTTTTTGTAACAAAAGTGATTTGACTTGTTGTGATAATGAGGGGTTTGATGAAAGCAATTAATTAAATTATTTGTTCAGGCAGTTTCCACCATCTAAGCCTCCATCATTATGCCACACACAGAAGAGAACAAAAAAGGTAACAAGACATCAGGCAAAAAATCCAGCAAAATGAGCAAGGAATACTCTTAATAGATTCATAAACACCAGGATATATGTAAAAACTATACTAAAACTTCTTTGTGTGTCCTTTTGATTATGCTCAGTAAATTGGGAACCCTGTTTTATTTTGAGGACAAGGGTGTTCAGACTCTTTTTGTAACTGTCCTCTAGAGCTGTGCACTGAAACCCAACACCTTTTACTTATTTCCCTAGATACCCTAATCCCTCCCTGCTTTACCAGTATCTTTGAGCTGTTCTTCCCTCTGTATCCACAGCAACGTGAATCCCTGCTGGAATTATTTGCTTCTAAAATGCAGGTGCACTTGTTTAACGTTGTGCTGGTTCAGGCTCTCAACTTGAAGACTTTTTCACCAAATGGGAACCTCCACTTTGCCCTGTTTCATGTTGGGCATTGTATATTTATTAGCAGCATCTAAGTCAGTCCCTATCCTGGTACCACTGCCTGTGTCCAGGGCCTTGGTTGTTCTTCAGTTAAGAGCTTTTAGGCACCAGTAAGGAATCAAAAGCTGTAGTAAATAAGCCATCCTTTTGTTAGCTTAGAAATAATAAAGCTCAAAATCCTCAACCTGTCACCCCGTGGTGCCTCTGCCGGTGCCCGGCGGGAGCCGCAGCTCCTTTCTGGTGTTCAGGATTGTCTTGAAGTGCGTGCGTGTGTGTGTGCGTGAAAATGTATTTTAAATCCTGGGGTTACGCGTGCCAGCTAGGCTTCTGGAGCCAGGCCTTTGTAACATGAGATACGACATTTGTTACTTACTTAAAGATTCTGATAATTTGCACAAATACTGCCAGCCTGTGCTCAAACACTGACCAAATTCTGACACTTGGCAGCAGCAGGCGCTTGCCTCCGTGTGTGGAAATGGGGCCGTTGCTGGCGTGGAGCTGTGCCGGGAGCCAGAGGGCAGCGTGCGGCTCTCGGAGCACGGCCCCGCGGCTCTGCAGCTCTGCCCCTGCACCACCCTGCCCGTGGGGAGCTGCCAGCCACGGCGCTTCCTGCCTTGCTCTTCCTCAGTGGAAAGGGCAAATCAAAGGTACGACTCGTTTCATCTCATTTCGTCCGAGGAGATGCTAATCAACATTTTGCTGCCTGCAAGATGAATGAGTGGGAAACATGAATTAGTGGTTGGGGCATATGGGGATGCCATGGGAGCGCTGAGGTAGAAGTAAATCATTAGTTAGTAAATCGTGCTGACTGAAAGGTCTGATTGAAGCCTCCCGCTCAGTGGGGAAGAAGGGAACAAATACCATATGACTGGGGAAATCCTGGATGCCTGCGTGTGGACTCAATAGAAGCAGAGCATCTGCAGAGGAAAATGGTATGTGACCAGATCAATACAATGCATCATCGTGCAGTCATGCAAAAGGGGCACATTAATGGTGCCTAGAACTTTGATTGTGCCGTGTTTCTGATGCTGGCTCACAAGGTTTCCATCCTCAGTATTAACAATATTTAAATGTAATGTTGCTGTAGCCGCTGGATTTGAACACCTGTTGGCAAGAGGCCATGCAGCGTGTACAGATGACTTCAGCTCCACACTGAAAGGAAATCTCCTTGCTCTGAGGACGGGAGGATGTGTAGGGTGTTTATGTAATTAATCCCATGTAAGTAAACGCCAAGGAGCCGTGCTCTGTCAGTGTGTGAAGTTACTGTAGTAGTTGTTGGCACCCCACGAGCGGCGCTCCCCATGTGCAGATGGCATCACTGTTATGCTCTGCCTTCAGCTTCGTGGATCAGGCTCTCTCTCATTTACATAAAGACCATTTTGTGTCACTCAGGCAGCATAAGGTGGCCATAAATGAAGAGCAAATTCTATTTACATCCACCTCTGCAGAGTGACCTTAATTTAAATGAGAATCAGGCCCATAATCTGTATAAATATATGCACTCTGTTACATTAAGGTTATTTATTACTTTGTGCTCGGCCTGAGTATGCATGGAGATTTACCACAGATAATCCATAATCCAGAATTAAACTATTAATATGCATTTTGAGAGGGGCAGCCATAACCTTGAAATTCCTTGGTTTAAGTATGACCTTTAACTTTGTTTGAATATATTTTTTAAATGTATGAATAACAAATTAACATTGGTTGATAAAAAACATTCTGATTCCTTTGTACCATTTGCATCAGTCCATCCTTAACTTACAGAAAGCCTTGAAGATTAGAAGGCTTAATCACTCATAATATTTATTTGTTTTCAAATGTCAGATCACATTTAGTTCAACATACTGTCAGTCTTGTCCCCCTTCCTCACCCTGGCATTACTGAAACTGTGGTGGAAATTGTTCTTCTCTTTGTATCCAGAGACACCCTGCATCTGAGCAAAGCGAAACACTTTGTCCCTGTGTAAAGGAATTGCTTTCTGTATCCTCCTGAACATGGAATTCTGAGCTATGCTGTTCCTTTGATGTGCCCTCCGAATTTCTTCCAACTGGGGCTGTTTGTTTTTCTTTCCACAGGCCGCGGCTGAAGTTCAACAACCTGACCTTGATTTCCACTCATGGCCTTCCAGGAAAAGACCCACAGAGCTCCAAGCATAGAAGATTTTTAATTAACAGGTTTGACTTCACATCTAAATACTTCCCATAGCTCCTGCAGGAAACATAACACTTTGTAATTCTTGTGAACTTGTCCTAAATTTTAGATACATCTGTAGAGAGCCCCAGAACACTGCAGTCTGTCTATCCAGCATGCACTCACCTGCTAGAGCAGTTGGACAGAATTATGAGTGGGGAAATAGTGCCAAAGCAGTAACTTCAAGACAGCAATCCACTGTGTTATACCTGCACAGTGGGCTCTGCTTTCCAAAGCTTTTTAGATTGTTTACATCTCCAGGCTGAAGACAAATGACACAAGCTGTCTGCTTGCTTTTTAAATCTTGTTTGGTTTTTAACTTTCATGAGTTTTGTTCTAAATAATGCTGAACCAAAGAATGTACAAGAATTAATATTGGTAGTGTGACAGGGACTGACGTAGAGCAGCATGTGGTGAGATGCAGAGCCCACCGATGGCAGTGGGGATTTTGCTGAGTATGCGGGGACTTGTTGCTGTTGATCGGTTTGGCAGAACTGTGTTGCATCAGTTGTGCTGCTCGTGGGCTGTGAGTGCCAGTCCCTGGGCTGTGGCAGTCTGTCCCCATTCCCAGCCACAGCGCTGTCCCAGACCAGGGCTGTGTACAGCTAAAGGGAAATGGTGGAAGAGCCTTTTCTAGAGACTGTCAAACCCTTCATGGGCTTCCTTGTTTGCCAATAAATATAATAGCTTCCAATTAGTCAGATAAAATCTTACCCCTTTAAAATTCACAGTCCATAATTCTCATTTAAATACAGTATTTTTGGTTTTTATTTTTGAATAAATCATCACTGTGGACTCAAACATGATTGTTTTGAGCATTCAGAAGCATAGAATTAAAATGGATCAGTTATTCTGAATAGTGTGGGAACGAACTTATACTGAGTTACTTAGATTTGGCACGTGACTCTTTGGAGCCTTTGCATTGTGTTTTACCCAATCTTTTCCTCAGTGAGCAGCAGTGCTCTAAAGGGCTAGCTCTTCAAATGACAAAACAGCTCCACGTCTGCTTGCTGAACCTTACAAATGAAATCTCTACAAAGGTGAAAATGGTGTAGTGGGAACCTATTTAAAACCATCTGATCTCATTTGGAATTTTGCCCTGGCAAGGAATTTTGTATAAGTAGTTACCTGTATTAATTTTCATACCGTAGAAAGGGGTGTGTCCGAGTGCAAATCTAACAAATGAAGGAATTATATGCTCACATAAATGCATGTGCTCTTTTTCCTAAGTTCACTGTAGGAAAGAGTTGTACTAACAAAGCATCCTTCCTGACAGAAAGTTGCAGTTCAGAGCTGCCTCACCAGATTTAGCTGTTAAAATCTGAAAGCAGATTAAGAGTAAAAATTGAACTCTGCAGGGTATGATTTCTGAAAGCATCCCTGTGATTTTGGAGTGTCAGTCTCCTGGGAGCTGTGCACCTCAATTATAGAGGTGCTTTTGAAAACCTTCCTCTTATAGATTTCTGCATTATTACAGTTCAGAATTGTCAGTGGTTTTCTTCCCTTATTTATTTTGCCTCTGGTATCTGCAAGTACAGAGGACGCAGAACAGCAGAGAAAGCCTGGCAATTCAATCCTGAAATTCCCCAGGTTGTGAAATCAACTGTATTTGTTCCTGTGGCATCCTGAATGCCAGTTTTGGGAGTTCGGTCGCAACGATTAAGGTGGAACCAGGAGCTCTGTGTTGGGATGTGTGTCCTGGTATTAGTGGCAAAGCAGCAGCTGGCAGTGCCAGTCTCTGCCCGCACTCCCTGCTGCAGCTGCTAGTGCCACAGAAAAGCATCAAATGCTTGAGCACGGGCCCAGCCCCTTCTGTTTCATCACTCTGAGGCCTGTGGGAGAAAGTGGAATATTTTTCATCACTAAGTATCAATAGACGGTCAAGTTTTCGGGCCCCTAAGTGGCCATGAGCTTAGTTTGGCAGGTGGAATGTGTTTTCTGTAGTGACTTGAGCTGACAGCCTGGGTGAAGCCCAGGGTCTCTATACCAGCCATTCCCTTCCTGAGGTCCTGGCAGGGGTGAGACTCAGCTTCTTTCACGTAGTGCGTTCATGATCCTTCTTCTTGCTGTGCTGCTCTGGTCTCACAAACCAGACATCTGTGTGACACCAGCCATTTGTCTTTTTTGCTTGTTTTAAACCCATTGCATTCTTTTTCACTAGATCCTACAAGTTTATTGCTCTACACAGCTATAAATGGGCTTGGCCGGTTCTACTGGAAGAACCTAACTGAACAGGCTTTGCCCGGTGCAGGTTGTCAGTACTGGGGAGGGAGGGAGTTGAGCCCAGATGGATCTGCACAGTGGCCAGCAGACTCCTGTGCACTTCCATGGTGGCCATTGCCAGGCTCAGTGATGTTCAAGGGTCATGATGGACCTAGTTAGGGATGTTCTCTCTCTGGTTCTCCTCACATTTTATAGTGATGTCTCTGTGGCATATCTGTGTGGAAGTATTTTATCTTCAGGAATCTTTGTCTTTGTAGAAGGCTATTAAGCAGAGAGGGTGGTACAAATGCAATGATAAGTAAGTGTCCTGGTTGGTTGTTGGTTGGACATACTTGGTGGGTGCACACTCTGAGCCTTAAGAGACCTTTGAAAATAATTGTCATTTTCATTAGTGAGGCATTAAAAGAGGTTTTGATCCATTTGGATTTTGCTTTAAAATTGGCTTTTTTTAAATAGCAGCTTCCAGATCTTTGATACTTCTCTCACACATAGGGATATCTAATGCTTTTTGCTTGGAACAGGCTGTAACACCCCTGAAATGTGAGAAAAGCAAACCTTGCCTGAGACTGTCAAAGTCAACATGTGATTTTAGGGTACTGATACCGGATTCACGCTGTCAGAGCACGTTGCTTGTGACGTGTGCTCCACGCACACCCCGAACATCCTGGAGCGCACGCCGCTCAGGACCAGTTTAGTGTGTTTTCAGCATTTGTCGTTCTTGCATTGTGGAAAAGCTCTTTTGGAAAAGAGTCACCAATAGGAGACTTGAGATCTCTGCCTTTTACTTCTAGCTCTGACAACCATTTTCTTGGCTTTCTATTTATTTTTTAACTTTTTGGACTAATGTATTGGAATACAGATGCTAAAATGGTAGAGTGTGTTCCCAGCATTTGTGTCTCACCTTAGCTGTGAGTGGTGAAGCTGAAGAGCAAATGAAGGAAAGTGGGAGAAAAGCGGAATAAGGAAGTCTTGTCTTGGAGAAATAATTGGACTGCTAAAGTATTTACTTTTCAGGTTCAAAAGCCTCCACCTCACATCATCCTGCAAAGGAAAAGCAGAGTAAAGCATAGATTTCTGACTTAGTTCTTAAATTACATGGTTGTAAGGCCCAGTGCTGGAAGGGCTTGTTTGGTTTCAGCAGAAAGTTGTCAGTTTGTAACCGAGTATTTCCCAATGCCTAATCTTTTCCCCTAGACTGCAGTAAACTCACAGCAAGGGAGCAGGCGGAACCACTGGGGGCCTGGGCCGAGCTCACCAGATGTCTAATTAATGCCTGCTGTCTGCTGCCGAAATGTCACTTACAGATATTCTTTCTCTACAGCCACTGTTTTAATGATGAAGATTATGCACAGATGTCACTTTGTTCCTGGGTTAACGTTGTGGTTGGTAAAATGACGGGCATAAACCGCGCTGACAAATACGTTGTTGTTTCCAAGGAGAAGAAAGTGCCGTACGACTACCTGGTTCTGTGCACGGGACAGAGCTACCAGGTGAGGTGTGTGCACAGTGAACCAGCACAGCATTCTCAGCTTTTCTACAGTGAGTGGTGTTCCTGGGATCAGGCAGAGCAGCCTTAGCATGGGTAGCACCAGCAGTTTGCAGCCCTGTAGTGCAGCAGGTTGGGCTGTGTTGGTGCTGCTGCCGAAGCTGAAGGAGAGGAGGGTTGGACAGAGTTTCCCTCAGCAGTTTTCTCTTCAGGGTTGGGCATGAGGCAAAGCTGCCAGTGCTTTTGCCACCATAACCGTTAAACCTGCTAAGGAGCAGGCTCAACTGACATGTGGCCCCAGCCACAGGAGACTTAACTCCAGCTGGTCTAACACCATTTGACCTAGTTTTGGAAATGAAGAGGGTTCCTTATCAAATTAATTACTCATCTCATGTGATGACCATGCCTAGGCACATCCATGTGCTGCTTGGTATTGTAGCACACAGCTGAGTTTCCAGTGAGACTAAAGCAGACCCTTAGCTGCATGTAAGATGTGGAATCAAGCTGAGCTCCACCCACACAGGGTCAGCTTCCACTCAGACTCCCTGGGCAGGGTGGCTTCTGGCTCCTGTATCCCCATGAGGCCATCAGGCCATGTAACCAAGTGGGCAGCTTGGTACAGCCCCCTTGCTGCAGGGCTTTGCCTTACCTGGCTGGTTTGGGGCCGGAGTTGCGAGCAAGGCATTTTGCTTTAAAATCAGGAGATGGATGTGAGCAATGTGTGCAGCTGTACAGTGCTGTACCCCGTCCCACAGCGGCGTCTGGCCGTGTGTGGGCAGCAGGCTGCGCGGCCTGGGAGCCCTTCTCAGAGCAGAGCCACGCTTCAACAGCAGCCCATGGGCACTGCTCAGCAGGGATGGAACAAAAGCTGAAGTGTGGGCTGCAAAAGTGCTCCTAGGAAAAGGTGTTTGGAGGCAAGTCTGACTTGCAAAATAGTTTATGGCAAGTAACTGCAGTGGGAGAGAAAGATAAAGATAGCAAGGGAAAAAGCAGGTTTTATCTGCCTTTGAGAAGAAATCCCATCATTATCTATTCTCACTTTTAAGCTATACAAAAAGATAAGAAGAAATTAGTGGCTTCTGTTTCATTACACACAGCTCTAGTCCATCGTTTTTATAAGTTGTTCCTTATTTGGTAAGCAGTCAAGTTAATGCTTAGTAAAACATTATCTGTTATGATTTAGAGATTTACTTGTTGAGTACGATCTTCTGGTGTCATGCCTGGTTTTATATGACCCAGCAGTATTTCAGTTGATCCGGCTGGCTGTGAAAACGGGGTTCAGGATGTGGCTCAGTGGTGCTGAGGAAGTCAGAGACGAGATTCCCTTTTTGCTTTGTACAGCTCAGATTGAGTTTGTTATTGTAAAGCAGCATTATACAGCGAACGTGCTACTGAATCTTCACATTTGAACCATCAAGCAGGTTTTGATCCCTTTCTCTGGGACAAAATCTGTCATCGTAGAAGGTTGATTTTTGCTGGCAAAAGGTGGAGGCAGTCTGGCTTCACAAAGATTTTCCAAGGGCCATTTAAAGCAATCTGTTTTTCAGAGAGCTGCTGAGATGCCCTGCTGTGTGTTGGGACATTTCTGCTATTGGCCGTGCAGTCCCTGGCGTGTGCCATGTGCCTCCACTTGCGCTGGCAGTGCTGTTTGAAGTGGTCACCCACATCCCACAGGAAATGGGGGACACGTGCACACGTGTGTGCCCTCAGATCAGCGTGGATCCATGCTCCCTTTGGCCATGGGTGTGTTTGCAGCTGCTGAGTGTGACGAAGGGTTGGGATGTGCCAGAACAGCAGCCCTTGGGTAGCCAAAGTGAGAGTGTCAGTGTGTTTTGACGCCTCCAAGGTCTGTGCCGTGTATCCACTCACCGATTAATTTCTGCAGGCCTTGGCTCCCACGGGAGCAGATACCAGTGAAGTCACGAGTCAGTGGCCGCAGAGATACACGGGGAAAGTCCCTCCCAATCACTTCACTCTCAACGATGCCCAGGACTGCCTGGAGGCAGCATGCTGGCTGCAGGAAAACCTCATCAGCTCCAGAGGTAAGGGCCTTCGTTAACACACGCACTTACGGAAAGGTTTCCTGGGCTTATTATTCCCTTTATTCCGTGGTATAATTGGCGCCTGATGAATTCTAACAAAGTCTTTCATCTGCTGTGCTTTGTTTTCTAGATTAATTTACAATTTTTTGTTATTTTTGATACTCGGCATATTTAGCTGGGAAAGAAAGGTTTGAGATAGATTAATTATCTGCAGTTATTATATAAAACAAAATGAGTCCCAAATGCAAATCTGTCCAGAGTCGTTAATTAGCCAATGAAATAATAATTTAATTAGTGGATGTGTTTTTCTGCTGTATAGAAAAATTTCTGGGTTTGTGACATAACACAAAGAAAACAAGTCTAAATTACGAAGTGTCTGTCAGCATTGTATTCAGTTGCATCATTTACAGATTTTCACATAGAACTGCAAGCTCCTGGTACTTTTTAACCCTTAAAATCAAACATTCATGCAGATGTGCACCATCCCTGTATTTCCTCAGCCTCGTCGTGTGTGCTCTGTTCGTATGTTCATTAGTTCATCCACTGTGTGTGTGCGCTGTGGAAAATATCTGCGACCGTCCAGGTTTCTGAGTCAACTTTGAACTAGAGAAATAGACCAAGGAGTCAGTGAGTTGATGAAATGTCAGTTCCTGCTGGCTCTGAGACAGTTCTGAGTCTCAGTCAGTCCTCTAAGGACAGTTCAGAGCAGGAAGGCTGTCTTTGTGGGGAGCTCCTGTTGCGGAGTGCAAGAGCAGGACTTTCCTGAAGATGTGTTTTACCTGCCTTGTTTGTAGAGTGTCATAAGAATTGGCAGTGACGGTGTGGTGCAAGGTTCACACCTGCCTGGCAGTCATTTAGGGAAGTTCTCAAGACGTTGGAAATTCCTTTATCATCCTCCAGGTCTTGCTGTGATCAGCACAGGGATCCATAAACATGGTCCATAAACATGAGTGTTTTCTCAGCCAGCTTCCTGGCCTCGGGCATGTTAGTGGAGCCTCTGGAGCTCCAACTGTCCTCCAGCTGGTACCAGCCCCTGCCCACGTGGGCTGACCTGGTGTCCAGCTGGTACCCGCAGCTGGCTTTGCATGGACAGATGAGGTTGTTGGTTTTCCCTGTTTGCTGCTGCCAGTCCTTCATGTAAATCTCTGTGTGCCCAATCCTGGAATGTGCTCCGGTGCCCCTGCACAGGGATGCGCCTGGGAGCAGCTGCTGGCTGGAATGTGTGGTGCCGAGAGGATCAGTCACTCTGCAGCAAAGGGCACAACCACAGTGCCTCGCCTGCCTTGGCATGAGAGCACCTTCTGCAGCAGCAGTACTGAAGTCATGGCACGTTCATCTTCACTTCGTTATTGCTGCTGGCCTTGGCTGCAGGGTGAAGCTGCGTCTCTTAATGAGGCCCTGGCCTGGCTCCATATATAGAGAAGATGAATTCACACCTCCCGATGAGGTTGGTCTGGAGGGACTTTTGGAGATGTGGTCTAGGAGAGATGTGACACCTTCCCCTTTCCCCCTGCTCTGGCTTCAGTTCCCTCTCCTTGCTCTTCCCATCACGTTCTCTGCTGCTGTGCAGAGTGCCCAGCTGGAGAGGTCTTTCTCCACTGATCTCAGTTTCTGATATTCCTCACCCTGCTGCTTTTTCCAGCTGTGTTTCTCACAAACATTGTTCTTTCAGTCTTGACAGTTGTGCCAGGGTTCTGGGAGGGCTTTCTGCTGCTGAGGGCATGGGAGCAGGGCGAGCACTGGCCCCATGGCTGCCACTGTGGCTTCACTGATGAGACCCAGCCACCTAATGCATGGAACCTATTACAGCTGTAATTAGGACTAATTGAAGTTCATCTCCTATTAGCTCTGTACTTTCCATGAAAATAAAAGTAGGATGGAAGTAAAGCAGGGAACAAAACTGCTTTAATGGCCCAAAATGGAGCCATTATTTTTTTCTCTTCACCTAAGCGTAGTTTACTGCCTTATTAAAAGTGTGTTTGTAGGAATACTCTTGCATTAAAATTCCAGTGCATGAATCACCAGCTGGAGCCACCTGTGCTTTAGCTCACACTGGGTTTCTCCTTTAGCTTTTGCAAACTGCAAAGATTCAGGTCACATTAGGGTCACCGAAATCTTGTGCTTCCACTTGTGGAAAATTAATGAGTCTGCTCTGCAGCAGGACACTGACATTCAGGTAATAAACGATAAAACTACTGTAATGATCTTTATTTATGGCTGTTTTTTCTGTAGAAGATTATTGTGTTTACTCACAGATACATACATTTTCATGTAGTTAAATAATAAAAGCATCCTGAGGAACTGCTCTCTGTTCAGTGGACATAATTTCAGTCCATAATGAATATCTGCAGTTCCTAGACTACTAGCACTGTCATCTAAAAAGCCACTAATATTGTAATAAGCAGAAGCAGTAAATTGTTGATTTACAAGAGGTCAATAAAGGAGCATTGCTTTCCCTGATCTAATGCAGTTGTATTTAATATTACCATATAAAACAGAATTTTAATTTTCCTTGAGAAATGTAGGACTTGCATCTGATCTTGTACATCCCCAAATGCCAGTGTCTAATGCAGTAACTGAGCTTCTCTCTGTGGGGGCTGGTGCTGCCCAAGGCTGAAAGTGTCTCAGCCCAGCCTTGCCTTGCAGTCAGAATGGAACTTTGCTGGGCTGTGCCTCAGGGAAGCCCTCCTCATCCTCCTTTTCCAGCCACAGCCACGGCATCCTCTTCGCTGCTCATACGTTTGAAACCATGTAAGTGTAGCGTGAGGCTCTTGGCACCCGCACACCCGGTTCTGGCCTGCGCTGTCAGCACGTGGTGTTAATGAGTACAGCAAAGCTGGTCTTTGCCCACGGGTTCTGCTGGGCTGCATTACACTCTGCTGCAGCAGGGAGAAACCAATCAGGCTTGTGTCTGTCTTCTCTTTTGGCACTCTCCCGAGGCCAGTGCAGCTGCAGACAGGTGTCCTGGCAGGCACAAGCTATGGGATAGATTCTGCTAGCTTGGGAAGTCGGGTCAGCGATGGACACACGAGAGCATTCCTGTATGCTATATGCTGTTTATGGAAGTAGTAAGATCTCTTTCTTCATATGTTTTCAAATTGATACATTTGCAGGTTAAATGGTTCTATCCTTCTGGTCATTGCTGTGAATAGTAAAAACATGTTTTCTGTCATTTCTGTGCAGTGTACTCATGGGGCAAGTCTCTTCTCTGGCAGCTATGAAGAGAGATGTTTCTTTGGAAGCTACAAGTAGCCAAACTGATAGGGATAAATAAAATAACCTTGTAGTCAAAGGGGAATAGTAGAACATCAGTTAACGTTTTTATCATTAATATTCTTGGGCTCTGGGGCTGTGTGCGTGCATTGCTCTGCATCTCATGCAGTGAAACATGGTCCAGTGAGATTAGTTTAGCCCATGAAATAATAAAATGTAGGGCACAGGGATGCTGTCACTTGTGGCAAGACAGAAATGCCACCGCTGAGATAAACGTGTGAGTTGGTTGCAGCACTGCCCAGGTGTGGGACGTGAAAGCACTGGGAAGGTGCTTTTGAGGCATCCTTGTGCTGACAGGTCAGCTCTGAAACACAGGAGCTGGTGTGGACGTGGGCAGGCAGGTGGAGGTGTTCCTGCCTCTGTCCAGAGCCCGCCGCTCGGGGCTGGGGCAGCTGAGTGTGGCACGGCTGTGGGGTGTGTGGTGCACAGAGAGCCCGCAGGGCGGGGCTCTGGGCCTCGTGTGAGGCTCCTCAGCCCCCGGGAGAGGAGTTCCCCACTTGAGCTGTGCCATTTGGCCTGGATTGCTCAAAGGTTTAGTGGATCACAGAGCAGACAAATGATTCCTATTCCAAGCAAGGAGACAGAGGGAATGGGGAGGAGAGGTGCATGTCTCAGTCCTGCTCGGAGGAATGTTTGTGTGTTTTATATTAAACCATCCTGAGATAACACACACAGCTGCTCTGCTGCCTCCCTTATTGCCAGGAGGGCTTTAGCCCTTAGGCTGGAGAGTCCTGTTGTGCTCACACAGAACAGACCCTCCCCTCCTGGTGTTCCTGCTCAGCTCTGACTGTGCTGTTTGAAGTGGCACCAGTGCAGGACCTTGCCCTGCAGCTCTGCAGTGCCAGGCGGGAGGGGTGGGTCAGGTCTGAGCTCCCTTTGCCTGGGGCAGGAGGATGGAGCTGGATTCAGGAGTGGTTTCTGTGCTGGTGCTGGTGCTCTGCAGAAGGAGCAGAAGTTACTACACGCTGCTGTCGCAGCAGCTGCTCGGGTGGATGGCTGCCTGCAGCTCGCTGAGCTCCCAGCAGTGAGCAGGGATGGAGCTGGCCTTGGGCTGGACATTGTGCCACGTGCAGCTGCCTTCAGAGTGGTGCCGAGCTCGCCCCACCACCAGGCACCGGTACGTCTGCAGGGCCATCCCCATTCCCTGGAGATCAGGCTTTGGCAGAAGGGAGTGGCAGCACTGGTGACCTCCATGTGGCACAAGGGCTTCTTTTCTGTAACTTGGCCTTTCCGTGGTTTGTGGGGGTTTTCTGCATGAGGTATTGAATTTGATTCTGTCCGCTCTCTCCTCCATCAGTCCTTTGAATGAGCAAAATTAGGGAGAGAGGGGAGAACAAAATAAAAATGGTGAGTTATTTATTTATTTACCCCTAGAGGCTTTTCAATCAAAGTAATTTCAGATTATGGGGTCAGGATGAATATCGTACTTCTGTGTTAAGTACTTGCCTACTTTGTTGGATGTTTTGTACAGATTCTTCACTAAATTATCTTAGCTGCTGTTGCTAGGTAACATTGTTTGCTTCATAGCATCAGAGAAATAAGAGGGTCAAAGAGAGCAATTCCATGTTATTATCATCTGAGTTATACTAATAAGGTTTTCATTGTATGTCTTAGAAATCTTCCACCCTTTTTTTTTCCTCTTAGGGAACGTCATTGTCTATGGGAATACAATTGACATTTACACCACGGTAGAAACCCTCTTATCCCTTGGGATTGATGGTTCCCGCATCCATGTCGTGCAGGCTCCGCTGAGCTCTGCCGGTCCGTGCCTCGGCGCCGCCGCCCTGGAGCGCACGGTGCGGGAGGCCCTGTCCGGGGCGGGCGTGGCCGTGCACCCGCACAGCGTCCTGGCTCAGTGGGGCCGGGGTGAGCACGGCCTCATCGCCTGGGCTGCCTTCAGCACTGCCACCAGCCCGCTCCGACTGCAGTGCTCTGTAAGTACACGCTTCCCGTGCCTTGCCTTCAGGCTGGGTTTGTAACGCAAAAGCCATCCAATTTAGATGCTCCCTCACAGATTTATCTGTTTCCTCATTGCGTCTAGGAGATTGAGCATTCACTTGTTAGTCTCAAGGATTGTTTTTTTAAAAATCCAAATAAACCTATTGTTAATGCCCTGACTGATTTGGATTAAAATGTATTCAAGTCACCTGACACACAAGTAATTGTTCACTGCTGAATGACAAATACTCTTAATTCATTTTCAAAGTAATTCCATAAATCCTTTTCTTATTTAAATGTGCAGTTACTCCTGTCTATAGTTATGTGCATTTGATTGTCATAGTAGAAGCCAAAAACACTGGGATAGTATGTAACTTAATGAAAACATATTTTAAGCAGATTCCTTTCCCTTTCCATCAACGATGGAAGTGAAAAAAACTGCAAGTACCAGTATCTTATGGAAGCTGCAGGCATGTTCACAGGTGTGGCTCTGCTCTGAGACTGGGGACAAGTTCTAGTCTTTCCTAAGGGTCAGCACCGTTCTGTTTTCCTTTATTGGGCTAATCCACAGGAGTGAGTGCTCTGATAGAGTCACTTCAAACCCTGTATCCGTAGGGAGCCGCCAGCCCCTCGGCACTCCCCGCTGTGTGTGCTCTCCTCTGTGCAGCTGGTGGGGTTAACTGTGGAGAGGACGAGCTGTGTGCCTCTCCCAGAGAGCTCCCCACGTGTCGGGGTCTCTGCTGGCCCCCCTGCTCTGCAGCCCTTTTGTTTTTAACATAGGGATAGTTAAGCCCTTTGTGATGGGGGTGAAGACCTCACACAGCACTTTTATCCATGGAAGTCTCCTGACTTTGGTCTCCATATCAGTAGTGACGTTCCTCCCACTCTCTCCTTGTATGCAGCTTTTCAAGTTCTCTCCTCTCTCCTGGAAATCTCTCTATTTTTATCCTTCCACAAAGATCTCAGTGTGGTTCTTGTTTTTGCAACTTGATATCCAGTGACCAGCTCCACTTCAGCCCCTTCTTTCCCCCACCACCTTGCCTGCGTGGCCTCCACTGTTCCTTCAGGTCCCCCTTGCCTTGGGGTTTCTTTCTCTTGCCCCTTCGTGCCCTGTGCTCATCCTTCTGCCATCCACGGTCCTACCCTCTCGAGGTCTCTCTTTCACAGCCTCTAAGATGAAAGACCTGCAGTTACTTGTGATGTCAAGGGCTTTGTACTCTCCCAAACCAGTTCAGCTGCCGTGCAAGGCTCCTGTATCTGTCTCCAGCCGCCTGGCAGGCTGGACTCGGAGGAGGAGCGGGCTCTGGAGAGCAGCTCCACCAGGAAGGCAGCTGCACTCGCGAGAGACCAGGCTCTGCAGGAATCGTCTCTGCAGCAGCTCTGGGCCTTTTGGGATTTCAGCCAGTATCAACTGTTGATTGGCAGTTCTCGGGGACTTAATTTGTTGAGTCCTGCAGGATAAAAACAACAGGAGAAAATCTCTTCTTTCCCTGAAGCAGCAGCCTCCCTCCTCCCTCCCTCCCTCCCTCCTGCGAGAGCTGACAGATGGCTCCTGCCTGGAGGTTGCAGCCCTCCCCTCCCCTCCAGTGACACTGTCCTGCCTGTCAACCGCCAGGATGTGGGGCTGTGTGGTCCTCTTGCCCTCGTGGGCAGAGCTTCCTTGATTTTTGGCTCTCTGAGATGGTCAGAATTCCCTTAGCTGTGCAAAGTTCATCACTTAGTTTATCTATGAACAAGGCCAGGGGCTCTGGCTCCTGCACTACCACGTCTCTGCTTATGCCAGCGTTGCTAAAATTTCCAGCTCCCTGTGCCTTTTCTTTCTGCTGGCTCATCCAGCCAGTCGAGTATCTGACACATGCCCTTCGTCCCCAGGAAAGCTCTCTGGGGATACATCTGAGTAACACCTTTACCCCGGTCACAGATTGGTCCTGAGCTGGCACTAAGGGAAGGACAGATTACAGATGCTGCTTTGTCCTGGCACAATTAAGTCTTGAGCTGTTCAGGATGAAGGCAGCAAAGGAAAATGTGCTCGTCTGAGACCCTTCCATCCTTTCTTCAGCCTGTAAAGGAATATTTCTTGCTGGAGGGGCAGCAACTTGTTGTCTCATGGTTTTAAAAGCCGAGGGCCCTGGTGGCGGGAAAAGCTCTGTTCCTTGGGGTTTCAGGTTGGCTCAAGCATTTGAAAGAAAACAAATGCCACAAAAAGGTTCAGGTCTATGTTCCATGCTTGTACTAACACAGAAAATATGCACAGCCACTCAGGCTGTTTGATATAGCAAATGTTGGAGTTTTTAAACTATCTAATAACCAGAAGCAGATGAGTCTAGTTTAGTAATTCTCCTTTCTACTGTCTTAGTTTTAACTTTGGTAGCTGTAAATGCTGGATCAGAAGGATCTCTCTGCTATGCCACAGTTGCTAAAATCATACTGTATTTCGCATTCTTGTTTTTTAAAATAACGTTCAGAATAAAGTCTGGGTTTTGATTGATGAAACCAGCCAGTAAGTAATATACAATAATCTTCACTTATTTGCATCTCTTTTTAGGCATTTTTTAGCTTCGCCTACAGGACAGTGGATTATGAAACCTTTAAGGCCATCAGTAATGCTTGCCTTGTTTTTGATGGAAGACTTGTGATTGATGCCAAATTCCACACCAGTGATGTCAGCATCAGGGCTGCAGGTCCTCTGACAAAGTTCTCCAGGAGATACTTCAGGGATGAATTGACACATAGCAACTTCAACTCCAAGGAGATTGGCTTTGAGCTTGCTGCTTCCATGTTGAGTCTCTTTGATCCAACTCCTCAGCCCAGTTCTGAGCCACCAGAAGGCTCAGACAGACTCCTCCCCATATACAGAAGGTGTAAAGTTCAAGGTATGTCCAGCTGGATTTCTGTCACACTTCCATCCCCTCTCAGATATTTCTGCTCTTCTATAGTACAGATAGGTCCATCTCACCTCAGGAGCCGTCTCATGGTAGTATAGCACTCAAGGCTCCTGATGTAGTGGAAAAAGATGATGGCAGAAGGAGGACAAACAAATACATTATTTTCTTCATTGTTAATGACTTAATAAATCTCATATTTTCATTTATGGCAGGCGGTGTTCTTCCTGGAGGTTATAACTACTTGCACATTTCCAAGCCAGGAATCCCCACGCCCTTGGATGTAGAACGTGACCCATGTGATCCTGTAAGTTAAATAATGGAACTTTTCTTGTTTCGTCTGCCTGTTTGTTTGAAAAGATGTTCCTATTTAGGGTAGCTGGGCCTGGGGGCACCATATACGCCAGGTGCAGCTGGAGAGAGATCCAGGAGCAGTCACAGAACTAAGTGAACCTCTCGGGTGTTCCTTTCCGCGCTTCCTGGTATTTGACTTTCTCCGAAGGTGCTGGTTTCCATGCAGAGGGCACAGGACAGTATTAGCAGGATCTCATGCTTTCAGCCTTAGTGATGCGCCTCTCTGCTCCCTGCAGTATGGTGCTGCAAGTGCATACAGATGATGGCAGTCTGGCAGGGAAATCCAGCTGATTTCTAGAATAGCAGGAAGCATGGTGGGAGAGATGCTCTGTGCCACTAGAAAATAGTGAGTCCTGCAGCCACGAGTTGTCTTGGAACAGGGCACAGGGAAGCACTCCTCATGCTGGGCTACACGGGAGATTGTCCCAGGATACAAACGTCGAGGCGTTTCTCTTACTGGACAACCTGACTCGAGGCAAGAAAAGGGCTAGATTAATGTCTTTTAAAGCCAGCAAGGACTTTCCACCTAGGCAAGATCCTCTTTCACATAGATTGTACTTTTTTCCTTGGGTATTTCTGCATTCAAGCCCATTTTTGCAGTTGATTTAAAGAGCAGCTTTTAAAAAGCTACTTCAGTGTTGATTTTAAAGCCTGGACAGCAATGAAACAAATGGGCTTTTTAAAAAGAAAATGGTTTAGGGAGAGGAATCAAAGCACGGCTCACCTTGTTTTTCAGATCCAGGATGAGCTATCCAAAGCAGCATGTAGTGGAAAGCACAAAGGACTACCAGAGAGAGGAATTGGTTTTGTTGCTCCAAATTGCTAGAATATGATTAGAATTCTTTTGCTGCCACTCTGATTACCTGCTGATTACCTGAAAAGAGACTATCTTTTTAAAGCCACTCCAGAAACTTCATGTAAATCCTAGAAGAATTTTCTAAGAAAGAAGTAAGAGAAGCTACTGAAAGGTACTAGCTTAGATGTGCAAATACTAAAGGTTCCTGTAGCCTAGCAACAGGTTGTAGAAATGTATAAAACTGTAACAGGAATACAGCTTGAAAAAATAGCTTCAAGCTATCTGATCATCCCACTGCAATGTGCGGTTTGAAGCAAATTTTTACATTTTTGTCTAAGTGATTGATTTAAGTAGCTGAAGCTAAATGCTACAGTTTGAGCAGGAACATCCAATATTGGTGTTCTTTTATTGACAGTAAATGTGATACGCCATGTGTGTGCTGTGTCATAAATGAGGCTGGACAGAGTTCAATCGAGTTACCCAAACAGAGCTATCCAGTGTTGTTTGGGATGCCCCAGGGCATCCCTCCTGCCTCCAGCTGCTGCTCCAGGAGGTCGCAGGTCCCCGTGGCTCCGGTGTCACGCTGCCAGCGCAGCCGGAGGGCCGGGTCCCCAGGTGTCTGCAGCGGCACCTGGCCGGTGCTGCGCAGCGGGGTGGGCAGTAACCAAACTGAACCCCACGGAAAATCTATGTCCAAGCCATGGCAACGTGCCTGATGACCTGCTGGGCCAGGAGCGGTCTCTTGATTTTAACAGAAGGGTTGTGGATATTTAGCACTGGGAACTACGGGCTGGGAAGCCCTCGCTGACCCTGTCCGTGTGCCAGGGCAGGTGTTCTCCCCTCTGCACAGCTTTCCTGGTGTTTTCTGTTCCAGGGCATGGAGATTGTAACTGGGGAGGCAGGACACGGGAATTACTTCAGGATGCACTTCAGCAGATACAATATGGTGGATAGCTTCACCTGCTTCTCCAAGGAGCCCTTGCCTGTGTCCAACTACATCTGCCTGTACGGACAGCACGAGCGCCTGCTGAATGACCTGTATTACCGCTGGAGGGCCGGGCAGCTCACGGACCTCTACAGGTGGGAGGAGCTCTGCCTCATGCACAAAACCTGCGTTCTGGCAGAATTTTAGTTTTAGCTTATTATGGGCTGTCTTTTGGCTGTTTTCCCTTGGAACAAGGGGTAGGAACATAGATTTAGAAATGTTTTCCATTATTTAGCAAAGATGTCGGTAAAAATGCAAGTCCTGAGGACCTTCCTGGAAAGAGCTGTGCGTCTGAGATTTACTTAGAGGAGGAGCAATGGTTTACTTGACTGTCTTTCACCTGAACGAGCATTTTAGTGTCTTTATCACTTTTGTTTAGAATATTCAGTAGGTTAATCATTAAGCTGAACCTGAACAATCCTTTATTACTGAAGACTCATGTTCAAAAGTTGCTTTTGAAAGTATTTTTGTTGCTTTGAATCAAATTTTTAACCCAGAGGTTTGGAGGGAGATTTTAAATAACTCATGGTGATAGTCATGCTCAACAACTTGCCTATTTTTATCTGGTGATAAATCGTGAAGGGGTGAGAGAGACTGAAGGGCCTGGTTAGTTCTAGTCATGTGCCATCTCCTCTGAGAGAATGTTTAATTGCTTTTGATTTTTATTTGAGGAAATCCCTCACGAATGGTGCTTTGGAATATAAACTGTCACAAGTGGCAGTTGTACTGCCTTTACATCAGCTGGGTGGAGACAGAAAGCCAGGCTCAGGAACAAATGATCAGTTTTTATTGTGATACGAAGCTGATAGTGGTGCCTGAAACATTTCCAGGTTTGATTTGGTTTTATTTGAAAGTGATTAGAAGAAAGGCACAAATGGTAGCAAAATTTTCAGATTAAACATTGTTATTTAGGTAACAGTTTGTAAAGGTTTGCTGTAAAGAGTGTACTGTGGTCCAGAAGATGCTTGTGAATTGCTGTAGGGCTCGATTTCAATTTATAGCAAACATTGGTTTGTTTTACAAGAGAGGAACGGGGCACGGCAGACGCGAAGTTCCCCTGACCAGCACACTGTCAGTGAGTGTTAAGGAGGAACTGGCACAAGCATGTGAGAGATGGGCTAAGACAGCAGGAGATTTCCTCTCCTTGTCACAGCTCGTGCTGACTGTACAATTGAGGCACTGGAAGAACTCAATATTCGGGTTGTGGCAAGGCACCATCAGTCCTTTCTGTGCTGTCACAGTGTGCACACACGTTGTGAGCTCATCTTTTCTGTGAACCATGCTGAGGTGTGGTCAGTGTCACTTGTTAGTTGTACCAGCAAGTTTCACACCGGTAGCAACATCTGGGAGAATAAACCATCCTGCTTTGGGATTTCAGCCTCTAGCACACGTAGCAGTGTTTTCCTGACCTGAACTAAAGGATCACTGCTGTGCTGCACAGAGGGACACCACGTATCAGGGCCTACTCACATCCCTTCAGCTCTCCTTAATTAGTGATGATGAACTAATTTTGGACTTGTCTTTTACAGCCTTTAGACAGTGATGTTGTTTGGGACCTTTTCCCTCATTATTTTATCTCACCTCTCATTAGCCTGTGGCAGAATTCCTGAATTACAGTTGCCAGGTTTTTCTTATCTGACTGTTTTATTGCCTCCAGTCGTTTTCAGTCTTCTTTCTACCTTATCTTTAGATAGGTTTGTTCCTTCTCTTCTTGCTCTTTGGTCATATGAATGAAATCCCATATGTTGCTCTGCAGCAGTGAACATATGCTGCTGTTTAATCCTGGCTCGTGTGGTTTTTGTGGCACTTTCCCACATGTGCGCACACACACACACACACGCACGCACTCCCATTCATCCCAGCTTGGTGTTCCTGTTACACATGTCCATCCTGGGAGGAGGTAGCATTCTCCAGCAGGTGTAACAGGTGAACTGCCTGACATCCCCACAGAGCAGTCCTGGCACACAGCAGGCTGGCACAGGAATTTGCTGCTTTCAGGAGGACATGGAGCAACAGAGGGAAGGCTGGCAGTATAATGTACTCTCATATCGCATCTACAGTACATCTACATCCCTACAGTACAGCGTCACTTAAAATGTGCATATGTGTATGTGCAGTGTGCAGTAGACACTGTTGAACACAAGCCATGAGGAGACTGTTTGTTAGAAAACCATTACACTGAAAAATGGTTTAGCATCTCTTGTGGGTTGTCTTGAGACTTTTTTGTAGAGGAAAAAGTGGTGCCTGGTTGGCTTTTGGTACAGAATAGGAAAATGCATTCACTGATTTCTGTGTGTGTGATAAAAGAACAACTGTTTTGGGCCTTGTTCACATGGTCTGTAAGGATCCCACATGAACACAAACCTGATGTTAGGACTGAATTCCTCTCTTTGGCTTTCAAAACCTTCCTTTTAAACTAGCACACGTTACACTTGCATCCACATCTTCTGGCAAGATGCAAAGTGCCCTTAGTGAAAAGAAAATACAGACTGTGAAAATGTGGTGTGTTAGTTAAGCTTGTAAACCTGATGGTTTGCAACATCGTTCCCCTTCTCTCTTCTTTATGCCTCTCTTTTGGGCAGAGCTTTCCTATGAGGCAAGAAAGTGCAGTGTTTTAATCTTTTGGTCTGCATTTAGATTTCCCAGCATGGCACCTTGTTCCAGGAATGGACACAGAGGAACAGCTGTCACCTGGGAGCTAATTTATTTCTGTGTAGCATGCAAATTATCTTTTAAATAATTAGAGACTGCACCTAGCAGTGAATTTCCTCACTGATTTGCGTTCAGTGTAAGAGCTGAAAGTTAACCCCACGGTACCGGATTTCCTGGCCAGAATGTGCCAGTGCCATTCTCAAATTAGCATTAACAACAGGCCCCCGAGATCCAGCAAACCTGACAAAGTCACCCCTTCCTGGAGCCGCGGCTAATGGGAATAATGAGAGAAATAACATTTCCTTTTGTCTGGAGAAAAGTTCCATTGATTTGGGTATGAGCTCAGCGGGATTAAAAGCTGCAGGACTTGACCCACAGCACAGGAAGGATTGGTCACTGCTCTGCCTCCGTACCTACGCTCTCGGAGGAGGTGAAGCAGTGGGCACACATTGCCCTCCCTGCCAGTTGCCTCGTGCCATGCAGTGGGTGCTCTCCTTCCACCTGGGCCTGCAGCCAGAACGTTCCTGAGCAGAGGGGCCTGACAGTGCAGTTCTTCTGTGCCAGGGCAGGAAAAAACGTAGGAACCAGACACTTGTCACCTGTGAGTTGAATGGCATGACTCACTAGATTTGGAATCCACTCGAAGAAGGAGTTTCTGCAATTTTTATTCATTTCCCATCAGGCTGCATCTCAAAAAGTCAACTAGAATTTGAGTCCCCAGGAGTAAGGCTCTTTCTCGCAGAGAATCCTTTCCCGAAGGAAAAAGAAGGCAAATTCCAGTGGTGTGCCCTGAAGGATACCATGCTGTATGCCATGCTCCTGCCCTCCCTTGCTCGCTGGAAGGCCTTCAGATTATTTCCGTTTTTATTGCCCTAGCAGCAGATAAAAGAGAGGGGTGGGGAGAGACATCTGAAGCATTTTTTCTTTTCTTTTTAAGTTTATAGATTTACTGGTCATCAGTCTTCCACACTGCTTCACAGAGGAGGAATGCAACCAGCCAGTGACCCCCTTTTGTGTCCTCCTGAGCTGAAGGCAGCTACAAGGCAGTTGCCAAGTTATAGAACATGTCTGTAGAGCGGTGGAATCTCTCTCTGCTGCATCTTAAGTACAAAACAGATAATTAGAGGGATCTTCTGATACTTGGCAACCAAGTGGATGCTCACTGGCATCATGCCTTTAATATGAGACAGAAGTGCTTAATGTAAGCTTCATTTGGCATTAATGAAAATCAAATCTAACATAAATGCATAAAAATATGACCCACTAGTTTCTAAAATACTTAAGGAGCTTGTTTTGCAAATGAGGTGTGAGTGGCTTTTACTTGGGGTCTTGTAATTGTGTATTAATGAATTCGTTGTCAGCTGTGAGCTGCAGAAGACACTGGTGTCTCAGTCATGTGGCACTAACAGTGGCAGTGAGGCGGGGGCGGCACAGGGCACGGGCACAGAGAGGAGTACACAAAGGCAGGACATGTTTTAGTGAGTGGTGAGCAGAGAAACCTCACAGTCATCCTCACAGGCAGAGCTCAAAACCACTTGGTTACTTCGTGTTTCAGTAGCTTGGTTTCCAGCACCTTAAGGACTTGTCAAACTGGACAATTTGCTTGCTCTGCACGGGGGTCTTGGGCACCATGAGGAGGGAGAAGCCCCCAGCAGACACTACCAGGGCTCTTTGGCAAAAAGGAGTTGGGAGGGTGGGTTATGTGGCGGTACTTGTGCATGCGACAAAAAGCACAGGTGATTTAGCTGAATTGTCGTCACAAAGGAATGTTTTTCCCAGTGCCAGAATGCAGGTAGGATTCAGTTTTCACTGAGGAGGGGAACAAGCGATCCATGCATGGATCTGTGGAGGTCCATGCCACATGGTTCTTGGCAGGCCTGCGTGCTGCCTGGCCACGGTGGGTGTTGCTGTCCAAGAGCTGGGCACCCTGAAGAAAATCACACAAAGTGGCACAGCTTCAACTGCACCAGCTACTGACAGGTCATAGAACATGAGGCTGCCAAACATGCAGAGGGAATGTGTGAAGGGAGTCAGGCTCCCTTTCCCTGAGAGGCTTTGGAAAATCCACCCAGAAACTATAAACATGGATAACAGCACCGGATGTGTCCTTGGCTGCTCTCTTCAAACACTGTCTTTTATTTTCACATCGCATTTTCATATTGGCCGTACAAGCTAAATGTGCAAAAGTATTTTGAGCTGCATGAACAGCATTCGCTTATTTTGGAGTAACCATTTAGGTTTTTCCACTGAAGTTCAATTCCCACATCCTGGTGCTGTTAACATTAGGCCAAAGGTGATCTATTAAGTAGCGTCATTCAGTGAGACTGTTAAGCAGAAACACCACACTGGACTTTTTATTGACTCAGCGCTAATAAACCTCACAATGTAACAAATGCATTAAGGAAAAGAAGAACATTTGGTGTTTTCAGTGTTATTGTTAAAAGGTAGAGAGAACTTCATTACTTACAGGCTGGATAATCAGTGATTATTTAAACATAAAATGCATGCTACGTAGAAAAGCTGGTTTTAACCCAGGCTTTTTGAAATGAGAAGTGGTTGTTAAGAGGAACACTAGAATACCCTGCTGCTGTCTGGAATCTGCTGGATCCCACACCATTAGCACACTGGGATTACATTTAAGGGATTCCACCTTAGGCTTTTGTTTATCAGGCAGACGGTGAGATAATTTTTCTTGCAGTGTTAAAAAAGACCAGAAAGGAACTGTAGCAGGTAGTGAGCATGACTGAGAGGGACTAGTGCTGCTCTGTACATTCTGCAGCCTAATTAGAGGGAAATGTGTGTGCTTTTCATGAAGAGAGAGAGATAGAGTAAGGACAGAGGAACACGTTGGAGGGATATCAAAGCACTAGCGGTGTTTTCGCTCCCGGAATTAACCGCTAACCCCGCGGTGCACTGCTACAGCTGTACTTACAGAGCAAATCGATACAAATGGCTGGAGATTTCTAGATATTCATGTAGTTTTAAAGGAGCAGCTAACTTGCCGATGAAGAGCCACGTTACTAAGAAACCCCACGTTCAAATTAGTAAGTTAAAGCTCGGCGGCTGAACCCTACCACATTAATTTGCAGCCGAACCTTGCTGATTCATATTAGTAATTATGCAAGCCATTATGAATGATTGAACTCTGAATCCATAATCAATTGCAGAAAAGCAATCATACCCCTGCACACAGCCTGTTTGATGATTTTGTGCCTCGGGTTTAATTTCCTTTAAATTGTTTTCCATAATACATTATGTGTGAAATAGTACTATGTGAAAAAATGCAGTAAGCCTGATTTCAGGGTCAGCCACAAAGTGCTCATAGAGAGAGCACAGACAGTAGTGCTTCTGTGTCAGCTGTAAAGAGCACAGAGTTTTGGAAGTTCAGAGAGCAGTGCAGTGAGAGTCAGTATACCACAATTGCTGTGATCTATGAAGGTGTCTAAACTCTGCTAAATGCCAGTGCTGAAATAACAGAGAGTCTCTCCGAGTACGCTTAGGAGAACAGGAAAGGGCTGCATTATCTCAGTACCAGGATCTGCTTTCTGAAGGTGCCTCTGGGTACAGTGCTGTAACGTTTCCAGGATATTAAAACTGCAGCAAACAGAGCTGATTTATCAGTCGTGATGGATCGCCAGCGCTTGCGAAGGGAGGATGCTGGTGAGTGGTGCAGTGTCACCCCCTGACGTCAGCAGGTCCCTGCAGCAGCCCCGAGGGGGTTGGGTCTGGGCCAGGGGAGCAGTATCACCCTCAACGAGGTCTGGAATCCGTGGCTGTTTTTTCAGGACAAGAATTGCAAGAGCAGTTGTCCTTTGCTCTGGTTTGTCATTGCAGCGTTGTTTAAAAGGGGATTGTAAACCATGGGTTTTAAACCGGTCATCTTCCAAAGATAAGGCATTGCAGGTTCTGTGAGAAGAGGTAAAAAAGCATAGGCTTCCTCTCTGGGATTTCCTTCTCAAAAGGGACAAAAGAAATGTCAGCTTGTGACTTCATGAGCACTGTTGCTACTTTGTGAACCTGTTCAGTGGATTCACTCACAGATTTGTCGTCCATAAGGCTGTTGATTCCACTAATTATCGGGTCAGAGCAGTAACAGAGTCCTGCATCACTGAATTTAACAGGAGATGCTGAAATGCCTGGACAAGCAGGTGTTCAGGGAGCAGAACTGCAGAGCAAGGAAGTAAAGACCCTTCTTGCTACAAACAGGCTGTTGGTTCACATTTGCTGTTCAGCAGTTGTAGGTGAATATTAAGAAATTGTAGGCCAGGGAATATGTGATGTCCTTTATGCTGAAGAGCAATGCTCTCAGGTGGTGCTCTAGGGGATTTTACACAAATTGGTCTTGCTTTTTACCTGTGTAAACAAGCTGTCTTTCGAAATTATTGGTCAGATGAATGCAGGAAATGCTCAGTGGTTTTATTTATATTGTCTTTAAATTAACACACTGATTCCTGGTCCAGCTATCCAAGGTATATCAGGAAATATTTTTTATCTTTTGCTAGTATTACCATATCTTCATAATTAGGAATCTTAAAGACATGCATATATTGTTCTCAAAACAACGTATTTTGGATTTTCCTGGCAAGATGGGATGTTCCATCTTGTGTGCTTGTGTTGGAGAAAAGACTTTTGTTCATCTGCAAGCTGTGGTTGGGAAGTATTGTCAGGATGGCCTGAAAATTAAAATCACATTGCATCTCATCCCTCCACAATACTTTACTCTTCCCACTCCTGAGAAGTAGAAGTCCCTGCTCTGTGTAGGCACTCCTGGCATAATTGTGTTCCACTTGAGCCCGTGTCAGCTGAACAGCTTCAGTCTCCTCGGTGCTTGTTCTCCTGGGATGATTCCTGGGATTTGTGAGCAGCAGCCTTTCTCTGCCTGACTGGGCTCTCAGCAGAAGCACCCCACCACTGGGGGGGGGCTTTGGCCATCATATGCCAAAGGCACCACTGAGAGACTCAGCTTCCACAATCCACCAGAGCCATCCGCACATGCTGGGCAGTGACTTTGTATGTTCTGAGGTCTGAGGATTTGAGAAGGGACAGAGTGGCTTCCAGATGTCACTGGGACAGCCTGGAGAATTTTGCGTTTCAAGCGTTACATTTCTTCTTAGAACAGAAATTTCAGCCTAGGAAAGTGAACGTCTACCTTGAAAATTCCCCACATGGTACAGAGCTCGGGAAGCTACAGAGAGGAAAGGAGATTCTCCACTTCTTACAGATTACCAGGAGATTAAGTTGATCAGTGACTCTGCTTGTATTGTGTACCAAAAGCCGTGGTGCTGCTCTGTGTGTGCTCACAGTGCTGGTGCTGAGGGCACAGCCATCACCTGAGGGCCACTGGGCTTCGTGGCACTGAGAGCAGGGCACTGGTGACATGGATGGCTTTGGGAAGGAACAAATGGGATTTCAAGAGATCTGTATTCAGGATTGCTTAGAGACATTTACTGAGAGCTGCAGCTTCAACCCACATCATAGGCTGTCAGAGTTTCTGAACTTCCCCTGAGTGTGTACGTTTTGGTGGAAGAACAGGGGTAGGAGGGATGCGAAGAGTTCAATTTGGGTTTGTTGTTTCCATGCATCTTCTGAGCGGTGTAAGAACAGCCACATCATCCTCCAAACCTGTAGTCACTGACACGCCAGTCTGCAAACAGATTTTTCAAAGGCACCATCACGAGGAGCCACCTGCCCTTTGAGCAGTGGAAAATCCCCTCCTCATCCCAGCCTCCTTGCAGCGAGAAGGCACCGGAGCACAGGCACAGCTCAGGGGCCAGGATTGATCCCTGGAACTAGACCCTGGGCCAGAGCATGGGGGATTTGGCATGGACAAACTCCCCTGCAGGTAGGGGATGTACCTCAGGCCTGAAATTACTCATCTGTTTTTTTTATCTCTATAACTTGCCTTTTGTTTTGTCCTTGTACAAAACAAGGGTGTTATTCTAAAGGTTTTTCATTCTGTTTTTAAGATTTTCTGGCTTCACACCTTGCTGCCAGTGCTACATCCCGTGCCACCAGACCTGACTCAGATGGCAGGTCAGTGTTGGGTCCTTGCTGCCAGGACATAGAACCATCTTCCACAGGGGCAGAGGCTTCCAAATGTGATGTGTTCCTGCAAATGAAATGGAGAGTAACTCTAGGCAGCTCTTGGATGGACAGCCATGTGCACACTCCATTTTTGCTTGCTAGCAGTGCCCAGCTCTGTCCACTTTATTTATATCTCCTGCAAAGGGAAGGATTCTGTGCCTTCTGTACAGGACACCACTAAATATTTCCTTCCTCCTTGCCTCTCATGTAATGTAAGCTACACATCGCAATTGAGGCAGAACAGACTTGAAATGTTGTTTGTCAATGAAAGGTGAGACCAGCTCCTTAGCAACGCAAAGGATGTTGTTCATTGTCTTCTGCAGGAGCCCATTCCATCCCACCCGTCACGAACGCCTTCCCGCGATCGCTGCTGCCAGCATAAAGGCTTGCAGCAGGGATGCCTGCTAGGAAGTGACCAACTTTGCGCACCCGTTATGCTCCTGGCAAACGCTGTCATCTTGTACATATTTAGGCTGATCGCTCTGGCAGGTTATGAAAGACTAAGTGGTGCAAACACATGTGGCAGATGCCGTGCTCGTGATAGCGGAGGAGCCGCTGAGCCCCTGTTGGGAGCGTGCCAGCTCCATCTCGTTCACTGAAGAGCTTTATACTTTGAAGCCTTCCACGGCTTGCCCTGAGGGACTGCTGCTGAAGTGGTAATAAAATTCAGAATGAGCCTCAGAAAGTCAACTTGTTGGTTTCAAATGGGGGTTTTCATTATTAAGCTTCCCTTTAGCAGCCATATGTAGAGCTGCTCTGTCAAAAACACCGTATGCCCCCTGAGAAAGGTGATTCGAACTGAAAAGATAAATAGATGGAAGTACAGAGCCAGCAAAGAAAGTGAATTGTTTGTGTGAGCTGAATCTCCAAATGGTCCTTGGTGTTCTTCAGGTGAAGGGACACGAAGGACGTCTGGGAGTAAATGTTGGTTACTGGGAGCTCCTTCTGGCAGCCTGTCTAGAAAATACGGACAAGGCATTCTCTGCTCCCCAAAAATGGGCATTTTATTTGCATTAAAGATTCCAAACTGGGTGGCACATTTCAGGTTTTGAGCTCCAAATATGGGGATATTGACAGGAACAGTTAAAGCTGTGGTTATAGATGGAGCTGGTAACAATAGCAGGAATATGTAGCACCCCTGACACATTTATAAAGAGCATTTAATGCAACGTCTCAGTGAGGCAGGTGAGCCCCTTAACTGAGGTACGGCAGTTGGAAGGTGTGCCTCAGTCGAGACAGGAAATCATCTGCTCAAGGTTATAGTCAAAATTAAAATGCCAGCTTGAAGACAAAATATTTGACCACTGGAACGTGGCTTTTACCATGGTATATCAGTAAAAGCAGAGTTTTTAATTACCTTAATGTATTCTTGTATAGCACCTCCCTTTCTCTCTTTGCTATTTATTATCAACAGTGAGTTAAAGGTTTGTGTTGGGTGGGGGTTTTCTTCTGAAATTGAAGGAGTTTTAAATATTATGGGATACTGTGTTTTTCTCCAGCTCTCTACACATATTTGGGGTGTGCAGTTACTGAAACAAGGATCCTTAAAGCTGAGCTCATCCTTTCTAATCTGCATATCCAAATGAGCAGGCAAGCATCAGTCCTGGTAACTCCTGGGCTGGGCAGCGTGTGCCATGGCAAGGATGCAGTGCTTGGAATAGTGTCCATAAATATTTATACTGTGTAAACGTCTATGGGAGAGAGCCCTGCTGTGCTGGACGCCGTGCAGACTCCGAAAGGCAGCCCCATCCAGCCTGGCACACAGAGGGCAACGGGGGTGCCGGGGCAGAGAGGGGCCGAGCATGTGGACATCCAGCCAAGCTGTGCCAGGTGCACAGAGCATTTTAATGGGTGTGAGGTGTCATTCAGAGCAGGAGGGGGAAATCCTGCCCTCGGGCATGGAGGAAGTAAAATCTGCAGAGAGGAAACTGCACATTGGTTCTCTGTAGACAGGTTTCTCAGGATTATTAAATCTGTGTAGTGTGTTTAAGTTGCCCTATGCAGGTGTTCACTGAAAGGCCACACAGCTGAACCAGGTGAGAAGGTTCACGTGCTCCTGAGGGCAGTGCCAGGGTCCTGCTGCCATTCCCAAGGTGTGAGTGTCGATGGCAACCACGCAAATGCTCCCCTCTGCCAGCTTCCCGGGTGACCCTGCTGGCATCTGCTCCGTCATTATGAGGATGAGCGTGGGGCACCTCCTGACCGCAGCGAGCATTAGCAAGAATTACACTCCGAGCATCTCGCCCGAGCTGTAAAAATTATCTTTCATTATAAAGAGAAGTAAATCACAGCTTTGTAATCGGGCTGCCCCTGGTTTTATTTACAGCCATGAGGTTCTACAGGGAGCAGTGTCCTCTCCATCCTTTTCCTCCTTTTTCATGGAAGAATGCTGTTGTAAATGCTGTCACTGAAAGAAAAAGTTACAAGAGCTTCCTCCTAGAATTGGTTCAATTTAGCTTCATCACACTAGTGCAAAGAACATATTGCAGCGCTGTGGTGGCCTGTTTTTCTGGCTTTTATTAATCCAGAAACCTTAATGATGAACAACATTTGTGTCATTGTCTACACAAATTTAATTTGTTTATGCAGCAGTTCAGTTAATCCTGCAATCTGCTTTTCTCAAATGAGGACAGATAATGGAGACACCGTTCTTTACAGGTCTTCAGGCTTTTAAATTCTGATAAAATCAGGATTCTTCACTGGGTCTTGCCACAGCTCTGAATTAAGCCACTTTAAATGTAATTACTGAAGCTGGCTGTACATCAGGAACATCCATTAAAAGAATTGATTGACCATGCTGTTACAAGGAGGCATTTTATGAACAAACGATCCTGATGGGTCCAGAACTGTAATTTATAGAGGCAAAAAAGCAGGTAAATACTTTATTAGTGGTTAATGAGAGGTTCACAAGATAACTAAATTTCTGCTTTTTTACCCAGCTACTTCAGGGAACCTTGGTCCATGGCCATCTATCACGATCGGTTTATTGATCTGCAGAAGGAACTGCGCCAAACCCTGATGTCAGAACAGGTAAGAAAAATGACTGGCGAGTGCTTTTTATTATTTAGGTAATTTGTTAGTGTTGTTCACTTTGGTTTCTTCTCCCATCTTTATCCTGAAGCTTTATGTTTCTGTTTACCTCTCTCTTCGGGGAAGCCTGAGCAGACTGTGTACCTCACAGAGGGGGTCACCACGTACAGCACAGTGTTCAGTTTTCTTGTTTGGGTGTATTCTCAAATCTGCCAGTAGAACTTGAACTCGCTTTGTTTTCCTTCACTGCATTTTTGCATTATAGCTGCAATTTAGTACAAGTACCCAGTGGAATCTGGAGCCTGGCTTCTCCATGTATCCCCTTGGGTTTAGTAGTGTTCCCTAACAGGAACACACTACAGGCTATCCTATAGCTGCGTTAGCTGAGCCTGTGGGTAGGTTTTTCACCACCTACCCACAGGGAATGGCTTTTGTAGTCCAAAGGGTGAAAGCAACTGGCTTTTTCAATGATAAGTGGGGTTCCTGAATAAGGGTGAAATTAAAATGTTTGCTAATGCTGTTTACAGCTTTGGCCTTAGCACCATAGACAGAGGCATAAAGCCTCAGCAGCCTGGAACTGCCTGCTCAAAATCCAAAGTCACTGTGCTCCATGGAGAGAACTAATAACAACAGCAGGTGTCCAGCAGCCCCCAGAGCTGCCTCCCCCACCCCCTAAGGAACTTCTGGCTGATCCCAAACAGAATCTGTGGTCTGATCTCGGTGCTTCCAACCCACTACCCGGGACCAGCTCACCCTGCCCCTGCTCACACTGCTTTTGCCTTTGTTTAACCCCATGCGGTTCCAGACAGTGGCACTGGGTTTTAAACACGTGCTCACGGAGTTTTTAACTGTGCAGAAAATGAACAGAACTGAGTGTAAATGGAGGCAGGGTGGAAGGAGGAAGGGAGGCTGTGGAGCCCGTGGCCCGCCCAATGCTGCCCCATCCCAGCTGCAGCCACGAGCGCTCAGCCCTGCCTCTTCCCCGAAGGGCTCAGAGCAATTTGCCTCCTGTTGTCCTGACCCAGAAAGGGCCTTGGTGCAGTTTAATTTGGGTTCTCTTGGAAGACATCTATAAAAGAGTACAAAATTAAGTTCTGCGCAGAATGGGGGGCCTGATGTGAAGTGTTTTTCTTGCCATCATTCAAACGTATTTCTCATGCTGTAACTGTGAACAACTTGAGAGAGAGGGGAATTGGTGCCCTACAAATTAAGGACTCGCTTGCCTTACCCTGTCTTTGTGGCAGCAGTCCTGACACAGAGAGTCTCCCTGCATGGACTGGAAGCAGCTCTGTGAGTCAGGATTGTTCCTATGGACATAGGCGATGGTATCTGCATCTGAATGAAAATTTGGCATTTTGGACTTGTATTTTTTTTCACGGTGACTTTAACTATATTTACTAAAAGTGATTTTAACTATATTTACTAAATGTCACCATTTATGTTTTCACTGGGTGCTCCTTCTGAGCACATTGCCAGGTACAGAGTAGGTATCATGTGCTCATGGAATATCTCTTAAATGCCTCAGGACTGGTTGTATTTCTGTATGAGGTAAGAGACCTACTGTCTTTGCCTCCTGTTGCTCACATTCTAGCTCATTTCAGCATGCAGAAAAATTACTAATGAAGTGTAAAACTGAGGGAAAGAGATGTTTAAGAACTATGGACGTAAGTGCACTGAAGTCAGATATTTCTGGTTAGTTTCCAGAGAAAGTGGAGATCAGTGTCCTGCAGTAGGGGTAATATTTACAGAAATGTTTGCTAATCGGAGCAATAACTGCATAGAAAAGCCAGTTCTGTTCTGGGGACAGGGGCTGTGCGTTTGGCCTGTGTTGAAATTGTCACCCGAGGCTGCCCTGGCAGCGCGGGGCTCTGGCAGGGCCGCTGGCGCGGGGCATGTTTACCCCTCGGGGATCGCAGCCGTGTGTTTGTGCCGGCGTGCGCAGCTCCGGCGGTGCAAACATGCAGATGGCAGGGCTGGGGGCTGCACCTCCATCAGCTGCGGGATGCTGCTGCACGCCGGGGGCACGCGTGCCGTGCCAGACCTTCCGGAACAGCACTTGTTGTCCGTCAGGAATAATGGCCTGGTGCTCCGGCTGCAGCTGGGCCGCGCCGAGACTCGCGTAAAAGCCACAGTAAATACAGGGCATGGAGGGGGGGAATGTGTGGAATTCCTCTGGCAGAACCCCTCTGACAGGCCGTGTCGGGACAGCCGGGGGTTCCACATGGGTTTCTTCCACACAACCCTTGCACCTGTGGCCGGTCATCTGTGAAGGAGAGGTGAACAAACAGTGGAGCATTACCGGCCCCACGGTCCACTCGGCACCACCAGTGTGAGCCCCACTCCATGGCCCACTGCCCCCTGTGTCCCAGCCCCGCCGTGT
>VZTF01003438.1:0-42665 GCA_013397755.1 Cnemophilus loriae | reverse complement strand
CTCCTTCAGGCCCTGCAAGGCCATGCTGAGGTTGACCCTAACCCTTCTTTTTTCCTCATTCTGCCCCAATGCATGGGTGAGCCAGAAGCAAACGCAACTTTGCAATTAGGAACGCTTGCAGAATTGGGACATTAATAGCAAAATAAAATGAAATAAAACAAAATTTTAAATAGTCAGTTGCTTGTTCTACAAGCCAGCTAACCGTGGTTCAGAAGAGGTCCAGGGAGGGTGAAGGAGGAGGATGGAGGAGCACAGACTCTCAGCATCCCCTCGAGTGGGGAGGGAAGAGCAAACTCCCCATGGGACCCACGTCTGCTTCCTTGCAGAGCCACTTGTCATCGTGCTCTCTGAAATAAAACGCCCCAAGAAGAGCAAAATAATCCTTGTGAAGTGGCTTGATTCCCCTTAAAGGCTTTTGGTGAGATGCGAGGCTTTCACTCTGGTTTGAAATGTATTTCGGAGTGGATTCGTGCACTTGCATCCTTTTGTTCCTGGTTTGAGGAGGGTAACTCTAGTCTAGCCTGCCCTCTAGTGCTGTGTGGATCCGGCTCCCGGGCTGGAAACCATCGGAAATCCTGGAATCAAAGGGCTTGAGGGGCCGCGGGCAGCGTGTTTGGGTGTGTTTGGATGTTGTACCAGCAGCAGCCCGCCACGCGTGCCCTAATCAACGCCTGAAATATCACATTATTTAAATACAATTTAAATTCACCTGGAATGGTAGAAAGGCAGCCTGTAAATACAGTTCATGATTTAGAGGAACTGGCCTCTCCTTTTTTTATTAAGTCTTAGGTTTGCAAGCCAGATCTCTACAGAAATCCCAGATTTGGCCCCTGCTGGCATAACACAAACAGGTAATTTTTTTCCCCTGCCCTTACGTAAAGGATGCCTAAGCATTTGTGCACATCTCACACGAAATATGACAGCGCCAAAAATCTTGCGTGTAATTCATCCGGAACACGTACCAATGTAAAGAGGATTTTTATTTACAATATCTGGAGGTTTCAGTGCCAAGGCTGTGGGTGTAGCAGCACACAGATATTTGCAGATATGGCAGTGAGAAGAGTGATAACGAAACCAGATAGCTGGAGGTGCCAATTTCTGAAATCAGGAGACACAAACACACACATTCTTAAACGAATCAGTAAAATTTTCAGGTGGGCAGCTCAGGTGGGAAATACTTCTCTCCAAAAAAAAAAGGCCCTGGTTTGTGAAAGCATTTACATTGATTTATGCACATTTTTCATTTTATTCTTTCCTTATCAGTACTTTAGGAAATTATTTAAATAAGTAAATAAGTATATGGTTGCCAATTTCTGACTGTTGGTCTTCTTCGTATAATGAAAAATGTTACTTTCAGTAAACTAATGAATTCTGTGATCAGTTCAGAGGTGGTTTCACTAGTGTTTTCATTATTTTTATATAATATTTAATATAAAGCCATATATATGTACATAGGCATCAAATCCTTTTGAAAACATAAAATGGATCCACTGCAAACAATTTGAGCTAAACCCAACCTCAATGTTTGATTTTTTAAGTAGCTTTTTGGACCATCTAAGGAAGGACAGATTGTTTCCAGTTTTTGCCAGGGAAGCAAACTAGCACACGTAGCCACTCATTCAGGGGACTCTGCCTGCTCCTGTTTCAGGATCCACGACAACTATTTCTCCTTTTTTACCAGCCAGACGAGTGAAACCCGCACCAAAAACCTCCATGTGACCTTGTTTCCATCGAAGAAATGAAGTCATTTGAAGTGGAACTCGTTGAATTCAGCCTGTCCCCCGTGCCTGTGGCAGAGGGTGGCCCTGGGGCAAGGACCTGAGCCAGGAGTCCCGGGCACCCACTGTGACCCCAGGCCACCTTCAGTGTCCCAGCACTGTCCCCTTGGCTGCTCCCACGTGTGCAAATCAGCTCCCACAGCCCCTAAAACGCCTTTTGGGGCCGGCAGAGTTGCGGTAGGCATTTTTTGGCAGACTCATTCTGAGTGGAGCGGGTCGAGGAGCGTTCACAGCTGCAGGTTTCAGGAGGAGGGGAGGAGAAACAGCCCCAGCAGTGGAGCAGAGCAGCCTCCACTCAGCACAGCCCTCCAGCCATCACCCAAAAAGAAAAAAATCTACCTCTGACCCCTCCACCTGCACTTTCTCCCTCATCCAAGCGGAGAAATAAGTTCTTGTAACATACGTTCACCTCCACAGGTTTGGGGAAATGGATGTCAGCTCACCATGCCTGGGCTGGCACAGGAATCCTCTCCTTCTGCCAGGACAAGGCAGGCAGAGAAACACCATGAGGAGGGAGATCTGTGTTGCCCTGCGAGCAAGAGCTTTCCTGTGGGAAGGGATTCATCCTATTTTTCATCAGGGACAGTGAGCCAGGCAAACGAGCCTTCAGCGGATGGGATGTAGATTTACTGAGTGCTCGGTTTGTTACAGCTCTTCCATAGGAAACAATACTTTCCCAGTCACTTTTCCATGTGCAGCAGCAGGGCTTGAGACAGAACGTGTACTACACATAACATGTAATTTGGTGTTCTCACCGTGTCTGAGCAGCGAAAAAAAATGATGCTTTTCATCATGCTTCCTGTAAAACATCTCCTTGAGTGTAACAGTCAGAGCATGGTCGCTTTTGGGGAAGGGCTGTACAAACATGGCAAATATACATAAGAGCAAATTTCATTCCCTCAGAACTGGCTCTCACAGCCCATTACTTCCTATTCTTCTTTTCCCTCAGGTGCTTCTCCACCCCATGTTTTTGCTTTTGTCCCCACAGAAACCCCTGTCATCTTCCTTTGAGAACATACATACACCCACGTGTCAATGAGCTTCTGAAGTCTGGAGGTATGAAGGCACTTGCAGAACATCAGCATCTTCCTAATGCTGAAAATCCCAAATGGATGAAATTCCCAAAGGGCTGGAAATCGATCTAGTAGTATAAGTTGATTCCAGCTATCGCGTACCACTAATCCTGACAAAAATAAGGCAAAAATCACGATTTCCCCAGCACCAACAGTAGCCATCTAGAGATCTGCATTTAGGACCTCAGGGCATTGGCTGGAGCTCCACGAGACTTTCAAAAATAGTGTTTTCTTTTTGCCATAGCCTTGGACAGACACAGCTTCTTATACACAGATTTTTGAGGGTCAGCAATGTACCCTTCCTTTAATGCAAAATGTGGTTTCAACCTCAGCGTAAAACTCGGGAGCTGAGTCTTTAATCCTAAAACTGATAATAGCTTTGAAAACACTGACAAAACTGCTGTCTTCTTCTGCCTTTTTGCAGTTCACACATCCCGCAGAGAGTATTAAGGCCACTGACATGAGAGGTGCTCTGGAAAATTTTCAGAGTGTGTTGCTGAGTGGTTCTCTCATCCTGAGAGTGAGTAAAACACATCTCTGTGGCTCCTTGTCACTCCCCTTCTACGCCTCCTTTCCAGCAGGCATTTTCAAAGCAGGCTCTCCTACTTCTCTGCCTATTTGTTTTCTTGAATCTTAGATCATTATTTGCATTCTCCTGCTTTCCTCAGGCGACAGACAGATCTGAAGTCAGATTTTAAATAGTGGAGAATAACATCAAGATCAAATTCCACATCTGTGTTGCACACTGTGTTGAAATAACCATGGGCTAATAGGAGCCTTACAAGTGAACTAATGAAAATCAGCGAAAAGACAGAAGAGATGAGGGAAAACGAATCTATTAGCATTATCTGGAAACTTAATCTTGAATTTTGGCTGCCCTTTTGTCAGGTTAATATAATCAGATAAGGCTGTGAAAATACGGATAGTAATTAGCATCTTTAACTTGGAATAAATGAACAAGTAATTCAATACTGGAAATATATTCCATTTTGTCTCTGTTTGTGGAGAATATGACAAAAGATTAACTATCTCCAAGGTTTCCCAGTTGCAACTGAGAGCTATTTGTAATAATGGGAAGACTGTGGTATTCTGTTTCTCAGAAAACAGTTATGTGATGTCTCCTATGCTGAGGCACGGTGATTTTTCATGTATAAGGAGTCCCTGTTTGATAAATCACAGAACATAGCTGGCTGCAAAATTCCTTTATACCTTGAATAAATCTCAGTCATGGCAACTAGTGCCACAGTGCTCATTTTTACATTCTTTGGGAAAAGAGGGGAGCTTTACAATGAGAAAATTACACACTTTATATTTATTTATTTATTTCCTGCATTAAAAATCCTTACTTGCCACTCTGGGAACCCTGTGCCCCTCTTGAACCTCTGTCATTCCCATGAATTCAACTGGCATCTCCACGCTGGCTCCTTGTAGATATTCTCTGCTCTGATTTGTCTCCTTTTGCTTAATTTGACATACCTAGACTGTTTAGTCTCATCTCAGGCCACCTCTTTGTTACCTCCTCGTTACCTCCTCGTGAAATGCCAGCTCCCACCTCCAAGGTACTGGAACAAAGCTACAGTTACATGACAGTAAAAGCTGTTAATGCCTCAGCTGAGGCTCCAATTAACACCCACATTTAATTATCGTGCACAGACAGAGTATAGAAAGGAGGCTTTTTCAGCTGCCAGTGACAAAATAGACTGACTTCTTCATTTATGAAGCAGTTGTTTGGGTCTCCTTGTCCTCAGATCCTCTTTGTAAATTTAAATGTTAAAAGAAAACACTTGTCGAAGCAATTCAGATGGAAGTTTCCTGGTTTCTCAGAAGAGACAGCTTCAAAATCAGAATTTGTCATTGATGAACCCAGTATCAGGTTTGGCTCTGTTCCACCATGCTTTCCTGACAGAACAGTCAAAGAGCTGGGGGAAGACCGGGGAATTTTATTTTAATTTTTGAAATGTTTATTTTTAGGTAAACCTCTTGATTCAGCAGAAAGCACAGGAACAGAAAGCTCACATCAAAGAAAAGAACTCACACCCAGAAGAACCGTACATCTTGTTCTGCTTAATTCTTCTCTGACCTTGAAGTTCCCAGCTTCATTTGTACCTGAAAGAAAAGCACTGCACGTGTGGAGGTGTGATGCACAGAGGCAAATCGAGGGGACATTATGAGATGCTAAAACCAAAGTGCAAACCTAGAAAGCCCAGGTCTGATAACCAGGGCCCGGACTGTCAGGACCCTAAAGCTGCAGCATGACCTCATCGACCAGCTCCCCTGCTCCGGGGAGTCACACCTCATTCATCCACCCACCCAGCCCCTGGCAAATCAAACAGATGTGATAAAAGGAGAGGCTGCACAGCGGCAGATGGTGCGCACGGAGCTGACAGGTCTCTGGGGAGGCAAGCTGGTGGGCAAAAAGCACCGCGCACAGCCCAGCAGCTCCAGCAGGCACTGCCCTGGTGATGCCTTTCCCTCGGTCCTAAGAGCCAGACACGGTTAAGAGAAAAAGGGATTTGACCTCAGTATTTCTTAAGGGTCCTCGTGGTGCAACACTCGGCCAAGGTGGAATGCGCCGAAATGCACGCACACGATAGATGGTGTGTACAATTTTATAGACCTTGCAGACTAGCATGTCTAACTAAGATGCCCCAGTGAGACGCTTGGATGAATAGTGTGATACCCCCCCATCCCGAGGTGTTCCCCCCTGGATGGGCCTAATTTTAAACTACAGGATGTGTTCCAGAAGGGACCTTGGTTCCCCAAGATAGCGTAGGGCTTTCTGGCCTCCAGCCGGAGGCCATCAGGATGTTTGGTCTTCTGGCCTAACAGGATACCAGGACTCTGCTAAGTTATCAGACTTCAGGAATTACAAGTATGCATGCTAAAAGCACTGAGAATACATAATAGGTGTATAAAAGAAAAGGCAGAAAACCGTCATGGCATCACTGGCACCTGCAGGAGGCTCTGATGCCTGGCAGGAGCCAGAGACCCTGGCACAGGATGGGGCTGGGGGGTCCCGGTTCCGTCCAGGCTCAGGCTCCACCTGCCCCGGCACAGGAGCGATGCCACCCTGCCCAAGGCAGCTCTGAGCAGCCCATAACACTCTCAGCACGTGTACATTTGCTCCCTGGTGTGGCTGCCTGAGCTCCCCAGACCACAGACACCTCCTTATAGCTCTGTTTGGTGCAGCCTCGTGCACGCTCTGACTCCCTCATTGGTGCTGAACCAACAAGCTGATCAAGGAGGTTCTGTGGAAATAAATTTTTCTGCTGCAAGGAAGGACAGTGAAAAACTGCAATTGTAGCTTTGTCAGGGAAAAAAAAAATCTATTTTATTAGTTTGTTCCCCCTGGACAAGGCTCGTTTGCTTCAACAACTTCACGTTTCCATATTCACACAACAGAATCAGAGGATCACGTTGGAAAATACCTCTAAGATCACCAAGTCCAACCATTAACCTAACCATGTGTCCCTTAAGCAGCTAAACACCTTTCAGGCAGCATAAAAAGGTGACGAGAAAACACACAGCTTACAGTTCTAGGGTTTCAACACACCTACCTGTTGAAATCAAAATTCGAGTTAAAAACCTCAAGGGTAGTGAGTAAACTCTGGCATAAATTGCTAGTAAAATTAGATTTTTATTGACTGCGTCATCTAAGGAGCTGAGCAACCAGGAATTGCAAGGGGGATGCAACTGAGTCTCATGAATGAGGTTTTGTGTGAAAACAAGAAGGAATTTTGCCGTGTCCTTAGCTCCAGTATCCAAAACCCTCTTCCAGAAAACATCAGCCTACTTCAAATCAAAGATGGTTTTGATACGGCTTTCCCACAGCCTCGCTGCACAAAATAAAACTCGGGGAGCAATTCCTCGGAAGATTCCAGGGGCTTGCAAAAGAAAAACTCTTCGGGTGCATTCACAAAGGCTTCTTGTAACACAAGGCAGAGAAAGTTGGTCGATGCGAAACACAGAGAGCATTTTCTCGTAGCCCCCTTTAAAACAGATGAAAAGCATAAGTAGATTAACACCTGTGCATCTCTTTCCAAAGGGGAGCAGTTATGTGAAGGTGACATTAAAACCAGTGAAGGGTTCAGCGTTACATTCAAGTTTCCAGAAGTGACTGCTGGAAGACAGGAAACAATAATGTTTTAAGAGGTCTATGAAAGGGTCATTGTGCTGGTGTTTCTCCACATTAAATCACACATTTGTCAGTGCGTCTGTAGACCACAAACCATCCCAAACTTTCTTAGAGTTGCAACCTGGAGGCCGTATGGTAAAAATTCAGGTCCCCAGGAGCCAACTTCACAGGATACCTTTCTTTGTTAAAACAAATATACTATTACATATTTTTCCTTCGCAAAACAAAAGCGATTGTTGTCTCCACGAGACCCCAGGCTCCCAGAGGTAGATGACAGCAGCCTGGTTGTAAGAGCCCTTCACTACAGCAAAGCATGCATCCACTCAGCTGCAGAGTTCAGGGTGATTTTAGCTTGGACCTTCAATGGTCCTCAGTCAATTTTGCTTCAAAATTCATGTACACACCTTAACGTACGAAAGTGTTGGGTTTTTTCTCTCCAAGTGGAAGCTGAATGCTGAAAACCCAACCTGCTTAAAATAACGAATTGGAAGTAAAAGTAATCATTGAAAGGCCACAATGAATTAGTTTTCTGTATGGTGGACCAGCACACAATGTCTCATTATTTGCTTGCCTGTACCTTCAGAGGCAAGAAAAAGGAAAAGAATCATCTCTCCTCAAGTCCAGTGGCTTGGCACTGAAACTGCAGGAATGAAATAAAGTGCAAGTAGCTGCATTCTTCCCCAAAGGCATCACTGTACCCCCCATGCCTGAAATACAGATGTCAATGAGCCCATGCAGACCTAACCCCTTTATGTCTACTCCCCTTAAAACACCTTCTGGTTTACTGACCATATTTAGACCCTTTGGCAGTCTATAAAAAGTGCTACATGATCTTAGCTGCACTAAAAACAGTCAGAGTTATACCCTATTTCACACTTATGGTGAAAAAAACCTCATTTCCTATGGAGGGATTGTCAAAGGTGCCTGAGGGCTGGATCTACAAAGTGATTTTAAGATCCTAAGCCAAATTTCCCAGCACAGCTGGCATCTACAAAGAGACTGGATTCACAAAGGGGATTTAGGTTCAGCTTTTCAGCAGCTCACTCCTACCAGGGCCCATGGATCTGTATCTGGTGCCCTCACACAGCAGAGGAGGAGCTCCACAGTGAGAAAAATCTCATGGATGAGCTTAGGATGAGAAGAGTTCCTTTTCTCAGTGTCTTGACCACTACAGACCAGCAAACCTGTGGCTGTTGACAAACGAGTGACAGAGCCCTGTGTCACACGGCAGGGGCTGCCATAAAGATACAGACAGTTCCCCCACGGGAACAATAGGAGGGAAAAGCACAAACATACATTTTAATCTGTGTTTTTCACTAGAGACACCAAAAGAAGAACTCCATGCTCTTTCAAAAGTGGAATGCTCTTCAGAGCTGACGTCACTGGAACAAAGCTCTCAAACTTCCAGCTGAGGGAGCCCTCCCAGTGCAGGTTATGTTTATCAATACATCCAAATCCATCTGTTTCATGGTCAGCTGACAATCTTTCCAAACCTTATGAACTAGGTTTGAAAACTGCCAAGGTGAAACTAGCCAGGCCACACGGAAAAGGAAGTATTTATTTCTGTGCATTAATGAGAAGAGCTAAGAAAAGATAAAATTTACTTAGCTCAATAGGATTCAACAACTAAATGCAAATAACGTGCAACACTTACTCACCATCTGCCAAGAATCATCTGTTTTAAAGAGACTTAGCATAGCTCAACACAGTTAATTGTCCCACAGAGGAACCATTTTGAAAAAACAGGTTCTGTTCACCAAGGTTCTTCCTAAAAAACAATCAGATTTTTACTGGAGGCTCATGACTTCAAAACCCAGTCACTCGAGGATGGGATTCCTGGGCAAACTGGGGACCACAAGTCTAGCCAGATGCCACAGTTCACCTCAGATCCATATGCCCCTGCAATCCCACTGCCTCCCAGGAACACCAGAGAGGGATTTATCTCCCTAACGTCAGTCGTGAGATGAAACAAAACCTTAAAGCACCTTTTTTTGCCTTCTTTAACTATGGAGGATATCTAAGGTGATTAGACCAGACACAAAAATCCATAATAAAGCAATGAGAAGTTGAAGTGTCCTGTGTCCTGGAGCCTTCCAGGATAATTAACTCTGCATCTAGGCAGTGGCAGGTGGAACAACCCTCCCCACATCATTTCCTCTACACCCCATGTGGATGGGGAGTCTGGGCCAAGAGGCAAAGCTCTGAAAGAAGATTTTGGCTGAGCTAAGATTAACTAAATCATGAGCCCACTGCTGTGTGAGGGTGTGCAGACAGGAGCTAAAAGAAATAGGAGCAAGGGGGCAAGAAAGGAGGCCAGAGGAGAATACTCAGGGTAGCTTGGGCAGATACAAAAGATGCTTTTTGGAAACACGAGCAATGTTCACAATCCCAGTGCCCTGCCAGGGCAGAACAGAGCCAGATGGCATCCCACAACAGGCACCCAGAACACTCGAGGTCTGATACGAAACAGAGTTGTGGAAAGGCACAGATTTTCGTCAGAGGGGTTACATTTCACACTTTAATCCGCAGACACTGTAAAAACAAGAGATTGGGTTTTATTCAAATCTGCTGAGTAAGTCCTATTCCAAGGCGTTTCCAAGAGCCACTGAGCAATATCTTATGGAGGGGTTATTACTTTTATGTGGCTTAAAGCCACGAAGAGTGGGGCAGTTTGGAAGTGTGAGAGCTTCTCAGATAGGCTTCCTTTTCCCCCAAGGGATGAGTAATCAGGGTTCACATGACACCAGATTTAAAGGGTCACGAATTCAAGGTGCCAGATTACAATAGCACTGAGAACACACAGCTGTTTTCACCCAAAGGCTAGCTTATGGTTTTTTGCCTATTTTCCCAGACCTGCCATTGACTGGAAGTGACTCTAAAAGAACAGTGCTGCTCCAAACCGACCATGTAGCTGAGACAGTTCCCCTATCTGATCATCTGAGCAGTTTTTATCAGTCAGCCAGAAAGACGTCAGCCCTGCAGGGGATGAAGCGTGTGCATTAATTTCTTTCATGCTTTGTCCTTTGCTGCATCAGGAAATGGGAGCAGCAATCAGGTCTGTGTTGGTGGACGGGCAATTCAGCTCATGTCACATCTTGCAGCCACCAAAAGTTTAACAGGTTGAACCCTGACCTGTCTTCTGACCGGGCAGTTCCAGAGCTGTCAGACACACTAAAGCTTCCCTGCACTGCTGCAGAGTTTAAAAATGTTTTCTAAGGAGTCACTTCATACAGCGATGGCGTCAGCGGTACAAAATTAATTCAAAGAAGGAAATTCACATACCAGAACAGCCCTTGTTGTTTCGTCTTGTGCATCAGTCAACAATAAATCTCAGATAAAGCCACAAGAGGCATGAAGGATTGCGTGCAATCACTGGAGTGTACCCCAAGCTCTAAAAATGCCCCCTCGTTCACCTTTAATGTACTGAATTCCCAACCGGCCCCGGTTTGATTCTCAGCTGCAGATTTCCTTGACCTCTCAGTCACTTTGTCTCAGGCACTTTGTTTCCATTTGATGATGATGGAATTAATTTGGCCTGTGTGCTGGGATGCTTACTTACTGGCTGGAGCTCCAATGGCTTGAGAGAAATCCCACACAGCCTTGAACTTGAGCTCTCTTTTCATGAGGCACAGAGCAGAAGAGCTGGAAAAAATATATGTAGGCAGGAGAAAACCAAAGGAGAGTGACAACTGCAACTCTGCCCAGCAGAGAGAAGGTATGAATGCTCCTATAACTTGGCCCATCATTTTTTTAAAGTGTGTATGTCACTATGAAACAACCCCTGTGTAGGGATTTAATAATTTCTGTGAAAGGATGTGGATCTGTTTCAAGGTAATTTTCTACCACAGCTACTTCAGGACCACTTTCACATCCAGCTCCTTCTTTTTAAATTTTGCCTTCCTTCAACAGGTTGGCCAGTTCAACAGTGCAGAAAACCTGTCGTGTTTGGTTCTGAGTTGCAGAGTAAAGGTCAGTGGAAGTGTAGGTGCCTGTTTAGAAAATATTCAAACCTGCTGTGCTCAGCTTGAGTTTCTCAGTTTCCTTTCACTGCTGCCTTCAAACGGTGAACCCAGGTGACTGTAGAGCAGCAGGGACAGAGTGTGAACTACCCAGAGCAGCTGTGGCTGCCCCTGGATCCCTGGAAGTGTCCAGGGCCAGGCTGGACGGGGCTTGGAGCAGCCTGGGGTACTGGAAGGTGTCCCTGCCCATCAGGACTACCTAACACACTAAATGTAGGCTGGTGCTGGGATTTGAGAAACAATTTGTCCTGGCTTTTGCTAGTAAGAAAAAATACCACCAATCCCTCTGTGGCTGACAATGACAAAATGAAAATTTGTGTTCAAATTCTATTGAGTCTAGCAACAGCTCTTCAGCGTCTCGAGAAAGGACAGAGAATCACAGAACCATGAAGTCTGGAAAAGACCTTGAGACCGTCGAGTCCAGCTGTCAACCCAGCACCATCACTGTGCTCATCATTAGCTCATGTCCTCAAATGCCATATCCACACGTTTTTGAACTCACCCAGAGAATCCACCTCTGCCCTGGCCAGCCTGTTCCATGAAGAAATTTTTCCTGCTGTCTGATCTAAGCCCACAGTGCTGAGGGTGAGGGCAATGTTTCAGTGAAATCATTTTGCAAACAACAAACAACTTGCTGCTTTGCACCAAGAGAGTGGCACTGAAGTGAAGTTAATGCCAAGGCAAGGTGAGATTTGCATTTAGGATCACATAAGTGGGTTCTACCCCACTGAGGATGATGGAGCAGTGGCAGTACACAGAGACATATCCAGCCCTGCTGCTTCCTGCCACAGCAAGGACTTCATGCAGACATTTTCTGTCTGCCTCAGGTTTTGGATTTGTATAAAGTTAAAAAAACAAACTGCAGCTGAATCAAAACTGCTGCGTTTCACAGGGCTTCTAAGAAAGCTCTGGGGATTATGGCTTCCTTACTGTTTTGACACAGAACTTTACCTCCGAGCAGCTTCTTTAGAAAATAGTCTAAAGTTTGCTCAAGAAGTAACAAATGTTTTGACTAAACCAGTCTGAGCTTGAAACCAAAGTATAAACTCAAGAAGTATATGTAGTTTCAGATCCCATGTAAACATTTCAAATGGACTTTTAATTGAGCTCTCTTTATTTCCTCTCACTTCCTTGAGAAACAGACTATTTCATATTTTAGAAAGACAACTTACAAAAAAATAAGACACTCGAGGTGTCCACAGCCACAGTTTCAAAGCTCCATAGGAGAAATGCATGTTTCTGCCACATGTATACACCTGATTTACTTCCGGCAAGGATTTTCACACACAAAAGTGCACATTACATGAATGCAGCGTGCCTTTCTTAATCCTGAAAGCGCCGCTGCGTTTCACTTCTGGTGTTTTCTCTTTTGTCCCTGGGACAAAAAATGACACAAAAATGATTTCTTCCCCACCGTCACCTTCTGTGGAAAAAAGGGATTCTATTTCAGTGCCTGGTACATGGGGGCCTTGGAGAGTTCTGCTGTGATGGTGTGTGAGCTGAGTTTATTTGGTCATATATTATTCTCACTTGATATTTACGTGCTGCTGTACTGTGGGAGAAATTAATCACGCTGCATTTATCAGAGATAAGCTAATCCAACCAAAGCCCGTGGTTTAGCAGGCACAGAGCTTCAGAGGACAGCAGTAAATTATAACTGGATTTGATTAAGAGGTAATTAGCTAAACCTGTTTACCTTAACCTTTGCTGCAACTGTTGTTTTTACTAGGAGAAGAGTGTCATTAGATTGTGCCTGGGATACGAGTTATGGAGCGTACACCACTTCTCACTGTCCAATTTTCATCTGTTATTCAAGGAAGAGGTAGAAAGGTCAGGATCAGATTGCTATTGTACAATCCTCCTGAGATGAGAGCAGAAAGTTTCCTTGACAGAGACAAAATAAGCCATGAAGAACAGTAGTTTATTTTTCAGTAGGATGGAGGGGGAGTCAAAAGAACACATGTCTACAGCCCTAGACAGACTTTTGCAATAATTCAACTGTCTCAGTAAATTTGAGAGCCATTTGAACTCGCTGAGCATTTTGCAGAAACAGGGAAGAGTAATGCAAATTTGCTGCAGACTGCAAAAAATAGAAAAGAACTGGGTGGATATATTTTCCAGTGCACTGCATTTTCATAAATTATTTCTAAATGTATTCACTCAAGGGAATTAAAAGACCCATAGGAAAACAGGCCTTAAATTGCTTTATAGTCATTTAATTGACCAGTTTAGATAACTTAGTTAAAATAAGGGTTTAGATCAGCCCGAACTCTCGGCTTATTCATAGCATTCACCTAATTTGTAATCACATTTGAGAACGGTGTAGATTTCTGCTCCCTGCCTGAGGGAACATCAGCTTCATAACAGAAAGCAGATAAAGTAAAGTTGGTTACTGAAGGACAAGAGATAAGCTCGGTTTACAGTTTTTTGGTTAAGCACATACAGATTTAATTCCCCAGTTTTGATTCCCAGAACCATTCTAAAAGAGCACTCACCTACACACACACAGATAATGGCTTTTACCCAGCTTGAAACAGGATGGTGGCTTCAGATCACATCTTCAGCCTCAGGTTTTCCCATGAGCTCCTTCACATCCCAGAAAAACAAAGGAGGTTTACAGCAAGCCCACAAGATCTCACCTCAGCCAAGCTGTTTCAGGGTGAGGAGAGAAAGCCTTAAAGCTTTAAAGCATTACTCACCCAGCAAACCTATTTTTGGCTTACCCCAACAGGCCTCAACCTCTAAGATCCTCAGCCTGTACTGCAAAAAAAAAAAAAGGCAATTTCACACACAGTTCAGGCGTTTAAGGGGCAAAAAGGATGCACCAGTTACACACATGCTCATGTAAGCTCAGCCATAAAGCTGATGATTTAACTGCATTTTTCTACCTGAGAACAGTTGTTGTTGCTTATCTTTGCTTTAGCCTGCCCAGCTAAGAAGAAAAAACTGTACAGTGTAGCCTGATTCTTACTCAAAGGAATATCACTTATTCCTTAAGCAGAAAAGTGTTATGGGTCGCCCATCTGGTTTCCTGAAATCTTATTGGCACCCAAGGAGAGAACTACTTGAAATATGGTAGATTCTTGCAAAAAAAAAAAAAAGGGATTGACTTGCTGCTCCATGAGCTTCCTGTGTTGTTCAGCCTTTGTGAAGCACTCCAGACCTCACATCTGGGGGTTTGAACTGCTCCTGATCGTCCCAAGGAGCAGAGTTTTACATCCCCTGGCATCGTAGGCAGCCCAGTTTGCACCTCCACTGGCTAATCCCTGAAGTGGCTAAAGCTGATCTTCCACGTTGGTATTGGGAGTGTCAGTGTTCTGAGCCACAGGAAGGGGTTTATAGGCTAAAAACGGTCTATTAATGGCATATTGTTAAAATTTCTTTGGAACAGAGAAATAAGTGCTCTGTCTTTTTCCAGCTGCAGGGGTTTTGTCATTCCTGGTCAGATTTGCTCTTCAGTGGAGCCTCTGGACAGAGAAAATAGAAAACACTGGAGATAACATGTTTATTATTTATTTATTGGGTAGCTTTCTTCTTTACGTCAAAATATGAGACTAAAGGTGAGAGGGAAATTGTTCTGTGTGTGCACATGCACAAGTGAGCCTTCTATGCAGGCAGTAACTTGATTTCCTCTCCAGGTGGAACTGACTAAAATTCACAACAAGAACAGTTTGGAAATCAGGTTTTTTTAGCACTGTAAAGAACCCCAATTCACTTCACAAAGTAATTTTTTTTTATGGAGGTAGGAATTTCACTTAACCCTAGGAATTGTTTTAAGCATCAAAATTCAAAGTGTCTTATTCTGAGGTTTCCACATGAATTAGAAACGTTCATAAGTCTCACGGGTGTCAGGTAAATTGCTGATATCTCACAGGCACTCTCTTCTCCTCAGGAAGTGGCATAAAAGTCACTTGATACAAGCTCAGTTGCTGAAACGCTGTGATTACAGTGATTCCTGCCAAATCATACGGGCTTGTTCTTCCCTTGATATGAGATTTCAAAAGGAGGGAATCATCTTTTCATTCTTGGGTTGGAGAGCACCCAGCTCAGAACTGTTCTTGCTTCTGGCCAGTAGCGTTGCACAAATGAAAGCAATAAAATAGCTTCAAATAATAAATAATAAAATAAGTATTATAATAATATAATAAGTTTTAAAATGTTTTATAATTCCATAATAAAAATGCAATGAAATGCAATGTCCCTTTGGTGTGCATTTTGCTGTGACCAGACATAAACAAAAAACAGGTATCAGTACAAAGTCAATACTACTGTCTTCCAACCCACAAGATTAAACAAGATGCTAGCTCCAGACCTTTTTTTAATTTTTATTTTTTCATGAAGCAAAGCAATTAATTTTGAAATCAGTTGTGTTTGGATAAAACTCTGTGTTCTTAGAAAGGCCTTCCTAAGTCCTAGCATCTTTAGTGGAACAGAAATCCATGCCAGTATGACAATATTAATAAAGTCCATTAAATATGGCCAAGATTTGATATTCATCATAAATATTAATGTTTAAAGGCAGAAGGGCAGATCTCAATTAGAAAAAGGAAAAGTTTAAATGTTTTTTACGTAAAATTTTATCATTTCTGTTAAGAATTTAGAACTAGTGTACTCACATTGGGTTTGATTGTTGGCTCCTGATTTTTTAGGCTACGTGGGTCAAATAAGGAGGTTTTCACTCATTTAGAAAGAAAAAATTCTACTAATTTCAATAAAATAAATATTTTAAAAACCCAGTAATAACTACAGAAGTGAGAAAGAGATATTGTGAGTCTAAGTTCATGTGTGTCTCTTCTTTTCATCCCCTGTGCAGCCAACTGAGCATTCAGAGCACCAAAGATTACCTTTTGTGACAGAAAAGTATTGTGAGGGGACGTATTTTGGCTGTTCATTAAAGAGGTTTTATTGGAAGCAGTAAGGCATTTCATGCTGGTTACCCCTTTTTTATGTGTGCTCAGCTTCCATTTTTCATTTAGTATTGTTAATTATTCCTCACGTTGGATGAGTGAACTGCATTTGCAGTTGCTCAGGTCCTTTGAGTGTGTGACTACAGACCCGCGCTGGAATCATTTCACATTTTCCCTTGCATCAGCAATTTTGTGCTGAGTTTCGAAATCCTTGGATGCTTTTATTAGACTCCTTTTTTTCCTTTGTAAGCCAGATCCTTTAAACAAGATTAGTCAAGGCTGAGCCTGTGCCACTGGCTGCCAGTGCCAGTTCATGGGGATGTCTGGTGGCAGAGTTGGTTTTCATATACATTTCCACTGCTGTTTTCCATCCAGGAGCAGGAATTCGTGAGCCTTGCATTTTCTCTCATGTCTCCACTTCTTATGCACTCTTTTAAAGTACTTTAAAAGTACTTTAAAAGTTGTTTATGGGACAACAACTGGAAACTCCTTCTTACATCAAGATAATCACCAAATGCATTATTTCTCTCACTTCTAGACCAGCAACTTCCAAGGACAATCAATGCTCAGAACAAGAAAATTTAATTTTAAATCATCCTTGATACATCTGGCAAAGAGGTGTTGAATATTCTACACTCAGAAATTCAGGCACATCATAAAAGCAGAAGAAAGTATCACATTAGTCTGGTGAGGGAAAACCTCTCTCCTTCAGGTGTTCACCAGTTAAGGGCTCTTGAATCGAGGAAAATCGGAAAAATTAAAGTAGGTGGGATTGGGCAAAGAAGAGTGGCTGTGGATTTCCATGCAGATACAGACCCGAACTTTCAGAAGTCGTGGGTGTGGCAGACAAGGTAAATTATCGGTTGCAGCCTCCAGTTTGGTGTACTTAGTACCTGAAGTCCAGTGCACCTGACTGTGCTGGTGGTGACTCCAGGGGGAGGAGGATGCCTGCTGAATTCAGGCAAAACCCAAAAAATGCCTGCTGAATTTAGACAAAGCCTGAAAACACCTTTCGATCCCAAGAAATCTCTGCCCAGGTCTCAGAGAACCAGATGCAGAGACTCTTGTGGATGCTGTGGGAGAACAGTGTGAGCTGCAAGAGGAATTGCACCCCCAAACAATAGCTGCTTTAGGCATTATGAAGCACTGAGAGAAATCTTGTGGCTTCCTGGCTTCCAGGACAGTGACACTGCTGTCAGCCTCCTATTTGCCATAGCAAATGTCATGCTGAGCTGCATCTCTACACCCATTTTCTGGGGGCAAGTCTCATCCCGCCCAACTCCATTCACTGAAAACCCACAGTCTTGCCTAAACCAGCAGCCTCTTCTTCCTCTGTGGTCAGAGGGAAGAGACATGCCCTTCTCATGACTGATTCGTCCTGTCCTAAGGCAAGGATGGGTGTGAAAAATCCCCTCTGGAGGTGTCTGCTTCTCCTCACCCAGTTCCCAGCCAGTGCAGCTCAGCCCTGTGTCTTCCCCTGGCATGCCACCAGTGTCATATGGGAATCACAGAATTATTAAGGGTGGAAAATTCCTCTGAGACCATTGAGTCCAACCGTTCCCCCCGTGCTATCAAGCCCATCACTAACCCACGTCCCCAGGTGTCACATCTACACGTCTTTTGAACACTTCCAGGGCTGGTGGCTCCACCACTGCCCTGGGCAGCCCATTCCAATGCTTGCCAGCTCTTTCAGTGAAGAAGACATCCCATGGAAACCTCCCCTGGCAGAACTTGAGGCCGTTTTTCCTCGTGTCCTATCGCTTGATACCTTGGCGAACAGATTCTCTGGAAACTCTAAGGAAAGATGAACCACTGCACGTGATAAGAGCTCGGGGAGAAATGTTTTCTCTCACGATCCTTCTCATCCCCAGAAATGTCCCTGAAAATGTCATAGTGATCAAGGCACCCGCCCTGTGTTCCAGCTGCAAGGAAGGATAGGACAAACTGAATTTCTTTCGTGGTATCAAAACTAGACTCACTGTCTTAGCACATCCCTGTCTGTCCCCTCCATGCCACTGCCACTGTGTGCACATGGAAGCTGCTGACTGCCCTCACTCCACAGCAGAGCTCACCACAGATAAATAACTTGGGCCAGCAAACTGGGTGCAGTCAACCCTGGCTGATGCCAATTATTCCAAACATGAACAGTTGCTAATTACATCTTGAAAATCACAATATTCTGCAGCAGTGCACTATGAAAACTTCAGAAAATCACTCTGCAAGCTTAAAAGGATGTTTAAAAGCCTCTCATTTGCTAGCAAAGAGAGGGTGCAATTAATTCAAAGACTTGTCAGACTGCAGGCTAGCTTCAGGCTTGGTCTGAAGACAGCTTGTTCACAGGCAAGGCTTTTTGGACTGCTTTAAACAAATACGTTTTGTTTCCCACTGGCTTTCCTAGATGGAGAAATCAGAAATAATAATAATAATAATTATTATTATTATTATTATTGATGACAAATTTTTAAGCAGTCTGGCATGCAGAGATGGGATCCATACTAAAACGCTGCTCATTATTTGTGCTCAGGTACATTCCATAAGTGGAGTGAAGTTCCAAGTATTTCAGTCCCTGAGTTTCAGAAGTGTTAGTCAGACTTATTCTCTTAATTTAATTAAAATGCCATGAGAAACTTCAGGGAGGGTCTTGGGAACCACTATTTAAGGAGAGGTTTTAATCTCTGTTTCCAAGGCATTCTCTGTCCTAGCCTGGTCTCATGCAGAGATAAAACCACTGAATTACAAAATACAAATATTTGTGGGATTTCAAGATTCTTTGCTTTTTGCTCCAAACCTAATAGAAGAGAAAGCTGAGCTATGAGTTTGCAAGATTTTATTGTTCCTTTCCTTTTTTTTTTTTTCATCCCCATAAATGTAAAGACTCAGCTGTAAACATCTACACATTGATAATGCTTCTGAAAACCAGATCAGAAAAAAAATACTCCTGGCAAATTTAGGGACTTGAGTTCCACTCACCTGGGTCCTCTAACATGAATTTCTTTTCCCACAGCCCATTTCCCACCCATGTCCCTTCACATTCTTCTGAGCCACAAAAGGCTCAGAAAGGGCAAGAACACATCCCTTCCTGTGGGAAATATCCCTGTCTTTAGGAACCACCACAGCACACCTCCTGTCTCCCTCACCTGGCCTCGACATAGTCAGAAGAAAAGCCATCATTCACAGATTTGTTGCCCAGGTCATCCTTAATCATCAGGACAGCCGCAGTGGTCAGCAAAGAGCTAGAGGGAGTGAGGACAGCTCTGGGAGCCCGACTCCCACCCAAGGCTGGGTCTGCCCCTGCCTTGCCAAAGGCAAAACACAGGCGTGGCTCAGAGCACAGCCCAGGAGCTGGTCAGAGGCTCCGCTGGGGTTGTGTGGGTGGAGCAGAGCATCCAAACCAGGGTGCCTGAGGGCTCTTCTGCTCCAGAACCCTCGGGGTGTAACCGCAGGGGCAGATCTGGCTTCCTACACCCCAGTTAGTGGTGCCTTCCCTGCTGCAGTGCACAGAGCTCTCTTGCTGCCTGGAAAGGCACTTCCTCACAGGGCCTGTTCAGTGCGTCCATTCTCGTGATGGTTTGCTGCTTTTTTGCAGAAATCAGTTTCAATGCACTGAAATGCAGGGCATTTGAATTCTTCCCTGTCCTGCTCAGCTCTGCTGCCAGGGTCAGGTGTCCACGGGTTCAGGCTCAAGTTTGGGCCACACTCACTTTTCTTCCCGTGAACAGATAGTCAAAGGACATGGAGAAAGGGTTTTAAACTAAAAGAGGAGAGATTTAGGCTAGATGTTAGGAAGAAGTTCTTTACTCAGAGGCCCTGGCACAGGGTGCCCAGAGGAGCTGTGGCTGCCCCTGGATCCCTGGCAGTGCCCCAGGCCAGGTTGGCGCAACCTGGGATGGTGGAAGGTGTCCCTGCCCATGGCAGGGGGTGGAATGAGACAGACTTTAAGATCCCTCCCAACCCAAATCAGTCTGGAATTCTCTGATTCTCGTGGTATTTCTCTACTAACAGTGATTTGGTGAGACCATGTGGCACTGCGGGAGGATGGCACCAGAGAGGGGCACACTTAGAGGGTGCTGTGGCCTGGTGAATTTCTGGACACACCCAATGCCCAGGAAAAGTAACGAGTTTAAAAATAGTTTATATAACAAAGGGAAATCCAGCAGGTTTCTTGAGTGTCACCATTTAAATCTGAGAACATTAGAGGACCCAGGTGAGTGGAACTCATCTCCCCACCCCTCTGAGAACAGCTCCATGATGTCTGTTCAGAGGAGGTTCACAAGACCATCCTTGACAAGGCTACACCCACTTCATAGCATGCTGTTATGGCTCTCTCACCACCCTGACAGCATCCCCTGCTGCAGGTCCATCTGCCAACTTAAACTGCTCAGAAACAAGCTCTGATCTTTTCCTCCCCATCCCTTCTTCTTCCTCAGCTTGATTTCCAGCATCCTCATGGGTGACTCCTCCACCTTCCCATCAAAAGTTCATACCCTGAGCACTGCTTCAGTCCGCACTCTGCAGGTCCTGCCCTTCACCCGCCACCTCCAGTTTCAGAACATCTGAAGATTTAATCCTTCCTGCCTACGTCTTATTTAGGACTGTATCATCCTGGGGAATGTCTACACACAGGGGTGGTGTCAGGCAAGCACTGGCTTTCCAATGCAGGTGGGCATGAGGCAGCTGAGCCTCAAAACCCTGCAAAGGCATTTAAGGAGTGCTGTGCCCAAGCCAACGTGGCCTTCTCACCTGCCCAGACACCTATTACAGCTCTTCCTTTGGCCATGGCACCAGCTGTGTCGCTGTAACTCACACCTCTCCACTCAAAATATTGCTTCTGGTGATCATGCCTGGTATTCCAGCAGCAGCATCATTCTCTACATCCTTCTCCTCCTCCTCCTCCTCCTCCTCTTCATCAGACATGAATGTCTTCTTGCAGCCATCATGCCTGACATCTCGTCACACGGAAAGCAGGAAGGAGTTGTTAAAGTTGTAAGTCAGACCCACAATGCTCAGGAAAAAGACCCATGGGACTGTTTTGGAAAGCATGAAATTAATCACCAGATTTAGAGTCACCTTCTCACTGGTTTTGCCTTCACAGTCATGGAGAACTCAGGCTAAATTCATTAAAGTGTGCCTTACAGAGCACTTTGAAGCATCTGGATGTTTCAAGGTTTTGCTACTTAAAACTCACCCTTTGATTAATTTAGAAGGGTTTTTTTTTTAATTTTACTTTTCTACCATTATTAACCACAAGAAAGCATGTGCAACGTACAAGCAAGCAGCCTGACACACTAAGAACTTGTTAAACTGCAGATTTTGAATCTTCTGAGGTTAAACAGTTCACTAGAGCATGGAATCACAGAGTCATGAAATGGTTTGAGCTGGGAGGGACCTTAAAGCCCATCCAGTGCCACCCCTGCCGTGGCAGGGACACCTTCCACTGTCCCAGGCTGCTCCAAGCCCCAGTGTCCAGCCTGGCCTTGGGCACTGCCAGGGATCCAGGGGCAGCCACAGCTTCTCTGGGCACCCTGTGCCAGGGCCTGCCCACCCTCCCAGGGAACAATTCCTGCCCAATATCCCCTCTAACCCTGAGCTCTGACATTTTAAAGCCATTCCCTGTGTCCTGTCCCTCCATGCCTTGTCCCCAGTCCCTCTCCAGCTCTCCTGGAGCCCCTTTGGGACCTGGAAGGGGCCCTAAGGTCTCCCCAGAGCCTTCTCCTCCCCCAGGCTGGACATTCCCAGCTCTCCCAGCCTTTCCTCACCGCGGCCAACACGAAAATTAAAACCAACGGGTGCCAACAGTATTTCCTCCATGTTCTTTTTGAACAACGAACGGCAGCTGCTTTATTTGTTTGCGGGGAGCTCCCAGGTCCCTCGGAAGGTTTGGGAAGAGCTTGTTTTCCCTGCTCCTGCCTGCCTTTCCCCCCCGAGCACGCGGGGTCTGCGCTGCAGGATCGCGTTGCAGCCTTGGCTGCGCGTCCAGGCCTGGAACCAGATGAGTTACTCCACCACAGTTTCTCATGACATCTCGGTAATTAATGCCCCAGATCTCACTCCATCTCCCCTCTGAGGAGCGCAGCTCTGATTTAATTGCCTCATAATGTATACTCAAAATGAATACTCGCCTAATTGTCCCTAGGCAGATCCTTGGATGAAAGTCTGTGAGAAAGCGTATGGGCCGCAACACTGAGTGAGAGCCCACAAAGCACAATAAAGCACAAGCTTGTAACTCTTTGTAGCTCTCTAATGCCGTCAAAACAATACATTTATTTTTTAAGATATTCAAGAAACAAATTAAGGATAAAATCTTGCCACATCCTCTGTTTCCTCACCCCCTCAGCTGTACAAAATAAGGTCTTGAGGCAGATTTCATGGATTCATAAGATCATTAAGGTTGAAAAATATGTTTCGTTAGTGTAACAGCTTCCACAGGAAGGGATAAAGTTTCAAAGCACAGTGTGATGCTTGAGCTGTGCTACTGCAGTTTGTGGGGCAGAATTGTCATTCAAAGGTTTTTAATAAGCCCGTTAAAGGGCAAAAGTCCTGAGTGAGGTGAGTTACCAGAGATTTGATACCTGCAGCAACAGCAGTGTTCTATCAATAACCTCCAGCCATTGTGCCAAGGCTGCAGATAAATAATGCACCCATGGAAACCACACTGTAAATTAAAACCCTGTGAACACCAAAGATTACAGTCAATTGTTCAATATTCAGTAGGATTCAAAATTATTCAAAAGTGTGCTTGGCATCCCTGGTTCTAAACATCACCACAGCTCAAAGATCCAAGGCCTTTCTCTCCAATCAGTGGGTGCATTAGGGTTATAAAATCACTGATTTCTACCTGTCTTAGTTTGCTCACACAAGTAATGTTGTTTCCATAATTTCTGTGCTACAAAGAGTTCCCTCTGGACTGGCTTCTCTCTCTGCCTTCTATTCTATGCGAAATACAGACCCAAGCCCACCCCTGGATCCTCATTTTTGCATTTGTGGGCAGAAACCTACATTAAAACTCCTAACCTACGATGCAAGATCAGACTAAAGACCATGGTCAACTGCTTACAAAGGTTTTTAACCAAGTAAAAGAAAGAAAAAGTCTCATTTTCATTTCAATTTTTGAATGTTTTTTTTTTCCTAACAGCACACCTGAATGTTTCACTTTTAAATGCCTTTTTGTTTGCTTGCTTTCTTGGGCTGAAAATGGGTTAAATTAAATATTAATTAAACTGCTGTCTAAGCTACAACTTTTTTTTTTTTCCTTTCGCTTGAAAAATTCAAATATATCCAGGCCAAATGTATCCAGCCTTTCACTCCCCCCCCAAAAAATTGTGTTTTCAGCTTCTCAGCCCATCTGTAGAGATGAAACACAACCATTCTTACAGTTCTTCACAGCAAAATCCATCCTGGGTTGTAGTCCCATCTCACAACCATGATTTAAAGGAGACTTCAGTACACACTCAAAATCCTAAGATTGCCCAGCTGATCCCTCCAAAACCTTGCATGGATGATGTTCTGAATCACAGAAATGCACAGAGTTTGGTTGTGCTGCTCCAAACCCACAACTGTGAACAAGTGCAGGTGACAGGAAAACCCAGATTCAGCCCAAAACTTGATCTGTGGTGCAGATTCTGGTGTTGACTGATTGCACACCTCGGGGCCCTCCTGAATCCATGGTAGAACATCCCCAAATTGCCACGGGACAGCAAGTTTGGGTGCTGCTACAGTGCAGAAATCAAACTTTCTTAAACTGCTTTAATTACAAATGTCTCGTAATAGTCTGTATCCTAACAGGTTTGTTGTAGGGTTTTTTTTCTTTTTCCTTTTCAAACTGCTTGAAAATCTCATTTATCCCCATATCATACATTAGAAGTAAATCTGCTAAAAGGTGAGCTTTTATTAACACAACCTTGGTAACTGTTCAAGGAACTCTGTGCATAATATTTAACAAGAAAACAAAACCACTTGGCCGAGCACTCTTTTAAAAACGGACTAAAACTCATGAATTAGATTTGTTGGTAATTCAAACGGCAGAAATATTACCCTGTCTGCAGTCTGTTATGAGACATTACATATGCTCTGCTGGGAGTCAGACGAATTTAAAGAACAGGGCTTGTAACTTCATTTACTTCAAAATGCAGTTCATGCAGAGTACACATGTAATGTGCACTTACTATGATGTTAAGTGCTGGAAATGAGCTGTTGCTGTGACTTGGAGAGGTATGAGGGGGTTCTCCTCCCACCTAAAATGAGGATTTTGGCAGACATTTCTATTCCAGTTGTTTCTGCATGGGCTGGGAGCTCACGAGAAAACCCCAGCCATTCTCTCAGCAAGGAATTCAAAACTATATGCAAACACCAAAAATTTGCTCCTTAAATTTGAACATCTTGATGGGAGCAAAAAGATGCTGAGCAATGCGGGCAGAGGAACACAGATGTTTTTATTTCTGAACGTTTTATTTATTTTATTTTTGAGGATACATTTGACTGTGACTCCATGATGGTCTGTCTCTATACTACCTTTATCCCAATATCAGATCACCACCTCATCAAAAAATTGCAGTTGGGAGGGGATTTTTTAAAGAAAATGGCATGACTATGGAAGAGTTCCCTCCAAATAAAACCAGTGTGGACAGCTTTTCTTTTTTTTCTTTTAGAGCTTTCTCTGATAAGTCAATTCCCCATAAGAATTTTCTATAGAAACAAATTGTTTTGTGTTGTAAAGTACTGGAACAATGTGGATTGACAAAACTTCAAATTCCTTTATTGCAAATTTTTTAATGAAAATATTCCTAGCAATCATTACAGAACTAAAAAAGATAAAAAATTAAAAAGTAGTGATGAAATCTTTGTTCTTCTGAGATGCAAAAACAATTACGATTTTGCTTTTATTTCATTAAACTTTAGAAGGAAAATTTCATGTTGTCAAGGGAAAAAAAGGAGGGAGAGGTATTTAATCTCAAGTCAGCTCTCAAGCTTTCAAGGAACAAAGAAAATTGAAATTTTAATCTCCTAGCAAGTAGGAGGCATTGTAAAGTTGTGTACATTGGAAAAATACTGCTGCACAGTATATTGCTACCAGCACACTAACCTGGAAAATTAGGAAAGAAAAGTTCCCCTTATGATAAAGAAGAGAGATTTTACAAAACTGATGTCTTTTTGTCTACATTGGAACTAAGTTTTTTGGTCTTCTGTGCTGCTATTCTTATCATAGATGGAGGGGTTGTGGGGGACAGTGTTATATTTTTTAATTAGTCACGTGGAAGCAGATTATTTAGATAATTCAAATTATCTATAATGTGATTTAGGGTGTAATTCAGATTTGTCCATTCTGAAGTTATCTAAAATTAAATTGAAAGCTTTTTATTCAAAAGACAACTTAGATAAGCCACTCGTTTTCTCTCTCTCCCTCTCTCCTGAAGCACACAGGTTCTGTCAGCTTTTTTCTCCACAGCAAGCACAAAACATTTGTTTCCCAGCATATGATGAACCCCCAATATCATTGCCACAAAACAAAGAAATTAATACCTTGAGAAAAAATTATTAGCCTAATTTTTCCATGTAATATATATCTTTCATATTTCAATAGGTTACTTTTCACAGGAAATGCCAGACAAGGAGAAGGAATAGTTATGAGATAAATAGATGCTATTCTGCAAAGCCACTGTACTTGGCAGTAGAGAGCTTTTCAAGAACATCTCTGAAGAAGAAATTCAAATATGGTAGAAAGAGCCACCAGAATAGAAAAGAAACAATTACAAATAGAGGCAAAATTATTCCAATTTGATGAGATGAGAGAACACTCAGAGGATTTGGAAAAGCTACATTTATACACCAACCTGACAGGTGAAAGAGACAAAAAACTGTAGGTACTGCAAGAAATAATGTCTTACACAGCAGGAAAACAACTCATAAAAAAAAAATCTGGTGACACCATGGAGAGATCTGTGCAAATATCATTTGAAATGTGCAGGGACAGATGTGGGGGTTTAAGGATATGCAAAGCACACGTGCATAAAATTAAACTAAAGGGATTATGGAGTCACTCAGTAAATCAGTGGAGAACTCATGTGCAACACTGGCTACTGCAAAAGACTTAACAAAAGAAGGGTCTCAAAAGAATGGCATAAAAACATGAAAAAGGCTCCATAAGAAGAGAAACTGGAAATATCTGGCATACTTATTTCGAGAAGATAACTGATAGACACATTTCAAGAGTGCATTGACTGGAGGAGAGGTTGCCTCGTGTTTTCTCAAAATAATTATAAAACCTCAGACCATTCAATGACCTGGCAGTAATTAATTAAAGGCTATAATACTTTATCCTACACAATACAGTAATAAAGCTGTGAAATTGATTGTCACTGGGCAGTATTGCAGCCCAAAACATATCACGGGTCCAAAATGCATAATACTTCCTGCAAGTAATGTAATTGCCTGAACTGATATAAAAAGCAGTTAAGCCACTCTTAGTGAGACTCCCATTCTCCCCAGAATCACAGCCACTCTTACAACACTTTTAACTGGTCACACAGGTAATTGTATATCCCTATATGTAATGTAAGCACCTCAGGTTACTCATGAACCCAGCTGGGCCCATTATAACATTCCAGGCCAAATATTATATCTTTATTATACATTAGAATGAATAAGTTCATGGAAACATCTTGCTTTCCAAATTAAAATTAAAGATAACCATTATTGTTGTTCTACTTTCACCAGAGAAAGTGAATAATTTATAACAAGTACAATAGGAGGAAAGTAGTTCGAGTAATAAAATTCTTAGATTAATCAATTTATCTTCATTTTGTGTGTATGAATTCTAAACCGCCCAGCTCTTAAAATCTGAAATTATATGATAAATTATAATTAGGTGTGGGGGTTGGTTCTGTTGTAGATTGGGGTTTGGGTGTTTTTTTTAATATTGAACTGAAGATGTTTCACAGGCATTCTGTTTGATTCTTTGGAAAATCAGCAGCAAAACGCAAGGTAAATTTATTTCACTGTTCATGCACATATCTACACTTGCTCAATAGTCAAAAATTATTCTGAAAGTACATTTCTTCAGTTTGGCCCTGGAAAACTCTTCTTATACATTCAAAAGTTACCTTACACAAACCTTCCCGTAAGCTGATTTCAAATTTGTCCAGATTACTTGGCAATGTGTTTATTCAGCAGAAAAACTGAGCAAATGGATGCAATGCATTCTCAAACAAAATTCATTTTTCAGTAAAGACTCCCAAGAAAATGTTGCAGTATGCACCCACGTGATATTGAGCTGTCACCCAAACTGCATAATTGCACTAATTCTTGGTCCGAGGGACCTCCCACTGGGAAATGCATCTCTCCATACTAATGAAGCCCAGCACAAAGTGCAACTTGGGCATTTGCATATTAATGGCTTTTGTGCACGGGGCTGTTTATTCAGCACGCCAGAAACACTGAAAAGAAGGTGTTAACAGAAACCTTTAGCCAGAAAGAGACAGGGTTAATTAGGACATATGGAATGGGATCTGAGTAACAAGAGACATTAAAATTAACCCTGTTTATCCAGCTGTAGCGGGACAAGGGAGGGGCTGGGGGAAATCCCTTCTTTGACCCCCACAAAGGCCTTTTCTGCCACAGGATTTAGGGGCAGTATTTTCCCACTGGCGCAGCTCCACCAGTGGCTGGGGTGCTGGCATGGAGGAGGTGATGTGGATCCACCAGCCCCTCCACCCCATGCCTGACTCCTCCCAAAACCTGTGAGAGAATCGAAACACGGGAGTGATCCTGACAAGGTGAAATTATCTATAAAAGTAGCAGCAAGATATTTTTGGCAAAACAATACGAGTTTCAGGCCAAATCTATAAATATATGCCCTGACCTGCACATTATACAGGCATTTTTAATGCTGAAGCACTTGAGGAGACCTTGAGGACAATCAGGGACTCTAGTTAAGAGCCTTCATCCATGCCAGGGTCTTCCAGGATTTTTGGGAGAAGATAATTGAAGGCTTGTTATGATTAACCTAATGTCATAGTGAGAGGAAAAGGCAAAATAAAATTAACAAAATGATGCCTGAGTCTTGTAGCAGCATACTTTGATAATTCCATAATGGTATTTCAGACGCTGTGCTATAACTTTGTTTCAGGACAGGATGAGAAAAGAGCTTTTTCTTCCCTTTTAAGTAGACTATGCTCAGTGACTCGTTTCTTATTTAACATTTTTTCCTAAGTATGTTAAATGTATTGCTCCTTGCTAAGTTCTGTGGAGAATGACTTCACCCCAGGGTCACAGAAGGAATAGTTGGCCAGTATTTCCAGTAGCTCGGTTCTCAGATGTTGCTGCCCTCTTTGCTCACAAATTGGTAATTGATTACTACAATCAAGGCAAGAGCAGAGCATTTGGTTTCTCCTCAGTTTGGTATTTCATACATGCATTTCAGACCTTGAAAAAGCTTTTTTTTTCTTTTTTCATGCCCTAAAGCTTGTTTCTTTTAGTACTTTACCAGCTGATTTAACACATACTATAGCTCCTCCGTACAAAGTTTTTTATTTCCATTCCTATATCTTCCTACTTACAACAACACTGTTGCTACCATATTTCAAAGCAGATTTTAAAACTGGATGTTCAGTTCCAGTTTCTAACAGAAGACTGATGCTTTTCTTATCACATCTGGAAAGGCTTTTTTTTTTTTAAAAAAAAAAAAAAAAGGTTTATTTTGCCTTGTTTTTTTATTCTGGTGTGTGCCAGTAAATGCATAGCTCATCCAGTGTAAGCAGAACTACATATGACTGATTGATAAGAGGCCTCTGCTTGCTCAGAAGCAATGTATCTGTCATCCTGGAGGAAGGGAAAATGACAGAAATGACAGCCAGCATGTAGGATGAGGATACCGAGAGAGCTGCTCTGTTCCTTGATCATAATGCCAGTAAAATGGAAAAGAAAAAAAAAAAAATTTGAACTGAAACATCCAACAGTCACAAGCATCTCTCTCTTCAGCATAGAACCAATTGCTGCATTGTTCACTTAAAAAAAAAAAAATTAAATTGTGCAATGCAACAGCAAACTCCTATCAGGAATGGACAAAGGCAGGAACACCTTGCTCCCAGCTCTGTGTTTTACAAAGGGCTCAGGGATCTGTGCTGGGACTGGCCACTGTGCCATCTGTGGTGATATTATTCTTGCATGGAATATTCTCTGGGCTCAGGCCCAGAGGTTGAGTTGAACAGGTAAGTTGAAACTTACCTGTGTTGGACCAACTGGAATCACATTTACGCTGCAGAAATGGACGTGACAGAGAATTATTACCGTGTTATTTTTGGGACCGTTGTGTCAGCGTGGAGAATCAGCGGCTAAAATGCGGAAAAGAAAGTTTCTCCATTTTTTGAACACTGCCTGTGTTTCACGGCGGGCGAGATGAAAGGGGCAAAAACGGGATGAAATAACTAAAAGTTCTCAGCCAGGCTGTGCTGTGGGCACTGCAGCTCGTGCAAAGCACACCAGGAGCTGCCTCCAGCACGGCTCTACCTCCCAGCCACTGTTCACGTGGCAGCTCCCTCAGAGGCACCAGAAGCCCCACTCGTTTTAGAAAACCTTCTGTTCTCCCAGGAACCAGAGGCATCTGTCATATGCTCCCCGTGGTGGTGGGTGCCTCAGCAGCAGAACAAAGGAGGCTTTTTGCCCCAAGAATGAAGCAACAATAAACCTGCTCCCGTCTCTCCCTCATGTTTCCTTTTGATCTCACCAGCAAACTCCGTTCAAGACGTTTGCAACCCTGAGGCGTGTGGCTGCTTGAAGACCAGGAGTTATGGCAGCATTCGTGGGGAGCTCATAACTGCAGGGTCGAGGTGATTTATGGGCAGCACTGACAGTTGTCTGGGTTGCTTGCCACGATACAGGCCAGTTGCATTCGTGATAGATTGAGGTCATGGAGGGGGAGTGGAAGAGGTTCTGTCATATATCCTTCATCAGGTTTTCATTTGTCTGTGAGTTAGGGTTGTGGTAGCAGTGGGAAAAGGGTCTCATCTGAGTGTTTATTTTTCTAGCCTGAAGGGCTCTGTTCCTCAAACATGCTTGTGTTTGATACCTGAAAAGGAGACATCAGCATGAGGGATTTGTGACTCGACTCGCTGACCTGTGCTGCCAGTCAAATTTCAAAAGTAAAATCTAGAGCTTGGAAGCTTAAAAAAAATAAAAATACTAGACAGAGCAGCACAGGTCTTTGAAGAGCCACACAGGCCAGCCTTTGAGCACAGTGTGCCCACCACATGTGTGCCCCATGCAGATGCTGGGGCAGTGTGCTCCGCTCAGCAGTGCAAAAACACCCAGAAAACCTCTAAAGAACAGATCCATATTGCACCTCCACTGAAAATGCCGACAGTATTACTCAGGGTTTGCAAAATCAGGCCCTTCACTTGTCTCTGGTGGGTGGAATATTTAATTCACTGCTCTGCCTCACATTCACACACGAATAAGTACAAAATAGGCACCAGTGTTCTCTCAGTCAAAGCTCTTGCTTGCAAAATTATGCCCAAAAACTCAGCACTCCTCATTTCTAAAGTGCCACTCCCTCTAGCGACAACGAAATAAATTTTATTATCTAAAGAGCATTTTTTTAAAAAACAGATAACCTCCAAAGCTTTAAACTCATTCTGCTACTTTTATCTTCTACAGCAGATCTGCCATCCCACATATGCACAGATCAAGTGGGAGGATGGTGATTTCAGGTCTGTGTTCCCTAAACCAGCCTGGGAAAGCCAAGTAAATTTAGGAACCATGGAAATGGTGTACAATCACCAGAGGCTCCAGCACTTCAGCCCAGGAGCTAGAAACAAGAAATGGATGCAAAATGTGAGTTTGGCATTTCAGACATCTCTTAGTGAGGGTGTGCACAGACGTGTGTGTGGTGAATTTTGTGCAAATACCCAAGTGAGACCCTTCTGATGGCACACACAGCTGGAGAACAACCATTAAGGTATCAGCCTGTGTCTAACATCTATCCATGTGGCTTTGCTCCTTCTCGAGCTTCCCTCAGGATAATGAGGACTAATTAAAACCAGTCCCTTTTCCACACAACTCTAATACGCGCCCAATGCTCCTCACAGCTCAGGTGTGTTCTGCTCATATTAATGACTCGATATTAATTAAGACTGAGCAGAGGGAAGGAAGTGATCTCTCATTAGCAGCAGGCACGAGGTGGTGAAGCTTCCGCCCTCTGCATTGGTGTTATCCTGAGCTTTCTGCAAAATGAGGGGTGTTTTCCCCCAAGGACCTCGCAGACTGTGCCCATCCCTTCAGCATTAGTGACCATCTAATCTCAGGAATCTTCCTGAGACCCTGCAGCCCCTCAGGAGCAGGAGGTCTCCCCCACTTTGCACAGAGGCAAAGCCAGAGCATCTCTGCTGAAAGCAGTCGAGCCTCAGCCGTGCCCTGTCACCTCCCTACACACCAACTCGGAGATTTCTTTTTGCTGCCTAATTAGGCAACCAGGGAAATATGAAAGCCAAAGCAGCCAGGTATAAATAGGAATCTCTCAGTTACTGAAGGAGCTAATAAGGCCTGAAACTGCCCTTATTTGTATTTTATCAGATAAACGAAAAGGGAAGGGAGGTGGGGGGAAGACACACAGTTTTAACATATGCTTCCAATTTTCTCAGAACTAGTAAATGGAAAATACTGCTCTGTCATTAACCATTTTCATATTTATTCTGCAGTATATAAGGTTAGAGGTGGGTCATGTTTCTGTGGCAACTATTGTGGAAACAAAAATTCATTGTGCCATAGTTTTATGTTAATTAAAACTTATAGCATAAAATCACCTCAACTACTTCAATACATTAGTTATTCAGTTCAAATTCAGGACTGAGTTAGTCAGTCAAGCCAAATATAATCTGCAAACCCAAGAGAAAGACGTATTAGGATTTCCTCAAAGAGAGTTACCTTTCTTAGCTTCCCTATTACATGAGAAACATGAGTTAAAATACTCTTTTTTAAATACAACGTCACTGCTATTAACCCAAATGGATATCCAAGAACCTGCCAAACAAAACCAAGTTTGTTGGGTTTTAGGTAGAGAAATTAACTTGTAACAATGCATTCAAAAATCTGTTCACTTTTCTTTTAGAGAAATCAGAACAGCTGTTAAGGAGTCTATTTTCTTTTGGTCTGTTGGTTTGGGGGTTTTATTTCTTTCTTGCAGGAAAAGGAATTCTTTCTTATCTGCAGTATCTCTGTGCTATATCCAGCATCTCTAGAGGTTTTTGCCTTTTCAACTGGTGGCCCACTTCCCAGGAGATTTCCAAACCTCTCAGTTGGTTCCCCAGTTGTTTCTGTCAACTACTCACCTGCTTACAAATTCCTTACTTTTAATTTGCTGTGCTAAGAAATTCTGGAGGCCATTGTAGCTGATGGTCACAGGGATCCGTATGATTTAATGGCTGTAATTCAGGTTATTCCAATCCTCCTGCAGTGGTATCAGTTGTTAGATCAGATTTAATGATTTTCATATACTTCTTCTTGCTTAGACTGTCAGGGCGAAGGAAACTTTGGGTTCAGACTTCCCTGAGCCAGCAGCCACACCCTCCTGAGGGGAAACTTTAACATTCCTTCGGTTTTTCGCACAGACCTGTGAAAGGCGTAAGATTTTGTGGGTGAAACACCGTCTTTTGTGGATAAAACACCTTATTTTTTGGACAAAAAGAAATACGTTAAAATCTTAATAATTTCCCATTCTCAGTGCCCCCCCCCCTCCATGAAGAAAAGGGGAACAGAGACCATGTCCTGAAACTGTTTTCTTTGGTCTTCCTGGGGCTCTTTTCACTTTCTTTTGAAAATGTCCTTTGAGACAAGGAGATACATGACGTAACAGTGGCAAAACTGTAAATCCAGTGGTGATGTCATCCAGGAAAAATCCCAGCAGTTGGGTACCAGGAGCTGCCCACTTTTGCAATGCTGGACAGCAAGATGTTCTCAGGTGGTTGATTTGCACTGGATATTTCATGCATTTCTTATTTGCTAAAGTAGGTGATCATCAGTTTCCAATGACTTGTTTTGACCTTGTTCAATGGAAAATGAGGTGCTATTTCTGGCATGCTTATGAACCTACTGTTTAGTCCTAAAAGTTTTGCAAGAAAAGGGATAATAAATAGTTATTCACTTCCACTGAATAGCTTTGTAGATTATGTGCTGAGGGCAGTAACAGCTGCTTCTCGTTACCAAAAAGGCCTCCTACCATGTGTACTGCTAACACACCGAGCTAAGGTCAAGCCGAGTAGCAGGTTTTTTTCCCCAGCATTGTTTAAAAGCTTTTAAATAAAACCATATTAGAAATACAGTCACCTCTGGTAACTGATTTTCAAAAGCAGAGTCAGAGGAGCTGTGAGGTTTTTTTAAAAATCTTCTTTGTTTCTGATTTGGAAGGCTTTTTCCTTTCTCTTTTAAAGGCTCCCTTTATGCTGTTAAACTCTGGAGATTTTTCCTTGCAGTTCCTGAAGCCTTTTTGAATCTCCTCCTTTTGTTGTTGTGGGAGTTTTTGGGGAGGTTTTTTTGTTTGTTTTTTGGTTTTTGGGTTTGGGATTTTTTTGTTACTCTACTCTACATTTTCTTCACAAGAGCACTACCATAATCCACATAATTGTTCTGGAAGTTTACAGATTGCTGATTTTCCCTGCCATGCACAGAGCAGGGTTGGGCCATTCCCATCCCAGGTCTGCTCCTGTGTGGCAGGGCTGAGTTTGGACAGAAGGAGGGCACCCTCAGAAAGCAGAGCTGACCCCAAATCAGTACAGAGAACAACAGAGGCTTCCTTCTAGAACCATCTTCTAGATGCCATCACATCTCCCTGGATGAATGGTTTGAGGAGGTATTAGCACCTGCCCCAGTGGAAGCTCATTAAGGAGCTGCTGTAATTCATAAAATTGTGCAGCCTCTTGGAAGCAAGAACCACACTCCTGACAGAGGGTCCAACCCAAGAGATACAGCATCAAATCCCCTCTGTCCTGGGGGCAGTCTCTTTTTTGTAAATATTTTTATTTTTTCCCCTGGAATTTGCAAGGAATGTGTGAAAATAAAGCGATCCATTGCACTAACTGGGACAGAGAAAGGAAAAGCTCTTTGTGCTTACAGGAAAGACAAAAATCTGAAGCCATGGCCCTGCTGTGGTTTCTAATTATAAAGGGTCTTGTAGAGGCTGCTAAAATCTGTGTAAGCAAGTAGAGATTCTTAACAAAGCTGCCAATTAGTACCACTCCCTTATGACCCCTGACATTACTACTTCTTACATCAAAATCCACTTAATGCTGATATTAACATGAATGTTCATAATTTTTTTTTCCCACTTGTTCCCACCTGGTTCTCAAATGGGAGAAAGGAATAATTTTTTTTTTATATAAAGCAGCAAACATTTAGATGTAATGTCCACCCACTCCAATATCACTTCTCTGTGGGTGAAAAACAACCCAACCAGAAAACTCTTTTAATCCCTTATTTTCCTGCATTTAAGTTTCCCAACTGCCAAGACTTACATGGCAGAAATAGAAAAGCAGAGAAGATAAATACTAATTTACAAGCTTCTCAAGTTATTTGCATCTCCAATAATTTCTGTCGGACTTTCAGCAGTTATCACTATGTTTTTATTTGAATTCGAATTGTTCTAAAAACAGCCCCTAATGGTTTAGTTCACCCAGCCATGACTAGGCTGGAAAAATTGTCATAAGGTGTTGGATACCAAAAAAAAAAAAAAAAAAGAAAGAAATAGGGTAACCTGTTCTACTAGAATAAATTAACTTAGGGGAAACGGAAAAAAAAAAGTGACCAAGGGAAACACAAACTGGGAATTCCTTGTGAGGGAAGGCTTCTCCCAGTGGAAACCTAGTTAATAAAGGAGATGGAAGTGAAATAAATACTTGTACCAAACAGGGACACTTGGTAGCAATAAATGAAGAGACAGCCAGGTGATAGAGGTGTAGGGTTAAGCCACGAGGGCAAACCAAGAAATAATATGAGTAAAATCTTACCATATGACTTTTTCCAGCCCCAAACAAGGATGATGTCATGTCCATCACAGTGCAGGAGGAAAGGGGTCTCATGTCATCTCACTGCAGAAGTAGATATTGCAGATAGATATTCTACAACCAGCCATGGAGGGCGTTAAGGTAAAAGTAACAATTATTACTTATTAAAACAAAAACGTCAATAACATTGAGGGAATAATAACTCCTTACATGTAGAGAAAATGACCTTTAATGAAGTTCTGAATGACGATCACATTTCAAAGGTCTAGGAAAAAAAACAATATTGTGCTATAATTTAATAAGCACACACAACATACCACAAGAAGACACAGCCCAGCTAGGATGATTTTAATCTTAGTAAAATGTGTGGAAGGCTGATATGAGAGGTATTCACTTAGAAAGCAGCAGCGTAGTTAAAGCTGATGCCAATCAGCTTAGTTTTATGGGAAATGCATCTTGCCAGGAAAAATACATATATATTTGTTAGGAGATTATAAATATGACTGATAAAGGTGAATACATTCACATTACAGAAACAGAAGCACCACAGCAGTGCACTTAGTGCCCCATGCCTAGGGCATGAAAACTTGGGGGTTTTTTTAGCTACAGCTTTGCAGCAGCCTCTTAAGAGAGGAAATCCATGAGGAGAAAACAGCAAAATTCTTCCTAAAACTTTTATGTGCACATGATGTGCCTGGTGCAACCCTAATCAGAAACAGTCATGCATTTACCTTAAGGTGCATCTTATCCAAAAAATTATAGGCCCATGGATATTTTAATTTTCTGGTATCATGAAAAGCCACCAGGACAGAAAATAATGAAGCATAAAAGTGCATGGAAATCCAAGCCACAAACCACAGTACATCTCTGAGTACACAGCAACCATGTCAAAATCATTTTATAAAAAAGTGGGGGAAAGGCTTGCAACCTTGTTAAGAATTTTCACGGTCTAAATCTTATTTTCTTTTTCCCCTGTGAAACTTCAGCAGTGTGAAGGGTTCTTTGAAAATTGCTGAGTACAGGCTGGAAAAATCAACTGCCATAATAATCAAGATACCATAAATATATTGCTAATCTATGTGGTTTGGAAATTCAATTAGAAGGAGATTACAAATTAATAATTCTTGCATTCCAGAAAGCAAAATGTGTTTTCCTCTAAATATCCCCAGAGCACTCCTAATTTCCAGACATACCACAGCCTTCAGCTCATGCAGCATGAGTATGTGGCTTTATTCCTGTTGTATGAATTGTGTTACACTTATGTTTCATGGACTCTCACCAGTCTCTGGGTGTCTTGGAATTCCTCTGAGTTTATTATATGGGAATGAAATACTGAGCACATAAATATTTCTTGAAAGCAGACGAATAATTTATTCTTTTTTAATTTTACAGAATTACTGGATTTTTGGACACTTTTACCAAGTACAACTTCTACACAGAATGGTTCTGGACTCAAGAAAATTGTTGAAATAGCAATTGTTGTGAAAATTCTTCAGTTATAGTTTTTATTCATGGTTGAGGTGAGTCTGAGTTACAGATTTTCTTAGGGATCTGCTGATTCCTCATTAGAACCTGGACATTATTTCCCCTGAACATGCTGTGAACTTATTCTACACCTGCCTCCACCTTCACACAAAATATTCATCAGAGAACATTTTTTGCTGCTCAATCGGTAATTTATTTTTATTTACTCAATCCTTTAATTAAATATCTTTTGAGGTTGCAAATAGGATCCATATGTCTGGAGGTATACACACTGATGATTTTTCTTGACATACTGACATCCAAAATTCCAAATCCTGCAGCAGGAAAATGTAGTCAGGAGGAGTATCAGGATTTCAAATTAAATCCCGGAGAGAGAATGAGGTAAAAGCTTTCAAAATATCTCTTTCCCTCTCTACAGAACTGAGCAGTTCACTCGAGAGGGAAACCACAGAGTTGCTGAGCAGAGGCAGATTGGACTGTGGGAGGAAAATTAGAAAGCAGTGCTTCTCCAAAGTGCATTCCATGGCCAAAAATAAACGTATTTTCAACTTAAAAAAATAGCGTGTAGAAGTAGTGAGTGGGCCACAGAGCTCAGTGTTGGCCAAGCACTCCCAGATCTGTATGCAGAGTATGCATCGTATCCCCTGGAAATAAAATCAGACCTTTCCCTGTTTCAGTGGCTTTCCAGCTGGCATTTTAAATCTGGCATAAGTGATACCCACCACACTCCACTCTCCCTGTCAGCAAACAGCTCTGGCTATACTGGACAGCTGAGAAAATAAACAGCATCCAAAAGCTGGGTTGCCATCATCCAGAAAAAGACAAGGCTACTAAAATACCCGTAACCTATTGCAGAGAAATGAATTTTCTCAAAGAAATTGGTTTATCATGTTGTTAAATTAGGAGGGTATTTAAATGTGGATAAACTGAATTATTTATCATTGAATTTACAATGAATTTGGGTACCTGTTTACATAGATAACTTAAAACTGCCAGCTGCAGCCAGACATCATTGCTTCTGTTTATCTTTCTTTCTGGCACAGAAATCAAATTTACCATAAAAATTTAGGCTGCAGGTGTCTGAGGCCTGGGTAAATGTTGAACAAAGGAGAGCTTCCCCCTCCTGCCATCCTGATGGAAGAGACATTTTCTTCTGGACCATTTAGGGGAAGTGATGCCTCCAGTGGTAAGCAGCTGCAGGTAGAACCTCGACATGGAATCAGACGAAAAACAAAACCACCCAAAATCACCATGGGCTCTTCCTCCAAATGCTTTCAGAATTATTAAACCATATTATCATTTCCTGTTTTTTCTAGCAGCCATACAGCTAAACCTCCAGTTTGTTGAGCATTTCTGATCATCTCTGAATTCCACAGAGCTTAGGATAATCATAAATAGCCAGAATGGATGAATGCTGCAAAGTCCACACCTTGCAATCTTCCCAGACAATTGTTTAGACTGTCGAACTAGTATGAATGTATAAAATTTCATTCCTTTAATTTGCACCATTTTCTTTCCCAAGAACAATTCAGTTTTAAAGCAGCAGGTTCTGTGTCAATAATTATGTGTAAATAATGTAGAGAATCATGTATGTATTCCTTCAAAATAGCTAGGCAAAGTGAATTTTGTTTAATTTCAGATGGGGATTTCTTTTCTCTCTCTACCTGGTTTTATGGGAAAGGAAAGAATCACCTACCTTTTTGTTTTACTGCCCAATCATCTTTCTAATACACTTTTAAATTTGTATATTGGATTGCCCATAAGCCTTTTTTTTCTCTTTTTTTTCAGTGTAATCACTCATGAAAAGCATAAGCTCAAGAACATTTTAGCTTTAACTGAACATTTGAACTCCATATGTTTAGGGATGTTAGAAATAAGTTAGATTTTTTAAATTCAACTATAACCTTCAGAAAGCATCTTTATGTGCATCACTTAGGTAAGGAAAGGTAAACAGGTGATGTATTGAAAGTGTAGCCAAGGAGGTGAGCTCTGGGAATGAGCTCTCTTTAAGCAAACTGAAGTATCTCATTAATGTATGAGAGGCTTCTTCTTCTTCCATAGAGGAAGGAGCCAACTTACTAACTGGGTCCTAAAAAGTTAATTCATTATATGTACACATTGTGCACAACCAGCTGGAAACATTACAATTTGGGCCATAAGGCATTTTAAGAAAAAGCCTGAATTATTGGGGCCTTGGCATACAGCAACACTTCATTCCCTGAACCTTCTCTTCAGCTGAATTCCTAAAATCTCACCTGCCTGTGGCCCTGTATGACCACTGTACCATAGGCATGATCTAGCAACATTAATTTTTCCTGTCTACATCCAAAATAACCCTAAATACCTTAACTGCATACAGCCATTTGCACAGACGTTCATAAACTTGCATTAAAAGAAAAATTTGCTTCTGGTTAGATCCATTTCACCCAAACTGCAAATCCTGGATGAGGAGATGACTACACAACACCTAAACTCCTTCTGAACTTTATCCCCCTTCACATAAGATTTGAGTCATATTCCCCTGTTTCAGTATTCTTATATCTGTTCTTCTGCTGTGGTTTACAATTGTTTATTTATTTTGCCTGGGAATACACTGAAAAGTACCTTGAAATGGATACTGAGAATCTGTTAACCCAAATTCTGTCACTTCCTCTCTGTGCTCTTGGTCATGTCATCAGTGAAACGAGAACAAGGATAATAATAGAAAGAAATGGTAACTTTCTCATGGTTAGGAAAAATTTTTATAGAATCTTTAAATCCTTAGTATTGTATGAAACCACCGTGTATCCACTAAACAAATACATTTCGCTAAGAAATCTTTAAAAATTACTCTGGTACGTGCAACCACTAGGAGTTAGTTTGATTGCTTATAGTTACAATTCTACAGAAGCAGTAATTTTTTACAACAAATGAAAACTTATGTTAGCAGCTCTCAGTAGGCAGCCCAGGAAAACCTGCATAAAATGAGTTTCTAAATGTTGAGCTAAATAATAAAGCATATTAGTCCAAATTATAATCTCAGGCCTTTCACACATGAAAATTATTTTTGCTGCAGACATCCTACAATCAAATACGAATGAAGATTTAAAAGTATTTTTTATGCTCAGGTCACAGATCTTGCAAAGAAACTGGTTAAACCCTGTGCTCTGGCATGGGAGGGTCCCTCTCATGTAGTGATGCAGTGCAGCCTCATTCCCCACTGGACAGCTGGGGCAAGAAAAAGGTAAAATTCCTAAGGGATGAAGACAGAGTCAGAGCAACTGCAGAAAAGTGGATTCAGTATCAAGTAGCGTTGTTAGATTCTTTTCCAGTTTAAGAAAATAATGAAGTGACTCTAATAAGCTGAGTCTTTCCCTTTTTGGGGCTGTATCACATAACAGGAAAGGAAATCGAAAACATTTGTCTGCCTAACACGAGCACAAAACATATTTAATGGCTTCCGTTCCTCTGAAGTGTATTTGATGCAGGAGATGAGAATATACATTTAATTTTTTTTTTTTTTGCTAGTGTGAATCAAAAGCCTGGTGACACAAGACTCAGGGAAAAGCAGGAAGGGAGTCACAACATAAAAGTTTGTCTTACTGTTACACACCTGCTGTCAAAATATATGTCAGAAAGGTACGTAATTCTCACTCAAGGCTACGAGTTTGATTAATCTTACCACAGCATTTACCAGTGAAATAATACGTTTCACAAATTTGAAGCAATGCCTCTGAAAAAGCTTTAACAACAGCTGGAAAACTCCCAGAAATTCAATATATGAAGTTTGAACTATTTTTAAATTAAGTGTTGGCAGATACTACACAAAAAAGAGTTCCAAATCTGTAATGCAAAATAACGTATTTTTCTCCTGGTGACTACTGTGGCTTAAGAATAAAATCACAGAAAGACCAAGAAGTTTTCAGTGTTGGGGTGGAAGGGGATGCACCATTTTCAAAAATAACCTCAACTCTAAGAGTGATGAGAGAAAAACATCTGTGAAAGGCAGGTACAACCTAGAAAGTGGCCAAAAAAACAAAGTGGGATCACAGTTTTAGAGAACACGTGTGACATGCTACAACCGGCACCATTTGTGTTATTTTTTGCATATATATAAACATCTTTATGTCTATTTCCATATCTGCATATTTGCATACATCAGTGCAAATGTGAGGGGCAGAGGGAAGGAAATTAAGGTCAGCTCCCTAAGAGCTGGAAACAGCATCGGAAAAATAGCCAAAAAGCACCTTTGTGCCACCATACTGGAAATACTTCTTCAGAAAAACCACCATCTCACTTTCCACCACTCTTTTTGCAGCATTTTGTCAAAAGAGACACAAGGAGCCTGAGCTCACTGAGAATTTCAAATGCAAGGGAAGGTGAACTTAATTTTTGCTCTCAGAAGAACTTCAAACAAAAAAAAAAAAAAAAACCAAAACAAACCTAGCTGTATATAAGTACATTTGATTCAAAAAGAAAAACCCAGAGCAGAAAGAGATATGTATTTGATTGGCAAAGCCACAACTTGAAAATATTGATGAAACTGCAGTAGTTACAGACCAAAAGCTAAGTCTTTAAACTCTGTTGACTTTTACCTCGTTTTAACGCACCTATTTTAATGGGATTCTTGCAAAATATTAAATATTTCACAAAATCTGTACTGTACAACTTTATTAAGGGAGCCATATTGGCCTCTAGTGGTCTTTTTATTACTCTTACTACGTCATTCCTATTATTTTCAGGATCCCTGTTACTTTAGAGATCTTTGGGACTTGCTGAAATAATAAAACATCTGAACGACCTCACTCGGTCAGTTCCTAGAGAATACCTTGGATGCTGCACACACAAATTACTGTACAAATTCCAGTGTAAAGGTGTTGGTCACTTGAAGAGTACCAAATCACACAATAACCTTTGGGCAAAGAATGGCCTGGAAGGGATGTAAGATACACCTGAGGCTCCTTCAATAGGAGGAGGGAGTGTAAGGTCATTTTTCTCTTTAAAGCAGCTTATTCCCTAGGCAGTCATTACTTTAAAGGGTTTAATTACACTTGCAAGCAGCTTTCAGAATTGACCAGCTCCAGCTAATGTTCACTCATGCTGAATGTTACAGGTGTGTTTTTTATGGCAAATTTCATCTTTTGCCCTGTTGTAAGTAACAAAATGTCCATTGGAGGCAATGCACTCATAGGAAATTAAGTGTGGTAAACCCCAATTCTGAGCTGTTACATTAAACATTAATCATTCTTCTTGCAAGTACATCAACAAGAGTGGCCATCAATACCTATTGATTGTTATCACAGATCTCAAAATATCTGATGACCTTCACTGACTAATTTCATGAAACTCTGTGACAGAGGAAGGTCCAAGCCTCATTCAGAAGAGGCAGAGACGACATCACTCAAGCTGACTTCCTTTCCCACTGGTCTTCTCCTCCTGGAAATTGAAATAACCTGTGGGTGACAGCTTGGAAACCCTCACAGCTCCTTTTAAGGTGTGTGGAGGGACAGGGACCCTCCTCAGCTGCCAACCCCATCCCCCTGGGCTGCCCTGGCTGCACAAACCATCATCTCCAGGGCCCCCATCCCTCACTGCCACACAGCCACAGCAAGATAAACTTTCCCTGCAAAGAGCACTACAAGCTTCCTGTGTTATCCTCCAAAGCTGGACCCGAGCCCTGGCATTTAAATTTAGATTAACTGTCTCACGTTTTATTTATTTACTGCTTCCCAAGTTATTAATATAATAAGCCTTCTCCACTTAAAGTCACCACATACACGCCGAAAAAGCACAACAAATACCTCTTAAAATGGCCCATTTCCTGTTGCTGTAACTGCACCTTCTCTGCACGATTTCCAGGGCTGGCATAAAGTGATTAATTATGTGTGTACATGCTAGAGAACATACACGCCCATTGCTTTTCCTCCTCGCTAAACTCTCACGGGTACCCAAGATAAAAACTACCTCAAAATAAACACAGTAACATTGAGGAACAGGGTCCCCCAGGTCCAGAGCACATTTAGAGTGACCGAATCCAAAAACTTTTCATCTCTGGCTCTCTCTTAGCTGTCAGACTTGGACAGCTTGAGGGTGACATTGACTTTTTTCACTCGTGCAGCAACTCCTGTCAAAAAATTTTGAAAGGGTTTTGAAGTGTAAAGGTGTAACTCTTGCCATGTACCTGTGAAGTCATCATCCCTTGTACAGCTGTGCAGGGGGAAGGCTCAGCTTCCTACTTTCAAAGTCGTTCCAGTTCTAATGTAGGTATTATTTAACAGTAAATTGGAGAGGAAGGAAGGAAGGAAG